>JACEFZ010005085.1:0-27944 GCA_014155875.1 Cepaea nemoralis | reverse complement strand
AGTATTTCAAATGACTTTTCTTGCCACTTAATATCAAGTATTATTCGTAGACATCGCATATGAAAGCTGTTTAAAACGTTTCTTTTTGTGTAAGTTGACCAGGTGTCACTGCCATAAATAAGAGTACTAAGGACACAGGCTTGATAGACAAGGACTTTGTTTTGGCAGTAAGCTTCCTGTTCTCCCATACTCTTGTTGCTAGCCTACACCATTCCTCTAGAAAGATATAGGTGACCAAGGGATCACAGCGTATATCAGGTTGTCTCAATGCTTTTCCTATCACGTGTATTAGGTTGTCTCCCTCCTCTGAAGTGTCTCCACCTTGCCGTGGTAGAGGGGTTTGCGTGTTCCATTGACCCCCAAAAGCTACGCCGACGGTAGCACAGCTACTGGCAGGGTCTACCATGTCGGACATGTCAAGTGATAGGAACCGGACCAAAAGACACACACACCTGCTGCCTTGCAGGTAGACTGGGTACAGACAGTCAAAGGCTAGGGATATGCAAATCCATAGCACTCAAGTCAGAATCAGGCGCACGATGCCACTACATTCTTGGTCCAGACACATATTCTACGGCTCTTATCTGAGGGATATAGCTGAACTCTTTAAGTCAATATACCCCGGATGTGAGGGCCGGGCCGATACTCACCCACTGCAAAATGGAGATGAGATGCTGAGCTTGCTACATGCCAGACACTTGTTCTACGGCTCTCAGCCGATGGATATGAGGATCCCCCGGATGAGAGGGCCTGGTCGTTACTCGCTCTCTGCTGCATGGAGGTAAGATGCTGAATCGGCAGCACATGCAGCCTACCTCGTGAGTGTTACTAAAACACAGGGAGGTGTAGCAGAATGAATAGTATCAGCTGGGTGTGCAAGCATACAGCACGCTTGAGCATCAAGATAGAACAGCTAGAAGGATGCTCAAGTCGTGACGTAGCTTGTTGTGAGTTAGTTAGTTACCACCTGGAACGAGAGAAGAGAGGTCAACATCAATATCGCATTTTGTTTGTGTAAAGACTTTGTATCAACCATCGCAAATAAAGCCTGTTCTACAATAATCTAACTGAACTATTTGGTCCACTGTATACATGTACTGTTATATATGCTGTTGTATGGTGACCTACTTGCATGGCCAAACCATTTGACTTGCTGCTTTCTAATAAAATCTAATGCTGCTATAACTCCCACTTTAGTCCTGATTTCTTCATTTCTGATCTTATCTCTTCTTAATACGTTGAGTATTCTTCTCAGGAATCTCATTTCTGTTTTTGTTATTTTTCTTTTCTCTATTTCTGTCACTGTCCATGTTTGGCATTGGTAGCATAGATTTGGTTAGAAGATTGTGTTGTAAAGTGCTTTCTTAGTAGTTATTGATATACTTCTTAGTTTTTCTACGAGCAGTGTGAAGATCCCCTGCCGGCCTGCTAGGCCAGTCGCAGGTTTAGGACACAATCCAATCCCACGGCCATATTGCCACTTTCCCGCCTAAATTCTCTCCACACACTCAGTTTTACATTTGCAATAGAGCAGCCACGGACATTTTCGTAAACAGTTGTCTCTCTCTGTGTTTTTTCTCAGCATGTATTGACTCCTGAAGTGTTGGGCACGTAAAAAATCCCTAGGCAGTTGGAATCGAAAAAAAGAGTAGCCTAACCGCGCTGCCTTGGCAAAATTTTGAGTTAAAAATCTACCCAAAGTATTTCAGTATCCTCGCCGGTGTGACAGAGTTCGTGCACTGAGCTGAGATTCTCCGGACTCAGGTTTGAGTTAGGAGTAGAACGGAGCACTTATGGGTTACACCCGTGTGCCGTGATGTTGATCCGGCGACTAAACAAAAACAAAACCAAAAACAAACTACTACTACTACTACTACTACTACTACTACTACTACTACTACTACTACTACTACTACTACTACTACTACTATGACGACGACGACGGCGACTATCACAACCACCACCACTTTAACTACTACTACTACTACTACTACTACTACTACTACTACTACTACTACTACTACTACTACTACTACTACTACTACTACTACTACTACAAATAATAATGATAATATTAATACGATTACTGCTTCTCCTTCTGCTCTACTACCGCCTGCTTCTACTCCTCCTCCTGCTTCTTCTTCTACACATTCTTCTTCCGCTTCCCTTTCCTTTTTCTCTTCTTCATCGTGTTTTTCTTCCGCTTCTTCTGCGCCTCCCCCCTCCCCACCTCAACTGAGGCATAGTCACTCAACAAAACCACGCCAACCCCTCCTATCTTTTGCACTTCTTGCTAACGTGTACTATTTTTAATCCAACCTGTGATTTTATTTCAGACATTGTCACATTCCATTTTTGTTTTCATTTGCCTAGCATAGGTAACAACAACAGGCTTTGTTTGAACTTGCCGATACCAGTACTAGATTTCCCATGCCTGTCCGATTGTTATCAGTGGAAGAGACACGATTGATTGCGTAAATTGTCGATGTTACCTCCAGGATATCTTTCTAGAAAAATAGCGAGGACGGCGAAACAGAACTAGCTGCAGATGCGCCTGGTAAATACAGAGATATTTTCTGAATAAATATTACATTATGGAACAAGTCAGGTCTTAATCAGATATGATTGAGCTACCGGATAATAGCAGTACCTGATTTCTTTTAACGCCGAATGTTGGGCGGCACTCACCGAAACCGACACCCCACATTGTGCCAACGGCTTCAGGCGGAGGAGTGCAATTGGAAGGGTACAAGCATTACCTTAGTACGAGGAAATGCAATCTAAAGACTAAATGTCATGGCAGGGCAGACCAGGCCCTAAGCCTTAGTCGGCAACTGGTCTAGGATCGAAGCATCTTTCTTTCTTTCTTTCTTTCTTTCTGTCTGTCTGTCTGTCTGTCTGTCTGTCTGTCTGTCTGTCTGTCTGTCTGGCTGTCTGTCTGTCTGTCTGTCTGTCTGTCTGTCTGTCTGTCTGTCTGTCTGTCTGCCTGCCTGCCTGTCTGCCTGCCTGTCTGTCTGTCTGTTAACTTCTGCTCTTCTTTCGGCAACTCTTCCCAGAGGCAATTATTCGTATACAATATCATGATAGGTTAAGTGGCAGTTGCCGGAACATAAAAATATTCAAATATGACAACAGAGGCATGTCGTGTCCCTCTAGTGCAGGTTGGCAGACCCCACCAAGCCTTCCTTCCCCGCAATCTTTCACTCTTCAAGGACACAGCTCACTTGAGATTGATTTCTTCAACTGACCTTCAGCGGAAACGGAAGTGACCTATCGGAAATTGTACCGGAAGTAATCTCAAACGATCCGTATAACGATCAGCCATTCCAATAAGGTTGGCCTTTAGAAATGCAGTGGCGTACCTCTTCTTGGTGCTGTTTAATTGTACACGTGTATTGTTTTTCACTGTCGTTGTTATAACTCTCTAGTTCCTGGCAGATGTATGTATGTGTATTTGTCTGCCTGCCTGCCAGTTTTTCTTTCTTTCTTTCTTTCTTTCTTTCTTTCTTTCTTTCTTTCTTTCTTTCTTTCTTTCTTTCTTTCTTTCTTTCTTGCTTTCTTTCTTTCTTACTTTCTTTCTTTCTTGCTTTCCTTCTCTCTATCTCTGTGTGTGTGTGTATCTGTGTGTGTGTATATGTGTGTGTGTGTGTGTGTGCTTCTGACTATCTTTCTCCAACGTTCCTTCTTTCCTTCTTTCTTGTGCTACAGTATACTTCCCTCAAACGTATTACAATTCGTTCTTTCTTATAGTCCATGTCGTGTGGCTTTGGTGATCATGTCTGTTCACAACCTTCTATCTCTCGTGCTGCCAATAATTTCTGATACCAACTTTCCTCTATACCATGATGTCAAACTGTCCAGTATCTTCTCTCTTGGTCTCCCCTGCCTATAATTAGCATTAATAACAGACGTAGAATTGATTTTATTTCCATTTCCAATGCGTTTATTATACCTATATTATTATTGTTGATTAGCATAAATCCTACAAGAGATATATGAATGAAATAATGTATCTAAGGAGTAAGATAAGAAGAACAGAGTGTTAAATGGGCCAGTGTGGACAATACTTGACGGCAGATAATAAAATTCCTTTGTTCTGTCTTTCTGTCTCTTTGTGTCTCTGTCTGTTTCTCAGTCTCTCTGTCGCTGACTGTCTGTTTCCTTCTGTCTTTGTCTGTCGGTCTCTGTCTTTGTCTGTCTGTCAGTCTCTGTCTCCCTGTCCCTCTTTGTATCTGACTGTCTGTCTCCTTCTATCTGTCTTCTATCTGAGGGATGTGGGTAGGGGATTGTGTTGGGTGGATTGGGGATGCAAGGGCGGGTTGGGAGAAGTGTATGGTGTGTGGGTTTGAGATATGTGTGCGGTGTGTTGGTGGGGGAGGTGTGCATGGTGTGTAGGTGGGGTTTGGTGGTATGGGTGAGGATATGTGTGTGGGTGGGGGATGTGTGTGGTGTGGGGGATGTGTGTGATGGGTGCGGGGAATGTGTGTATGGGTGGGGTATATGTGTGGGTGAGTAGGGGATGTGTGGTGGTTGGGGGAAGTATGTGGGCGTGTGTGGGTGGGAGATGTGTGCGTGGATGGGGAATGTGTGGGTGTGTTAGTGGCTTAGGGATGTGTAGGTGGGTGAGGGATGTGCATTTGTCGGGGTGGGATGCGTGAGTGGGTGGAGGATAAGTGTGGGTATGGGTATTGTGATCGAGAGATGTTTGGTTGGGGGTGGGTGGGTGGGGGTGTGTGGGTGCGTAGTGGAGGATGTGTGTGTGAGTGAGTGTGTGTTGGTGGACGGGTAGGGAATGCATGTGTGGGTGGGAAGAGGTGTGTGGTGTGTTGGTTAGGGATATTGTGTGGGTGAGGTATGTGTGTGTGGATGGGGGATTTTTGTGGTGTGTGGGTGGGGACTTGTGGGGTGGAAGGGTAAAGGTATCTGTGTGGGTGTGGGTGGGAATATTGTGTGGTATGTGGGTTGGGGATATGTGTGTGGTGTGTAGGTGGGGATGTGTGGTGGTATGTGGGTGTGGGATGTGTTGGTGAGGGATATGTGTGTGTGTGCGGTGCGTGGGTTGGGAATATTGCGTGATAGGGGATGTATGTGATGTCCGGGTGGGGGATTGTGTAGTGGGGGGTTGGGTTAAGGCATGTATGGGTGGGTGGAGAATGTATGTGTGGGTGGTGGGGTGTGTGTGTGAGTGGATTGGGGATGTATGGGTAGTTAGGGAGATGTGTGTGTGTGTGGGGGGGGGGATTGTGTGCGTGGGTGGGAAATATGTGGTCAATGGAGATGTGGCTGGGGGATGGGTGGTTTGAGGTGTGGATGGGGATAGGATGTGTGGGTTAGGATGTGTATGTGGGTGGGCGTGGGATATGTGGGTTGGTGGGGGAATGTTTGTGGGTGGCGAGTGTGTTTTGGTTGGGGGAACAGAAACAGGTGAGGGGAGTGTGGGTGGGGGATGTGCGGGAGGGGGATGGGTCGGTTGGTGGGGTATGTATGTGTCCTTTGGTGTGCGTGTGTGTGGGTGGGGTGATGTATGGGTACGTGGGAGATGGGCCTCATAACATGGTAATTTGCCTTGTTTATGTTTACAACATTCATTTCACAATGTTTATTTTTCTTCCTATGTAAATGTATAATGCTCTTGATGAACGAAAGACGAGTGATTGAAAGGGCCGAATGTAAGACGGGCCTGCGCGCCCAATTTGTGACCCTAATAAAGTTGATTTGATTTGATTTGATTTGATTTGTCTGTCTCTGTCTTTATCTGTCCTTGTCTGTCTGTCTGTCTGTCTCTCTGACTGTCTCCCTGTCTCTTTGTCTCTGTCTGTTCCTTTCTGTATTTTTCTGTCTGTATCTTTGTCTGTGTGTCTCTGACATTGTTTCTCTGGTTTTGTCTGTCTGTCGCTTTGTTTTTCTGTCTCTGTCTCCCTGTCCATCTCAGTCTCTGAATGTCGGTATCGTTCTGCCTGTCTGTCTCTGTCTTTGTCTGCCTGGCTCTCTGTCTAATGTCTTTCTCTGTCTGTCTCTGTCTTTGTCTGCCTGGCTCTCTGTCTGTCTTTCTCTGCCTGTCTCTGCCGGTTTTTTGTCTGTTTATCTCTGTCTTTGTCTTTGTCTGTCTCTCTATTTTTGTCTCTGTCTTTGTCTGTCCTCCTTGTCTGTCTGTCTGTACTGTTTATCAGTCTGCCTGTCCTGTCCTGTCCTGTCTGTCTGTCTGTCTGTCTGTCTGTCTGTCTCAGTGCCAAAGTGGCTAAGCCGCATGCCTCGGAATCTAAAGATCGCGGGTTCGATTCCTCACTATGTCGCTGGGTTCACGAGTGCATTTTTCTCGGAGACTCCTGGGCTGTCGTCGCTGGAGCTACGGCTCTGTGCGAACCTATTCCGACTACATATGTACCTGTAATTTACATCCCCAAGTGAAGGACGAGAAGTCACAATTTTAGTCCAACTGACACTTTGGACAGACTGCCCCGTGGAAAGCAACCGAACTGTACGGGATAAAAAGTAGCTTAAAAGTCGACAGGGTCGACTTCATTGCACCGGGTTTTATCCCATATGGGTATTCTCTTTCAGCGCGAAGCACGAACTCCGTAGCTCCATTGACGACCCCCAGGAGTCTCCGAAAAAATTGCACTCGTGAACCGAAGGACGCGGCCCGGAATCGTACCCACAACTTTCAGAGCTCGTGTCAGACAGCTTGACTACTTCGCCACGGAGACACACGAGGCCGTACGGGATAAAACTACGTTCCGTGAAGCCAATCCTTTGATTTTAAACTCTTCTCTCTCTCTCTCTCTCTCTCTCTCTCTCTCTCTCTCTCTCTCTCTCTCTCTGTCTCTCTCTCTCTCTCTCTCTCTCTCTCTCTGTCTCTCTCTCTCTCTCTCAACCTCCCTCCCCCACACCCTTCTCTTGTTTTTTTTATTTTTGTGTGTCTACTGTGTGAATGTGATTGTCTCTGTATCCCACCTCCCCCCCCCCCCCTCTCCGTCTCCTTCTCAGACACATGCATAACACAGCATGAAGACGAAAACAGAAAGCTATCGGAAATATCGCAGTGTTTACCTGTTTTAAGGTGATTACAAAAGACCTGCACTCAGTTGTACATTTGCAATAGAGCAGCCACGGACATTTTCGTAAACAGTTGTCTCTCTCTGTGTTTTTTCTCAGCGTGTATTGACTCCTGAATTGTTTGTTTTTGGCCATGTGCCTCGTATTCTCAATTTCGTTCCTTAGCATTGTTATATTCTTTACTTGATGGTCTTTCTTTCTATCTGAATAATTGTTTTTATTGTTCGTTCGCTTTGTTCTGAACTTTGTGCTACTACTTCTGGTGCATTGGATTGATTTTCCATGTGGATTAGCTTGTCCTATTACGAGTGTCCCTCGCCGTTAGGCGAACCTACTCCGACTACGGATGTACATGTAATTTATATCCCAAAGTCAAGGACAAGAAGTCTCAATTTTAGTCCAACTGATCTGTATAAGGGTTGAAACCCTACTTTATTCTACATACAAAGTGTAGTGAGACTTTACAAACACCCTCTATAAGAGCCCTTGCTCTGTTGCTTCCGGTGCTAACCGTGGGGTAGTGTTATAGTTCTGGACACCGGTCAATTGCGCGTAAACTTTGACTTCTCTTTCAGAATGTAATGGCAAACTACTGAACGTAATATTGCCTAGTAGATCAATCTAGGTTTGAGTTAATAGCAACGCCCTTCTGAGGACATTATTATTATTATTATTATTATTATTATTATTATTATTATTATTATTATTCAGCATTCCGAGCCATTGAGGTTCTTTGCTGCAGATACAAGCCGTCTCCATTCGTCTCTCTTGTTGACCTTCTCTTGCCAGTCGTTGATTCCAAGTGCTAGTAGGTCTGTATGTATGTTATCTCTCCACCGTCTTCTTGATCTACCTCGGGGTCTACGGTTATTTATTTCCTGAGTGTAAGCGAGTTTTGTTTCCCTATTACCTTCCATTCTTTCTATATGCCCCAGCCATTGCAGCCTATTAGCCTTCATGATATTATTATTATTATTATTATTATTATTATTATTATTATTAGCTAAAAACTCTGGCCACATACAAATAGATAATATGACCATTAAAAGAACGGAAAATACAAATACCTGTGTACAATCTTCAACTGCTCCAACATCATAAGGGAAGAAATACAAACTAGAATCAACTCTGGAAATAAGATGTACTATGCACTACAACATCTACTAAAATCAAAGGCGCTATCTCGTAACACCAAAATCACAATATACAAAACACTGATCAGACAGTTGTGCTGTATGGCTCTGAAACCTGGAGTACAACGAAAGGAGACGAAGCCTTGTTACAAACCTTTGAGAACAAAATTTTAAGACGCATCTTTGGACCCATTAGGGATACACAAAGTGGAGAGTGGAAAAGAAGAAGTAACAAAGACATTTATGATCTGTTTAAGTCCCCGCTAATCACTGGTATCATGAAGGCTAATAGACTACAATGGCTGGGGCATATAGAAAGAATGGAAGATAATAGGGAAACAAAACTCGCTTACACTCAGGAAATAAATGACCGTAGACCCCGAGGTAGACCAAGAAGACGGTGGAGAGATAATACATGTACAGACCTACAAGCACTTGGAATCAACGACTGGCAAGAGAAGGTCCACCAGTGAGACGAGTGGAGACGGATTATATTTGCAGCAAAGAACCTCAATGGCTCGGAAAGCTGAAGAAGAGAATTATTATTATTATTATTATTATTATGTTTACCACCACCACAACCACCACCATTATTATTATTATTATTATTAATATTATGTTTACCACCACCACCACCATTATTATTATTATTATTATTATTATTACGATTGTTATTATTATTTTCCAGAAATGGGGGAAAACTAATGCGACCACTTACTGTCACTTAAAACCCATCTGACGTGCTAAATCCCAAATTATGAGAAAAACCTAAGAGGGTTTATATATACGTGTCACGTGGGGTTCCTTTCCTACAAACAAAGAAAGTAAAAACAAACACATATCGAATTCAGATGAGCCCCTAAGCTGTGGAGAGAATTTAGGCGGGAGAGTGGCGATATGGCCATGGGATTGGATTTTAAAACCTGACTCAATGTAAACAAAACTGGGAAAAAGATGGGAGTGGCGTGGGGTGGGGGAGGTGAGGGTGGGGGGGGGGGGATTGGAACACAAGTCATTTGGAAATTTGTGAGTTAATCAATCAGGTGCCGTCTCCACAATAAAGGTTGGTTGAAAATAATTTCCAACAATGTCTGTCTCTACAGGAAAGTTAACCTGATTAACAAATTCGCAGCAAATGATTAGCAAGTATCGCAGCTCTGCTGTAAACAGACTGTAACAAGCTACGTGGAGGGTCCCAAATAGCCCTATCACAATATTTCAAAATTATTCTCTTTATAGCCCTGGCTGGGATAGGTCTTTACCTGCCAACCCTCCTCCGTTTTCCCCGGACTCACTGTCACTCTTTCTTTCGACCTAAGGACCTATTTCCTGCCGTGTTCTTCTGGCTGATCCATATATATAACACAGTGCTCGTTGGAATAAACTAAAACTTGATTTATTAAATCAATACAGGACAGCACAGAAAAACATCAAGGCAGTTAACACAGAAAGTTCTAAACAGACACAACACAGATAAAGTTCAGGCACAGAGCCTCAGGTTGCCATAGTCACAGACCCAGCTTCATATACTGTCCGATCTGTCCACATACATCTCACCACGTGTGCCAGAATCTCCTTCCTTCCCGGTACTTGGGTGTAAGTTCAACAGGCTTCTGTAGAATCAAATCCACTGGTTTTTGAGGACTTCCATTGAATTATGGTTTCCCATAATGGGAATTGTTCATGGAATTAACATAGATAGGTGTCTTTCAATGTCCGGTACAAAATGGGTATGCCGGATAATCATGCGTAGACTCAGCCTAGAAATCAACTGCTCTCGGGCCTATGTCACTGAAAGGACCCGAGATGCACCATTACTGCAAATTGTCATTTTCTCATGGTATGCAGGATAATCATGCGTAGACTCAGCCCAGAATTCAACTGCTCTCGGGCCTATGTCATTTCCTCAAGATATGCCCTTGCCTCTCTCTCAGAGTTAGGCACACCATGTGTGATATGGCTAATACATTGACCTGGCTTCATCAGACGTATTTGGCTCTAGCACAGAAGCTGTGTGGATACTGTCCGATTTAGTCACGTCCAACAGAAGAGGACCCTGGAGATGACAAACAATATTGAGCGACTGGGTTGACTCATGCATCACACAATCCTGAGGACCAATAGGGTCTCAGTTACTACATTTGACATATAGGATCTCTACCCAATGTATTATATACGATACCCGAATGAATGGGCCTGACCTGTCAGGTAGCCCCTGGATTGGCTACGTCCGGGCTTGAGTAGACCTCCAGCTTGTAGATGTCAGGTTGTCCACCCTAGGAACGTTTTGTCTACAAGACACACTTTCCACACTCATACCAAGCCTTTATTATTACTGGGCACATTCATTTCCATGCTTTCCTCTCACTTGCAAACCATGCCTTTCTCGCAACCAAGATCTTGTGGTGTGGTGCGCCTAGTAATCTGTGTGTTTCTCCCCGTTAACTAAATATAGTATAGTAGTGGGGTTATATGGCACACCGTGTAGTTCCCCATTCCCAGCAAGAATATGAAAGAAGATACTACCCCTCCCGGCCGCCGCTCTCGACTGAGCTGTCGCCCCAATGTACCGGCATTGCCCTGCACAAGCCATAGTGTAGATGAGTTCAGGTTCTCTCAGTGAGATAGAGGAGTCCATTATCCTCCCGACATCATCCTATCGAGTGACAGACGAAAGAGATAGTCCTGTGGCTAGCCTCTTCTGGCTCAAGAAGATAGATCATAGATTACCATAGCTATCCAATGATGATATTTCACAGAAAGATGACAATATGCCCAATTCAAGCCGTAGAAAGAAAGATAGCAACAGCTCATCTGACGCCAAGAACAAATGAAATCCTCTGTGGAGATATATTGTTCAGATTCACTTCCCCGGCTATTCCCAGAACAAAACACCTAGTTAGATTGCCAACGGTCAACCAACTCTTCATTTGTTATGATTGGCTTTTCGCCAATTCATCTTCCCCCTCGAGACAAAATACATGTATAAGTCCAGGTCTGGCTGGACCACCCACAACTCAAGTATTACCTTTCCACTACCTCAGTAGTATGTTGCACCTCTGTCGTAATCTTTAAATCACTTGACATGCTGCAACTATCAAACGGTAGGTGTTGGCACGGCCATCAATTGACCAGCAGCCGCACCAGTGCACATTTGACGCAAGGCGTTCCATCGGGTCTACCCGAAAGGAAAGACAAATATATACTCGCTCCATGTAAAGATTGTGGTATGAAGATAACCCAAAGAACCATCTTTCATGGAGATTTGAGCGAACAAGAGAACTGAGAGCTTCCGAAAGCCGTTTCCCCCTGTTTACCCAAAATAAAAGAATGCATAAGGACATGGGCCACTGGCGTTTCGCTACATAGGCCCCCTCTTAAGAAAGTCGAACCCTACGAACTTTCTACTGTCAGTGGTTCTGTTCGAATGACCCCACCCTCACATTCAACCATAGGATGCCGTGATAGGAAATCTGCTCCCACATTCTCCCTTCCGGGGATGTATTCGACCGTGAACTGATACGGTTGTAGGAGCAATGACCATCTCATTAACCTCGCGTTCAGTTTCTTAGAAGTTGCCAAGAACGTCAGAGGTTGATGGTCGGATTGCACTTTGAACTGGACTCCATACAGATAAGGTTGAAATTTCTGTACCGCCCACACTAGAGCTAGACATTCCCGTTCGACGGTGGAGTAATTCCGTTCGGCGGGTAACAGTTTTCGACTGGCATATGCCACCGGACACAGCACCGAAGGATTATCTCGCCCTTCCTGCAACAGAGTTGCCCCAATCCCTATGTTACTCGCGTCGGTTCTCAGAACAAACGTTTTCTCCAAATCTGGGAGTTGCAGGACTGGCCTATCCACCAACGCCTGTTTCAGCTTCCCATAAGCCTCTTCACAGCTCGGGGTCCAGACTATAGGATCTGGCGATCCTTTCTTCAGGGTTTCGGTTAACGGCGCCCCTATTTCGTTGAACTTCGGAATGAATTTCTGGTAAAACCCACACAGAGACAAGAAAGACCTAACATCTTTTTTGGATTTAGGACGGGGTGCGAGACGGACCTTCTCAATATTCTTTTCTTCCGGTACCAGTCCCCCTGGGGTAATAGTATGTCCCAGAAATTCCAAGGATTGATATCCAATCATGCATTTGGCTGGACGGGCGGTTAACCCCTCCTCTTTCAATCTTATGAAGATCTGTTCCAAGGATTTCAGGTGATCATTCAGATTGTCAGACGCGATGAGAATATCATCCATAAACGAGACGACAGAGGGATCCCTTAAAGGGTCTAATAACTTTCTCATCATGCGTGTGAACACACTGGGCGCATTGCTCAGCCCAAAAGGCATCACCTTAAATTCGTAATGGCCGCTCGGAGTACTGAAAGCGAGCATGGGCCGAACCTCAGGCTTCACAGGGATCTGATAATATCCCCGACTTAAATCGATTTTTGAGAAGTACTTTGCCCTATTTAATCTGGCAAACAGTTGATTGGTGTTTGGTAACGGCTCAACTTGGAATGTTGTACAACTGTTTAAATGCCTGTAATCAATACATAAGCGGTGCTCCCCGCTTGGCTTCCTCAACAAGACAACCCCGGCATTATACGGAGAAGTCGAAGGAGTGATGATGTCATCGTCCAGAAGCTTCTGGATTTCAGCTTCCAGGGCCTTCTCTTTCGAAAAGGGCACTGGATATATTTTTTGGCGAACGGGGTCTTGGGTATTCAGAGTCATATCAAACTCGACTAACCCTGTCCGCCCTGGCCGATCGGTAAGAATCTGCTGATGGGACTCCAACAAACGGATGACCAGGTCTGTTTCTTCAGCCGACAGATCAGGATTTATATGTACATCCCTATAGGTTTCCCCAGGGTGTAATGGATACCCCCTATCCGCGTCTTCGCCCGATTCAGTTTCCATCGCGACCGCCATAGTCATGAGTGGGAGAGAAGTACCGTCCGATCGTTCTTCATACTTCTTGAGGAGGTTAATGTGGAAGATTTTGGACTTCCCCCTGATTCGGATGGCATAGTTGGTGCGGGAAACAACCCTTTCCACCGGGAAAGGCCCCTGCCACCCAATCTCGAGTTTATTGGAACCTACTGGAAGTAACAACAGAACCCGATCCCCCACCTTAAGAGACCTATCTTTCGTCCTTCTATTGTAGTAGGCCGCGTGTCTCTTTCTGGCCGCTCTCAGATTCTGAGCTGCCAAAGCCCAACCCGTCTGGAGTTTCTTCTTTAACTCTTCGACGTATTTATATGAGGATACAACTTCTTCGGAAGTTTCTTCCTCTGTCCAACATCTCAATAAGGCTTCTAAGGGACCCTTGATTGGCCTCCCGAATAGTAGAGTGGCTGGTGGCAACCCGGTCGACCCATGGGGAACCTCCCGATAGGCGAACAAGGCGGCTGAGATATACTCATCCCATCTGTCTGGTTTCTCTTGAGCCAGCTTCCGAAGCATGGTCATCAAGGTACCATTAAACCTCTCTACTTGCCCATTAGACTGAGGGTGGTACGGGCTTGTGTGAATGTGGTTAGTCTGGAAGATACGAAAGACTTCTTCCATCAGCTTACCACAGAACTGAGACCCATTGTCCGTTAGGATCTGGTTGGGAAATCCCAACCGAGTAAAGGTCTCCATCAGTGCATCAGCCACTCGCTTAGAGTCGATTGTGGCTAACGGTATCGCCTCGCCCCACATGGAACAGCAATCCACCATCGTGAGAATGTACTTATTCCTCTTCCTAGTCCGAGGAAGAGGACCAACAAGATCGATGGCAACTCTCTCGAAAGGAGAGTTCATAATGGGCATGTCTCCCAGGACTACCGGAGCCGTCCAGTGTTTTGGTGCCACACGCTGGCACTCTGGGCACGACTTGACGTACCTACGCACGTCTCCAGTCATCCCTGGCCAGTAGTAATGGCAGGAAATGCGCTGGAGAGTTGCCCCGACACCCATATGTCCACTGAATGAAATGGTGTGTCCCATATGAAGAAGCTGTTCCCGATAGGCCTTAGGAACTACCAGCTGTCCATGCTGGCGTTCCTCCACTCCGGCTCTCCGGTACAGTAACCGATTCTTCATATAATACTGACCCCGTCTTGGTGGGTCCGACTTTTTTGGCAACTGGTTGAAGCAAGGTTGCAACGTAGCATCCTGGCTTTGAGCAGCTCGTAACTCCCCAGGCAAGGGATTCACGATCAAGGCCGGCGTCTGCTCATCCTCCGATTGAGATCTGGTTTGCATCGCCCCTACGTACATGGGTTCGGTTGGAATCCCTAGAAAGACGTAGCGACAACCCAAGATCATTGGGAAGATAGGATCTAGCAGAACGGCTGCCTGTATAGTGCCGGTAACATATTTTGATTTGATGTCTACCTTCGCAATTGGAAGAGACATCGCTACCGCACTCTTTGTCGCCGTTTGAATCTCAATAGATTCCCCGGTTAGCTGCTCCGGGCTCACTAAGTGTGATGAAATTACAGCCTCAAACTGCAGACCGGTGTCATAGAGACACTCAACTGGTTGTCCGTTCACAAGTACCGTTTCTACTACTGGTGGTTTTTCTGAATCATTGTTCCCAAGATCCCTCCCTTCTACTTCCTTGTGAGACCCTTCCCCGGTTTCTACAAGACAAGCAGCATAGTGAGAGTCTTTCTGTTTACGCCGGCAATCAACCGTATTGTGTGTGGGAGATTTGCAATAGGCGCACCACTTTTCACTCCACTTTCTTTTAGGAGATCCAGGTGGACTCTTACCAGAGGGTTTCTTAATAGGAACTTTCTCGAAAGGATCCTCCTTCTTGGTGTGAGCTGTTTTAGGGTTCTTCTTCTTTCCAGACCAGGTGTCTGGTGGTCGGGGATTGGGTTGTGACAATTCCCCATTATCCCCATGAGCTAGCACATACCTTTCCGCCAATGTGTTGACTATGTCTAACCTTTCTGCCCCATTTTCAAGCAAGAAGGTTTGCAATGGCTTAGGCATCATCCTCTTCATTTGGTCCACGACCACTAATTCTTCCAAACTTTCATAGTCGTTAGCAAATCCAGCTAATGACATCCACTTCAAAAGGTAAGACTTCAGTCTGACACTGTAGGCTGCGAACATCTCTCCTGGCTCTCTCTTCGACTTTCTGAACTGCTGTCGGTATGTATGGGCTGTCATCTGGAACCTTTTCAATAATGCTTTTTCCAGAGCCTCATAGTTATTCTCCATACCAGGTGGCAACCTTGAGTAGACCTCGTACGCTGTCCCCCTCAGGCCCTGTGAGAGTTTCAAGTTCCATTTCCCACGTTCCAATCCCATAGCCAAAGCCATCGACTGAAATCTGTGAAGATACTGGTCGATCTTATCTTTGTGTTCATCGAACGGGAGTAATGGGAACTTCATTGCCTGATATGGACCGCCACCAGAAGTTGTTGAGTCCGGTAGAACTGTGCCTCCCACTGCACCCTCGCTTTCCTTGGCAGTTTGAGCTCTAAGCTCCAACTCCCTCATGCGGAACTCATGGTCTCTGACGGCCTGTTCTGCTTCCCTTTTCTTGGCTTCGCGCACAGCCTGTCTGAAGTCTCTTTCCACTTCCTGCACATATTTCTGTAACTCCGCTCCATCATAGCCCATCTCACGCCCTGTAGCCTGTACGTCAGCGACATTAAACCCAGCTGATGCCATCCTAAACTCAGAGGGTAAGGGAAGAGGTAATTGTCTATTAAATTGCACTCACAAGTACACAACAAGTTACATTACACGACCACAACACGTCGTATGTCGGTCAGTCTGTGTCAGGAAGAGTATAGACAATAGCCAGGCACGGTAGGCAGAACCTATTGATAGTAGACAAGGATATCTGTCCCCTATCACTAAATCAGCCAGAACTCCACCAGGATTTCAAATATCCCGGACGAGCCCCAAGAAATTATAACACGCTACGTGGAGGGTCCCAAATAGCCCTATCACAATATTTCAAAATTATTCTCTTTATAGCCCTGGCTGGGATAGGTCTTTACCTGCCAACCCTCCTCCGTTTTCCCCGGACTCACTGTCACTCTTTCTTTCGACCTAAGGACCTATTTCCTGCCGTGTTCTTCTGGCTGATCCATATATATAACACAGTGCTCGTTGGAATAAACTAAAACTTGATTTATTAAATCAATACAGGACAGCACAGAAAAACATCAAGGCAGTTAACACAGAAAGTTCTAAACAGACACAACACAGATAAAGTTCAGGCACAGAGCCTCAGGTTGCCATAGTCACAGACCCAGCTTCATATACTGTCCGATCTGTCCACATACATCTCACCACGTGTGCCAGAATCTCCTTCCTTCCCGGTACTTGGGTGTAAGTTCAACAGGCTTCTGTAGAATCAAATCCACTGGTTTTTGAGGACTTCCATTGAATTATGGTTTCCCATAATGGGAATTGTTCATGGAATTAACATAGATAGGTGTCTTTCAATGTCCGGTACAAAATGGGTATGCCGGATAATCATGCGTAGACTCAGCCTAGAAATCAACTGCTCTCGGGCCTATGTCACTGAAAGGACCCGAGATGCACCATTACTGCAAATTGTCATTTTCTCATGGTATGCAGGATAATCATGCGTAGACTCAGCCCAGAATTCAACTGTTCTCGGGCCTATGTCATTTCCTCAAGATATGCCCTTGCCTCTCTCTCAGAGTTAGGCACACCATGTGTGATATGGCTAATACATTGACCTGGCTTCATCAGACGTATTTGGCTCTAGCACAGAAGCTGTGTGGATACTGTCCGATTTAGTCACGTCCAACAGAAGAGGACCCTGGAGATGACAAACAATATTGAGCGACTGGGTTGACTCATGCATCACACAATCCTGAGGACCAATAGGGTCTCAGTTACTACATTTGACATATAGGATCTCTACCCAATGTATTATATACGATACCCGAATGAATGGGCCTGACCTGTCAGGTAGCCCCTGGATTGGCTACGTCCGGGCTTGAGTAGACCTCCAGCTTGTAGATGTCAGGTTGTCCACCCTAGGAACGTTTTGTCTACAAGACACACTTTCCACACTCATACCAAGCCTTTATTATTACTGGGCACATTCATTTCCATGCTTTCCTCTCACTTGCAAACCATGCCTTTCTCGCAACCAAGATCTTGTGGTGTGGTGCGCCTAGTAATCTGTGTGTTTCTCCCCGTTAACTAAATATAGTATAGTAGTGGGGTTATATGGCACACCGTGTAGTTCCCCATTCCCAGCAAGAAAATGAAAGAAGATACTACCCCTCCCGGCCGCCGCTCTCGACTGAGCTGTCGCCCCAAGGTACCGGCATTGCCCTGCACAAGCCATAGTGTAGATGAGTTCAGGTTCTCTCAGTGAGATAGAGGAGTCCATTATCCTCCCGACATCATTCTATCGAGTGACAGACGAAAGAGATAGTCCTGTGGCTAGCCTCTTCTGGCTCAAGAAGATAGATCATAGATTACCATAGCTATCCAATGATGATATTTCACAGAAAGATGACAATATGCCCAATTCAAGCCGTAGAAAGAAAGATAGCAACAGCTCATCTGACGCCAAGAACAAATGAAATCCTCTGTGGAGATATATTGTTCAGATTCACTTCCCCGGCTATTCCCAGAACAAAACACCTAGTTAGATTGCCAACGGTCAACCAACTCTTCATTTGTTATGATTGGCTTTTCGCCAATTCATCTTCCCCCTCGAGACAAAATACATGTATAAGTCCAGGTCTGGCTGGACCACCCACAACTCAAGTATTACCTTTCCACTACCTCAGTAGTAGGTTGCACCTCTGTCGTAATCTTTAAATCACTTGACATGCTGCAACTATCAAACGGTAGGTGTTGGCACGGCCATCAATTGACCAGCAGCCGCACCAGTGCACATTTGACGCAAGGCGTTCCATCGGGTCTACCCGAAAGGAAAGACAAATATATACTCGCTCCATGTAAAGATTGTGGTATGAAGATAACCCAAAGAACCATCTTTCATGGAGATTTGAGCGAACAAGAGAACTGAGAGCTTCCGAAAGCCGTTTCCCCCTGTTTACCCAAAATAAAAGAATGCATAAGGACATGGGCCACTGGCGTTTCGCTACACAGACACTACGCAATTACGTCAGCAAAAAAAAACAACATACCCCGGATGAACGCAGAAGAAGAAGAAGAAGTCTAATCATTCTGCCTTATTGCTGTTCGTCCATCTCTTGATGTTCTCCCCATTTATATCGTTGTCTACCTCTTGCTCGCTTGCCTCCAGTATGGTTTTTATAAGAGTGTTATGTTTTTTAACGTGGCCGAAATATTTCACCTGCCTCTTATTTTTATTTCTTTCATCAACTATCTTTTCTTCCGTTTTTTTTTTCTAGAACCTCTGTATTTGATTGTTTTTGTTTCTATGGAATACGAAATATTGGCCTGTTAGTTAGTTAGTCGACAGATCATCCTCATTGCACATCGAACCATTCAGTCCTTATGTTCTGTGTTGGTTTATTTCTCTTCTTTGGCTTCTTGCGTAGTGTTTTTGTTTGGCCACACCTCTTTTAACTTGCTGTTCTCTTTTAACATACCCGTTGCGAGTTTAGTTTAGTTTAGTTTAGTCGTCGGATCAACATCACGGCACGCGGTTTAACCCATAAGTGCTCCGTTTTCCTCTTAACTCAAACCTGAGTCTGGAGAAACTCAGCTCAATGCAACACATCGGCGAGAATCCTGAAATACTTTGGGTAGATTTTTAACTCGAAATTTTGCCCGGGCAGCGCAGTTAGGCTACTCTTTCTCTATTTCCAACTGCCAAGGGATTTTTTACGTGCGCAATAATACACACGGGCGTCCGATCTCACTACCCAGAGACCTGGGGAAATTTTATTACTGGAAGTCCAGGTGGATTTTTTAAATAAATCTCGGTCCTCACCGCGGCCTGAACCCGGGACCTCCAGCACTCGAGGCGGACACCATACCACGAGACCACTCAGCCTCCATTGTGAGTGTCGCCATCAAACCTATGTAGATTTTCCTGACAAATGTACGTTCAATAATTTGTCTTTGCTATTTTAACGAGATGTTAACGTTTAAGTCCAACTTAATGCCGACTTTAGGGGTTGAAGTGCCTACCTCGTCATCAGCGTACACGAGTTAGAACGCGCGCTCTTATCCTTCTGGTCAATGTACCCACTAATTCGTTCATCATGCGCCATACCTTGCCAGTTGTCACCAAGTTCTCCAATTTATTTCTTCTCTTAACGTGATCCAAAAGTGTTGACTGTCTACGTCTAATTTCTCTAATAAGTTTACGATTTTCATTTGTTTCATGTAGGACTTGGTCATTGGCTTTTCTGTCTATCCATGGCATACTTTGCATTTTTCTCAGAAATCGCATTTCCACAGCCATTAGATGGTTTTTAGCTAGTCTGCTTATTGCTTACGCTTCACATCCACACAAAAGTGCAGGTTCTTTGTAGCACCTCAACACTCTTGTTCTCGTTGCAAATGACGTCTTTTTATTAGTCAGTATGTTTTTCATCTTGCAAAAAGCTGTTTTCACCATGGCGATTCTTGTTCTAATCTCATCAAGGCATCTCCCATCAGATATTACAACTGTTCCGAGATAATTGTACCGATTCACTTGCTTAAGAATATTCCCATTTACGTGTATATTACATTGTGGTATTTCCTTCTTCCTAATGTCAACAATAATCTGTGTACTCACTAATTATTACTTTTATTAGAGACATCCTTGGAGTGTGTGTCCTCACTAATTACTAGATTTACTAGAGACATAACTATGCAGATCTAAGCGCCAGATAACTACTACTAGTATTAAATCACTAACAAAGAGCGCGAACAGGAAAGAAAAAAAAAACCAAGGATTTAATTTTCCGCTACAAAGAGTTAATTGATCGATTCGAGTTCAGGACAGTCTCGTTGGCATAGTAAATCTTCCTGTGAGTGCATACATTAGAGTTGTCAGTTCACATTAGAGTATCTTTTTCTTTGTGCACGAACTTCACCGCCGACTCCACTGCGTGTGAACGAGATGTTATGCATTGTTGATGTTTGTACTTGTTTCTTTGAACCGCTTTGATACGAGTTGGTTGCTCTTTTCCCGACACGATGATTTGGGGACACGCGTTGGCATATTTCTATACCGGTAGTAAATGATTCACCTAATAAGGAGAACTAGACGGTAGGCGTTACTAGAACACAATCTTCGTCAGCACAGAAAAAAACCCACACAAATCGACACAAGTTTACGTCCAGTAGTTTGCCATTGCTTTCTGAACGACCGACACTTATACCATTGTATGAAAATCATACGCAAGGCGGTCTGCTGCAAAACCTCCAGCAGCTGTGTTTCGAACTAGGTATACGGGATTACGAATAGCCTCCGTAAACCCTTCGCCACTGGGTCCTTAATTGCATAAGCAACATCAGTGTCATCAAAATATCAAGACAGAAGGTTGCAGAGATATGATAGTGATGGCTGTTCCAGACAACGCAACAAAAGAAAAACATTAGTAGTAGTAGTAGTAGTAGTAGTAGTAGTAGTAGTAGTAGTAGTAGTAGTCGCGGTAGTAGTAGTAGGAGTAGTAGTAGTAGTAGTAGTAGTAGTAGTAGTAGCAGCAGCAGAAGCAGCAGAAGCTTTAGTAGTTGTAGTAGTTGTAACTGTTGCAGATGTTGTAGTGATGTTGTTGTTGTAGATGATGTAGTAGTTGTTGTTGTTGTAGCAGTAGTAGCAGCAGTAGTGGCAGCAATAGTAGTATCAGTAGTAGCAGGAATAGTCGCAGTCGTCGTCGTCGTCGTAGCGGCATGGGCGGAGAGGAATAATGGGAGAGAAGGAGGCGGAAGGGGTGGAAAAAGAAGACATAGAATAATGAAGACGATAGAGGATGATCGTGATTATGATGTTGATGATGATAAAGCTAATAATAATAATAATAAGAATAATAATAATAGTAATAATAATAATAAATTGAAGATGAAGAAGAAAAAGGAGAAGAAAATGAAGAATTAAGAGAAAGAGAAATGAAGAGGAATAAGAATGAAGACGATGAAGGATGATTCTGAGAAGGAGAAAACATAAATGACATCAATATGGGTGAGTAGACATGAAGTTTGCCTCACTGAGCGAGAGAGAGAGAGAGAGAGAGAGAGAGAGAGAGAGAGAGAGAGAGAGATGGAGAGAGAGAGAGAGAGGGAGGGAAACGAGATATAAAGAGAATGAGAGAGATAGTGAGGGAGAGAGTAAGGGAGTAAGACAGGGGCCTAGAGAGGGAGTGAGAGAGAGTTCGGAGAGAAGATAGAGAAGGAGAGAGAGGAGGAGAGAGAGCTGGAGCGAGAAAGAGAGAGAGAGAGAGAGAGGGAGAGAGTGACAGAGAGAGGGAGACTGAAGGAGTGGGGGAGAGAGACAGAGAGGGAGAGAAACAGAGAGAGACAGAGAGAGAGAAAGGGGGAGAGACAGCGATAGTGAGTGCGAGAGATGAGGAATATGGAGACACATGGATAGAGAGAAGGTATAGATACAGAGAGAGAGAGAAAGAGAGAGAGAGAGAGAGAGAGAGAGAGAGAGAGAGAGTGGGGGGTGAGGGTTGTAGACAGATGGGGCAGCTGTATCAGGAGACTAGTCGTAACTTGAGCCATACGAATATTCATATTGATCGTGCGGCAGAGAAAATTAAACAATAACAATGACAGAAAATACAAATCAGATATTTTGACTGTTTAAAGACATTAACGGGAAATACACACTTGAATACACATAAATATAACAGGATCACCACATGCCACGTGTTACCGAATTCCACAAGGGCAACAAATAATAATAATATAACCTAACTTACTGTATAACAATAGACGGTATTGCCTGCTTTCTGTTAGCGCCAAATTATGGGCTGCGTTCACCAAACATAACATCCTACGATGTGCCAATGGCATTTGGACGGAGGAGCGCAATTCGAAGTGTACAGGCCTTACCATAGTGCGAGGAAAATGCAGCCTAATGACTAAATGTCGTCGCAGGGCAGACCAGGCCCTAAGCCTTGACCAGCAACTGGTCTAGGATGGAAGCTCCGACAGGCGGACAGTTAGAGCATTGCTGTGCTGATCCAGACGTTTTGGTGTTATTTCCCCTGGAGGAAACTAATCAGACCGAGAGAGGGATCATGCTGCATGGGCAACACATGGTCTCTAAATTCAGCCAAGGCTTTGTGACACGGGAATACCTCCATTTGACACAGTATCGCCATAACCTAACTATAGAATCTGGACGTTTGTATGGAAGTGAAGCGTGGACAATGAGCAGACAAGCTAGAAAAAAAAACAAACACCCAATGGCTGTGGAAATGTGGTTTTTAAGGAAACATGCAAATAATACCATAGGCAGACAGAAAAACCAATGGCCAAGTCCTACAAGAAACAAATTAAAACCGTAAACTGATTAGAGTAATTAGACGTGGACAGTCACAAGTTTGTATACACGTTATGAGAAGAAATAAATTGGAGAACTTAGGTGACAACTGGCAAGATTGAGAAAATAGAACAAGGGGAAACAGAGAAGTAAACACCTGGATGGCTGAGCCACGTGGTTTGGTTGAGACAACACAGAGCTGGTCCACGACTCGAGTGATCGTGAGAGATGGCGACACATGACCGCCACGCTTATCGGCATGGCACATAATGATGATGATAAACGTAACTATACGTGGTATATGGTGCTCGCGCCAATATTGTATAGACCAACTGACACTCGATGAGTGATGTGATCAGTTCAACGCATGCCGCCTTTACTACCCGGGAAATTACTAAGTACCAATTTTAAGCTGGAGCAAACTGGTAGTCCAGATCAGTGTTAAAAGATGGCAAAGTAATAATATACAAAGGGTGAGTTCACCACAAACCTATAGGGAACTAAAGAGGAACATCATTCAAAACTTGAGTTCTTCACTGTGCTGCGTAGAACTAAATTGGAACTTCATGGAATATTTGAGATATTTTTAAAAATCTGTTCTCATTATCTCATCTCTCATGCTCTTGTACCTTGCGGTGTCGAATTGAAGTATAAACATCGTGAGAGTGCCCGTGTATGGGCTTCATGTAACGAGATTCCCATGGAATATTCCATCTGACCATTATTTACGTGGTCGGCCTCTTCTTCTGCTTCCATTTGTTGTGGTATACTGTTAGGTAGTAACCTAGTTACATGGCCAAACCATTTGACTTGCTGCCTTCTAATAATATCTAACGCTGCTTTAACCCCTACTTTAATCCTGATTTCTTAATTTCTGATTTTCTCTCTTCTTGACATACTGAGTATTCTTGTCAGGACTCTCATTTCTGTTGTTGTGATTTTTCTTTTCTCTGTTTCTGTCATTGTCCATGTTGGCATTGGTAGCATATAGTTGGTAGGAAGATTGTGTTGTAGAGTGCTTTCTTAATAACTATTGATACATGTTTGTTCTTTAGTATTGGTGCCATTTGTCAAATGAGTTGGTTTGCCTTATTGCATTTATATTTGATCTCCTCTTCTGATTTGCCATTTGATGGTCTAATACTTCCTAAGTACTTGACGCTCTTAACTTGTTTCATGGGATGTTCTTTTAAATGAATCTTTGTTGTTTTTTCTTTCTTTGGTTGTAGTCGTTTCCTCTGATTTACTGCTGCCAATTTTCATGTTATGTTCCTTACACATCTTCATTTAGACTATTCATGTGGTCTTTTAATTCTGCTTCTGATTTGGTTATTAGTGCTTGATCGTCCGCAAATAGGAGTTCTTTAATGATGTAATTTGCCGTTGGTTTTTCTTCTCATCATGTGGTGGCCTCGCGGTCTACGTTTGGCTGGTTTCTTTATATGTGCTGTCTATATCTTATATATAAAAGGCAATCTCCGTCCGTATGTCCTTTATGCGTTCGCGAACGGCCCATCCGATTGAGATGAAATTTTCTACACGTCTTCCTTTCATTCCAGCGCAGCCAACTGTGATATTTTTTTAGTGTGAAATCGGCTGCTTACTGAATATTATTTAATTTTCCATTTTTCATTATAATTTCTATACAGCAAGGGGACTTAACTCTGTAAAAGTTATTTCAAGGGGCATAACTTTTAATAACTTTTCTGTATAACTTATAGTCATATTGTTGCATCGTTTTCAAAGATTTATAAACTCTGTGTCTATAGTTATGTACCGGCATATGAGTTATAATAAATAATGATACAATCTTTAAGGCATTATCAAAGTTTTCATAAAAATAATGCACAATGCATAACATTGTAACTCATCTTTTTATGCTTAAGAAGTTACTGTAGTCATGCAGGTGATTAGAAAGAGTTTTCATTAAAAATAATGGATGGTGTGTGGAAGGACATTCTTTTAAGTTTCTTTTTTTTGTTGTATGAATTTAATGAGACGCTACCCGCCAGGAGCTGGGCGAAGCCACGCCGGGTCAGATAGATAGACAGACCCACCTTTTCGCTGCAGTTGTCTACAGGCATATGCGTTAAAATCCTCCTCCTCCTCTCCCCTCCTCCTACCCTTTTCCCCTCCCCCTCTCCCTCCTCCCTCTTTCTCCTCCTCCTCCTTCCTCCTCCTAATCACTCCTCTTCCTTCCTCCTCCCTTCTCCTCCTCTCTCCTCCCACCTTCTAATTCTACGTCCTCCCCCTCATCCCTCCTCCCCCTTCTCCTCCATCCTCCTCACCCCTCCTCCTCCCTCCTCATCCTCTCTCCTCCTCCCTCCTCCCTCCACATCCCTCCTCCTCCCTCCACATCCCTCCTCCTCCCTCCTCCTAATCACTCCTCTTCCTTCCTCCTCCCTTCTCCTCCTCCTACGTCCTCCCCCTCATCCCTCCTCCTCCCTCCTCATCCTTCACCTCCCTCCACCTCCTCCCTCCTCCCCCTGCGTTCTTCTCTTCCCTCCTCCTCCTCCCCCTCCCTCTTCCTCCTCCTACCCTCCTCCTCCTGCCTCCTCCCTTCTCCTACCTCCTCCTCCTCTCTCCTCCTCCCTCCTATTCCTCCCTACTCCTCCTCCTCCCTCCTATTCCTCCCTACTCCTCCTCTCTCCTCCTCCTAATCCCTCCTCCTCCCTCCTATTCCTCCCTACTCCTCCTCCTCCTCCTTCCTCCCCTTCCCTCCTTCTCCTCTCTCCGCCTATCTCTTCCTCCCTCCTACTCCTCCCTCCTCCACCTCCCAGCTCCTACTCCTCCTTTTCCTTCTTCTGCTGATGCTGCTGCCGCCGCTCCATTTACCCAAGTGAATTGTTGGGGAAGATGTAAAGATCGTTCAAGTGCTCTTTCTAATGCTTTTTGTAAGTTGGTCTTCGTTTATCTAAGGTTGTTCTAACTGCAACCAATAAATGATTAGACAGACAGACAGACAGACAGACAGACAGACAGACAGACAGACAGACAGAGAGGGAGGGACAGACAGACAGACAGACAGTCGGGAACGGGAACTTATATGACTACTTATATGAATTAAATGAGATGCTCGCCATCAGGGGCTGGGCGAAGCCGGGCCGGATCAGACAGACAGACAGACATATAGACAGACAGACAGACAGATAGATAGTCGGGAACGGGAACGGGAGCTTATATGACTACTTATATGAATTAAATGAGATGCTCCACACCAGGAGTTGGGCGATGCCGGGCCGGGTCAGACAGACAGAAAGAAGACAGACAGACAGTCGGTAACGGGAACGAGAACTTATATGACTACTTATATGAATTAAATGAGATGCTCCCCACCAGGGACTGGGCGAAGCCGGGCCGGGTCAGCTAGTAGGTTATAAACAAGACGGGGAAAAAGAGGGAGCGGGGGAGGGAGGGGTCAGGACACAACGTTGTCGTACTCTGGGTCTTATGGAGAAGGGTTCTGGGTGTCCTCCAGTTGCTCTCACTATGCATTCTATGCTGTTGTTTAAGTTTCTACATAGGTTTGTTAGATGTGTACTCACTCTATATCGTTTAAGGATTTCCTACCGCTTGTTTCTATCTACTCTATCAAATGCCTTTTTCTTGGTGGACAAAGGCTAAGTAGAATGTTTCATTGAATTCTGTTGATCTTTCTAAAGTTGTCCAAGAGCAATAATGGTATCTGTGCATCCTTTGTGTTTCCTAAATTCAAGTTGTGTTTCGCTTAGCTAGGGTTTTATTGTATTTCGTAATCTTTTCTCGAGAATTTTGCAAACTATTTTTCTAGCATCACGAAGAATGGAAATGCATCTGTATTGTGTGCGTCTGGTCTCTCTCTCTCTCTCTCTCTCTCTCTCTCTCTCTCTCTATATATATATATATATATATATATATATATATATATATATATATATATATATATATATATATATATATATCATCAAGTGCCGTGCCGGCTGGCGTAGGCGTTCATGGCTCTCCACAGATCTCGGTCTTTGGTGTTCTGGATCAATTCTGCTGATGATATTCCTTCATGCCACCGTCTCAATCAGTCCAGCGTCATTTCTCTTGGTCTGCCTCTCCCTCTCTTCCCCTCAATCTTTCCAGTCGTAACGATGTTCTCCAATGCCTCTCTTCTCATCACATGACCAAAGAAAGCTGTTTGTCTCTTTCTTATTGTTGTATATAGTGTTCTAGCTTCATTAGCCTCTTTCAGGCAATCGTTGTTAGTTACTCTGGCAGTCCAAGGAATTCGCAACATTCGTCTTAAAAGCCACATCTCTGTTGCTTCTCAGTTCTTCCTAATTTGTTCACTTACATTCCAAGATTCACTGCCATACAGGAAAACTGGTTCTATATAGAATTTTAGCACTCTCTTACATTCATTGATAGCGACTTACTGCATAAGATACTCTTCATTTTCTGAAATGCGGCTCTTGTCTGCCCTATTCTGCTCTTAGCCGGTCTCTCTGGCCGATGGGTTGCAACACTTTCTCCGTAATCCCGTTTATCACGCAGAATCTCGTAGCGGGCGAGAGCTTGAGGCAGTTCGACCCCCGCTGGTGACTTGCGGGATAACTGAGCCGGCCGCTCAGAAAGCAATGGCAAACTACTGAGCGTAATCTTGCCAAGAAATCAACAGACAGCTGAAAGATGCTGCTGTTGACAGCGATGTCCTGTAAAGGATATGCGAATTAAAAAAAAAATTCTGCTCTTAATCTCTGTTGTACATCTTCCATCCGATGTTATAAGTGCCCCTAGGTATTTAAAATTATCCACTTGGTTGAGAATTTCCCCTTCTATATCTATGTCACATTTTGGTGTCCCCATTTTCTTTGATATCACCATTGTTACTGTTTTCTTGATATTCAAGGAGAGTCCTTTCTGTGCACTCTCTGATACTACAATGTCCAATAATTGTTGTAAGTCTGTTGCATTATCCGCCACCAATACTGTGTCATATGCATAGCGTATATTGTTTATATTATATCCTCCGATTAGTATTCCTGGCTTCTCTTTGATCTCTCTCATTATTACTTCGCTATATAGAGAGAAGAGATCGGGTGACAAGACACACCCCTGTCGTACTCCTAGCTTTATCTGTTCGTAACTATGCTCTTTATTTCCCATTTTAATTGCTGCTACTTGGTTCCAGTATATATTCTTTATTATTCTTAAATCTTCCCATCAATGTTGATATCTTCCAACATTTTAATCAGCTCATCATGTTTTACTTTATCATATGCCTTAGTATAATCTATGAAGCATAAATATATGTTTTTTTCTCTTTTTTTTTTTTTCTTTTTTTTTTTATTTTATCCTTT
>JACEFZ010005084.1:0-28199 GCA_014155875.1 Cepaea nemoralis | reverse complement strand
ACATGCAAAAATCAGTCCAGCACTACTAGAAGTAGTGTGTATGGACTATGCTTGATTCAGAGTGAGCGAGCGCTAAAAAAAAAATGGGCAATGCGTTGTAGAATGTAATGAGCATGGCAAAGCACGTAGAGCACCCTGGTCATCCACTGCAACTGTGTTTGTATCAAGTCAACTTGACCTGTCTTGCCACTGGATTCAAATGGACTAAGACGAGAGAGTGAGGTCGACGAATTGCGCAATTCACCCTCATTTTAATCCAATTCATTGCGCAAGTCATTCTTCATCTAACTTAACCCTACTAAATTAATGGTCATCATCATTCTTATGGACAAACACTACACATGACCACAAGTTACAGAGATATGCCCAGGAACCTGCTGTCCGCAAAGGTAAACCACCATTATGAAGCAAAAAGATTATCTTTTTAAAACAACCATATTGACTGTGAAACATATGATAATGTTTGTGTATTTCAGTTGAATTGAGGATATGTTCATGATGATGATGGCAGTACTGGATTAACAATTTGTCTTTATCTTGTAGACTTTTTACAAATGAGATATTTGCTGACATCACAAAGCTCCATGGAGTTAGTGGTATCTACATTGCATCACAGCAGACTAGTGATGCCATGCAGGTGGATGAGCAGCAGTCACTAATCACCTATGACAGAGGCGCTACTTGGCAGAAGATTAAGGCCCCAGAATATGGCATTGGTAATCTACCCTCAAATTGTAAAGTGGTAAGTGGTGATCGCATGTGATGTAATATTCACATTTTTACCTTTAGTTTCTGACCAGTAAAGTCTCTGGTAGCTATAAGAGATGTGTGTTATGTTACTGACACTTTGTTGTTGTTGTTGTTGTTGTTTTTTTTTTTGGGGGGGGAGGGGCTTAAGGCAAGAAGGTCAACTTAATTGTGCCAGGTTCAATCCCATATGGCTTGGTTCTCTTTCTGTAGATCGGCTAACTGATAGCATCATGCAGGACACGGACTCCTTAGCTCCAGCGAGCAAGAACAAGAACCAAGATCTGTGGAGATACAAGAATGTCTGTGCTAGTTAGCAGGGCACATGATGATGATTATGGGAAGAGACAAACTGGCAACTTCTTATAACAACTAGTAAAGTTAGTTGCATATCCTTTACAGGATGTCGCAGTCAACCCAGCATTGTTTGGCTGTTTATGATTTCTTGGCAAGTTTACACTTAGTAGTTTGCCATTGCTTGCTGAGATGATTGTACCATTGTATAAAAACCAACACAAGGTAGTCAGCTGCCAAATCACCTGCAGCTGTGTTTTGAACATGGGATGTGGGATTACAAATTGCGTCCGTAACCCCATTGCCACAGAGCCAGCAAATGGTAAGATTAGTTGTAAAGGAGGGCAGCAAGTGAATATTGTGCAAATTCTAGCATCAAGTCATGAAAAGATCTCAGCACATCAGTTAATCAGATTCATCCTCCATCATGTTAGAGAACAGAAGGTGCAGAGAGGCATGTTCACCCTGCCAGTGTGCAAATATGTTTGATAAATGAGTATGAAATATGAAATTAAGTGTCAGCATTGCACCAGGATATCCCACGTATGTTCTATTCTCTTCTTCAGTCGCCAGCGAATAGTTCCCATGCCAGTTATTGTATGTTTGATATACGAGTATGAAATATGAAATCACATGTCAACATCATTGCACCAGAACATCCCACACACTCATCCTCTTCTTCAGTCACCAGCAAATAGTTCCCATCCAGTTGGCCACATGTTTGATATATGAGTATGAATAGAAATCAAGTGTCAACATCATTGCACCCAGGACATCACACACACACTTCATCTCTTCTTCAGTCGCCAGCGAATAGTTCCCATGCCGATGGGACCAGTGACAGTGTGATTGAATGTCTGCTTGCAACTTCCTCCACCAGTTGACTGTCGACCAGACCCACTGCTCACTACCCGCTGAATCAGCCTCCCCAAATAACTAATGGCATGGCAGGGAGTGACCAGAGGAGATGGAAAACACTCAGTACTCGGAGGATCTGGACAACACTCAGTACTCTGAGGATCTGGACAACACTCAGTACTCGGAGGATCTGGACAACACTCAGTACTCGGAGGATCTGGACAACACTCAGTACTCTGAGGATCTGGACGGCACTCAGAGGAAAGTTCCTGATGGACACATCAGACTGCAGCTAATCCATTAACACTTTAAATGCCATGGGATGATTAATCATCTTAAGTGACTTTCCGTATCTGCCGTGGGCTTATATATTGCTGAAATGTTGTCACTGCGTTATAATACAACACGTCTGCTACCCTACTATTAACAATTTTTAAGCCATAACTGTGACACCTCTCTGCTTCCCATTTTCTGCTTTCCATTGTTGTTTGGTCCCTACTTTTTGTTTGGCACAGAATTTGTTAATATTGAGACTCTTCACTGGTTGTTGAAGATGAGGGTGAGCGAATATGGAATATCCTGAGTGCTGTGATGTCAGTTCTTGACTCCGCTCAACTCAGCTCCTTCCAGACGTGGGTCCTTTGCTGTACTTCCCACTCGACCCCAGAGAACCATCACCATGCTTGTTATAATCTTTAATAATGTTAATAAAATGCTCATAATATAATTTATTTTGTTGCGTATCCCTTACGGGACGTTGCGATCAACACCAGCATTTTTCAGCTGCTGTTGATGTACTAGGCAAGTGTTACGTTCAGTAGTTTGCCATTGCTTTCTGAACGACCGGCTCCCATACCAGCACATTATAACACAACGCGACACGGTCTGCTGCACAAATCGGTCGCAGCTGAGCATCGAACGCCTGGTACCCGGCTCACGAACCGCGTTCGCAAGCCTTTAGCCACGGAGCCAGCCATAATATAATAATATATAATAAGTAATATGCTTGATAGTGATGAAGATGTCTTTTGCAGGCAGAAAACTGTTCCCTGCATCTGACGCAGGAGTTCCACAAATTGTATCGAGGTTCTCAGGCATATCCAATTCTCACTCAGCGCTCATCTCCAGGTATGTTTATGAATTGCTTCATCTTCTTATTCTCCCATTCCTCCTCCTTTCATTTTTTTTTTAATCAGTGTAAAATGTGCTGTGAAAAAGTTTATATGTAGGCCACAATATCTGCATTTTCAGTCCAGCAATTTTGGTATCCAGTGAATTGGTAGGTTACAGGTACATTCTTGGTAGGTAAGTTACAGTTACATTCTTTGTAGGTTACAGTTACATTCTTGGTAGGTTTCAGTTACATTCTTGGTAGGTTACAGTTACATTCTTGGTAGGTTTCAGTAACATTCTTGGTAGATTACAGTTACATTCTTGGTAGACAGGTTACAGTTACATTCTTGGTAGGTTACAGTTACATTCTTGGTAGGTTTCAGTAACATTCTTGGTAGATTACAGTTACATTCTTGGTAGACAGGTTACAATTACATTCTTGGTAGGTTTCAGTTACATTCTTGGTAGGTTTCAGTAACATTCTTGGTAGATTACAGTTACATTCTTGGTAGGTTACTGTTACATTCTTGGTAGCCCTGGCCATGCGGGTGTACAGGGGAACGAACAGGCTGATAGGCTGGCAGGGAATGCACCTATTGGTGGTATCTTGCCTATGGACAAGGGGGAGGTGGTTGTGCGCTTGTGGGACCAGGTGGAGAAGGCGGAGGAAAAATTGAGAACCCATATGTGGAAAGAATGAGATTGAGGGGGATCGGCAGGGGTTCTGGAAGAATCTCAAAACTGAGAGGGAAGACCAGGAGAACTTTTAATCAGATAGCGGTGGGAACGATTAGTAGTATGACTCTTCACTGGCTGTTGAACGAGGGGACTGAGCACGTATGGGAATGTCCTGAGTGCAATGATGTTGGTTCTTAACTCAACTCAACTCAACTCTTGGTAGACAGGTTTCAGTTACATTCTTGGTAGGTTACAGTTACATTCTTGGTAGGTTTCAGTAACATTTTTGGTAGGTTACAGTTACATTCTTTGTAGGTTACAGTTACATTCTTGGTAGACAGGTTACAATTACATTCTTGGTAGGTTTCAGTTACATTCTTGGTAGGTTTCACTAACATTCTTGGTAGGTTACAGTTACATTCTTGGTAGGTTACTGTTTCATTCTTGGTAGGTAGGTTACAGTTACATATTGTAGGTTCCAGTTACATTCTTGGCTTTGCTAATAGGCCACTGTAACACACCAGTATTTTACATTGATCATCATCATCATCATGTTTCCCCCGACTGGCGTAGGTATTCATATCTCATCACAGACCTGGGTCCTGGGTGTTCTAGATTAATTCTGTGGATGATATTCTTCCATGCCAGCATCTCAGGTTATGGAGCAACATCAGCAGTCCGCCTTGCATTTGTTTTTTACAAAATGGTTTGGGTGCCGGTTGTTCAGAAAGCAATGGCAAACTACTGAACATAAACTTGCCAAGATATCACAACAGTAAAAAATATGCTGATGTTGACAGCGACATCCTGTAAAGGATACACAACTAACTTTGGCAATCCAAGGTATTCACAACATTCACCTCACGAACCACATCTCTGTTGCCTCTAAGATTTTTCAAAATGGTTAATTCACATTCAGTGATTCACTGCCATATTGCAAAGCATGTTATGTATAATATTTCAGTACTCTTTTTCTGATATTCAATGATAGTGACTTATTGCATAAGATAGTTTTCATTTTCTGAAATACAGCTTGTGCTTGACCTGCTCTGCTCTTAATCTCTATCATACATCTTCCATCTGAGGTTATGGTTTCCCCTAGGTATTTCAATTTATCATCTTAGTTAAGCATTTTTCTCTTCTAATGTCTTATTACAGTTTGGTGTTATCATTTTCTTTGATGTAACCATTGCTTTTTTTTTTCTTTTATATTCATTTAATGTCCTTGTTTTGCCATTTCTATTAGAACATTAGTACTCTGTGTCAAAGGGGTTACAAATGCAATTTGTAATCCCGCATAATGTGGTCGAAAGACAGCTACAGGCAATTTGGAAGCTGACCATCCTGCCTTGGTTCCCATGTTCAGAAAGCAATGGCAAACTACTGATAGTAAACTTACCAAGAAATCACAAACAGCCAAAAATACGCTGGGGTTGACTGCCAAGTCTTGTAAGGGATATGCAGCTGACTGTATTAGTACATTGTACAAGAGATGTTGAAGATGTTTTGCTTTCTCTGGTATCATTGCTGCATCATTTGCATATCACAGTTTGTCTATGTTATAACTTTCAGCTCGTATTCCTGACCTCACGTTGACCTGTTCCACTTTGTATGTATGCATAATTCTTTACTAATCTAACTTAGGCCTAGTGATTGCATCTGGATTCATGGATAAGACATTGAAGAGCAACCCGGATGTGTTTGTGTCCTCAAACGCCGGCATCTCCTGGAGACAGGTTCTGTCTGGAAATTATTTTTATGCCAGCGCTGACCATGGTGGTATCATTGTGGCCATCCACCAATTTGTGCCCACAGATAAAGTTGTGTGAGTGCCAGTCTTATAACATTGTTTGTGTTTGCTTACTTCTTGTTTGTCTCCTCCTCCTCCTCCTCTCCTCCTCCTCCTCCTCCTCCTCCTCCTCCTCCTCCTCCTCCAGCATTTCTTCTTCTTCTTTTTCCTTCTTTACCAGTACTTTTTCTTCTTCTTCCTCTTCTCCTCATCCTCTTCTTCTTCTTCTTCTGCTTCTCCTTCTTCCTCTTCTTCCTCCTCCTCCTTCCTTTACCGGCACTTCTTCCTCTTCCTTTTCTTCTTCTTCTTCCTCCTCCTTTTCTTTTTCTTCTTCCTCCTCCCTTTCTCTTCCTTTTCCTTCTCCTAGCCGGCTCTGTGGTGAAGGAGTTACGAATGCAATGCATTCAAAATACAGCTCTGGGCAATTTGGAAGCAGACCGCCTTGGTTTCCATTCAAGGTTTAAAATTTTCAAAACTCGGATTTTCAAAGGTGTGTGCAGGATGGGTTTCACAAAGTCTCATACATGAACACAGATTTTAAAGGAAAAAAATGTGTTCTGAAATGTAGCAATTTGATTTTGAGAGAGAGAATTTTTTGTGAAAGGTTGTTACAGGTGATGACACGTGGGTGCATCATTTTGAGCCTCAGACTAAAATGCAGTAAGTGGAGTGGCATCATGCATAATCACCAGAAATAAAGAAATTCAACACAACTCCATCAGCAAGAAAGGTTATGATCCCTGTCTTTTGGAACATTGATGGCGTGGTTCTTGTGGAAGTGATGCCAAGAAGTGGGACAATCAATTCTGAAGCTTGCATCAATACACTAGCAAAACTCAATAAGTGGTTCGTCAAAGTTCAACCTCACAAGAATTCAATAGGACTGTTGCTCCAACACGACAGTGCACGTCCTCATGGAAGTAAGAAAACATGGGAGGCATTGCGCTGGACTGTACCCCGTTATCCACCCTATAGCCCTGATCTTGCTCCTAGTTTTCATCTATTTGGCCCACTTCACAATGCACTCCATGGGGTTGGGTTTGATGATGATGAGGTGTGATTCCTGCAGTGAAGAAATGGCTTTGTGACCTGATACAGTCAAGACTTGCATGCACTTGTTTCACTCTGGCATAAAGCTGTACCAGCTGATGGGGATTATGTAGAAAAATAGCATGTTAATAGGAAATGTCCACGTATATTGTTTGTACATTTCATTTAATTTGAACAAATAGTTTTCACCAAAAAAAAATTAGTGTTCATTACTTTCTGAGTGTCCTTATAAAACCTTTTGTTTGTGTCTTAACTAATCATTATTACCTTGTTATGTTACCTTTCCTCTGGAAGTAAACTTGGCAGGCTGCGAGCGGGCTCATGTTGCATGGCCAACACATAGTCTCTAAATTCAGCCAAGGCTTTGTGTCATGGAGAGGTTTAACTCCATTTTACAAACTATCGTCTGTGAAGACGGCAAGGTGCCAGTCAGTCATAGTCATTTAATTACAATTAACCCTTTACCGGGCAGATGTTTGTCCATTTTGTAGCCCTGAACGGGCAAGAAGAATTTTGAGGTTCGGTAAAATTTCGGGTTACGTTAGTGAAATCATCACATAAAAAGTGTTAGTCAACCGATTTTACTTAAATAAAAAACAAAATGAAGTAAAAAGCATGCAGAGTATTTTACTCATGTGAATAATCCTGGTAATCCAAACATGAAAACAAATATTTACAAAATACAACATATTGTTTGTGATTGTCAGTCATTTATACGGCAATTTACAAACACATTTTAATGAATCGGAATCACTTTCTTTAAAGTCTGACTCACGACTGCTAACGCAAAGTAACGCTGATCACTTATATCTAGCTCTGATTCAGTCAAATTCGTGCACTTAAATGTTACTTAAATTGAATCCAGCGTAATCTCCATTATCACTTGTAGAAACATCGAAATCCATTTTGAAAAACTAAGCATAAAAAACCCGAAAACTATTTATAAAATCCGTTCAAATTCATAGTACAGGACAGCCACATTGTCAAGCTATCGCTGAAACCGAAAGTAGATGATCGGAAGTCTCTGAAAGCTGAGATATCGTGTTTTTACAATGCATAATAGTCATGGGCTGCTTTGGGATGGTTTGCCCATTCAGGGGTAAGGACGCAATCGGGCGATTATGCCCTGCTAAAGGGTTAAGAGGGTTTTTTTTAAATCATTATGTTCATCATAAAAATTTGCCTGACAGCAAAGAGAGCCATTGCAAGAAGGCAACTAGAGTGCATGAAGCTGTATTGTAATTTCACTCTGTAATTTTTGGTTCATGATGAAACCTTTGTAACGCTAGTGTTTATTTTGCCCCTAACCCCACATCTCCAGTATACTTTGATGGCACATAAAGAGGCTTGCTTTACTCCTTACAGATATTCCATTGATGAGGGTGAAACTTGGCATAACTACACAATACTCAGGGAGCCAATCCGAGTGTACGGTTTACTCACAGAACCAGGGGAGAACAGCACTGTTTTCTCAATCTTTGGCTCTCCTTTGGGCCCCCATAAGTGGCAGATAATTCAGGTGGACTTCAAGGATGTGTTTGAGGGTAACACTGGCAGTAGTTATCATCATCATCTTCTTCATCATCTTCCACTTTTGCTTTCAAGTGTCGTGGGGATAAATGGTTGGTGTTCCAGCGCCCGATGGGTAGCACTGGATTGTTTCATTCCATGTGATTGTACAATGTCTTTGATGTAGGTAATCCATTTTCTTCTCAGGCGTCTTCTTGCTCTCGTATCAGATCTTCTTTCATGTAGTGCCAGTGCTAACAGTTGATGGTGTTGCATTCTAACGAGATAGTCAAACCATTTTATCTTCTACAGCTTAATATATAGCACAAGGTGTTGATCCCACTGTCTGTTTGATAACATCATTTCTTATTCGGACTGTGATAATTAGGTTGCAGCTCTCCTCAAGCATCTCATCTCACAGGTGTTGATTTTGTGCAAGTGTGATTTGAATACAGTCCAAGTTTAACATTGATAGCATAGGATTGGTGTGAATGTGTTATTTATTATCTGTCGTTTTGCGGACATAGGTATATTTTGATGTTTCAGTATGGGTGATAGTTGATGTATAAGCACACTTTCTTTTTGACATCTGATTTTGATTTATCTGTCTATTCTGTCATCTTCTGTGATCACACTTCCAAGATATGTGAGGGCGATGGCAGCAACTGGGGTAGAGCAGAGGATGCTTTACAGCAGGGGTGGCCAACACGAGGCCCGCGGGCCGCATGCGGTCCGCCGGTAGTCATGTTGCGGCCCGCAGAGTGGGAAACGACGATGTGGTCGAAGCTGTTGCGTGCTTGCTTGTTTACTTTAATTTAACGCAAAAAATTAGGAGCGTGGCTCGGCAGGAAATATTATTTCTGTAATTTGGCCCGCCTGCTGAAAAGATTGGCCACCCCTGCTTTACAGGCTCTTTCAGCAGTTAATAATTTCTGTCATTGAGTATTGTTTGAGGCTCATGACAGTATCAAAGAGTCAGCTTGAAAGGTTGGAGTGCATAAAAAATACCTCCTTGTGGCTGATCCTGGGGTGCACAAAGGACACACCAATTATATGCATGAGGCATATCCTGGTGCTATTATATATTAACTATGGCGGATAGGCATAGGGTCCTTTAAGCCAAATGATACCTGAGAGTTGCTGCAGATAGGGATCACCCCCTGTATGAAGCCATGGATATGGTCAAGGGTCATAGACTATGACGAGGCAGGTCCTGAATGGCACAGGCAGAAATATCTTTACATCAGGTGTGTGATCTAGAGGCCATCATTTGTGAAAAATAGGGAGTTGAAGTAACGGCAGACAGGACGGACTGGCACAATGTAAAAGTAACACCGGGTCGTGCATGCAGAGAATGGGCAGAGGGCCGCACAGAGTTCAGGTGGCACAGGTGCAACAACTGATCCAGAGTAATACACATTAAGGTGACATAATGATCTATACTGATGGGTCAATGGTGAGAAACAGATGTAGTGGTTGGGGTTTTATTGCTAAGGCTAATGGACGATTCTTGAAAAGGGAGTTTGGCATATGAGGCTACAATCTCCAGCATGAGAATGGAGACCACTGCAACACACATTGTCTTTATCACGGACTCAAGGAGTATGCTTAGTTAGGTAGAGAAAGGAATGTTTCATGTGGAATGGCTCATCTCGCTTCAGAGGTCACAGATTGTAAGAATTGTATGAAATTTTTGCCCTGTCCATATGAGAGTGTGGGGGAATGGACAGGCTGATAGGCTGGCATGGAACGCACCTCTTGGTGGTAGATTACCAAGGGACAAGGGAGAGGTGGTTATGCACCTGTGGGACCAGGTGAAGAAGGTGGAGGAACAGATTGAGTACCTGTATGTGAAAAGAATGAGATTGCAGAGGATTGGCAGAGATTCTTATAGAATCTCAAAACTGAGAGGGAAAACCAGGAGAACATTCAGTCAGATAGCGGTGGAAACTATTAGTAGTGTGACTCTTCACTGGCTGTTGAACGAGAGGACAGAGCGTGTATGGGAATGCCCTGAGTGCAGTGATATCAGTTCTTAGCTCAGCTCAACTCAACAAAATTCCTCAGAAACCACAGTTCCACTGCCATTAGATGTTTTTCAACTGCCTGCTTATTGTCCATGTTTCTCATCTATACAAAAGTATCCTATGGAGCACCCATTGACACTGTTTATCTGAAATTGTGTGAGTTATTGAATTATAATTTGCTTGGCATCTGTAAAGAAGGTAGTACACCATTGCTTTCCATTGCAGTGAATTTTCTCATCGGTGATCGTAGGTATTGTCTCTGTGAGTAAATCCTCTGCCTTCTGTCACTATCTTCAGTCCAAAACCAGCAACTATCTATTGGATATATATTCTGAGGCTCAATCCGCTCGCTATCTGTTTTAATTTCCCTGGTTGAGGAGCACTTAGCCACTAGATTACCACGGCTTCCTTAGAGGAAAGGCACATGTCATTATTAATGTGCTGCAAAACATTGCATAAATTATTTTAACAACCACTAAACCGGTGGTTCTCAACCAGTGGGGAATCCACCCCCCCACCCCCCTCCCGGGAATGTTAGGGTTTCCAGGGAGGGGGGGGGGGAGGAAATTAAGATTATTTCAAGATCACATTCATACAAGAACCAGTTACTTGATATTGTTTTTCCCCTCTAAATTTTACGGTTCTGTACTAATGAAATTTGTTTTATAACGTAAGTAGTCCCGCAAATCACGTTTTATGTAGATGTCTAGACTTGTTCTAGTATGTGTTATTAAATTTAGCTTCCATTTTTATGTATACTGTGTAAGGGTGGGGGGCGGGATTTATAGGGAGGAAATTCGAAAGGGGGGAATGATGTTCTGAACATATGGCAAAGGGAGGCATGGGCTAAAAAAAGGTTGAGAACCACTGCACTAAACATTAAACTTATTTTATATAACACTTAACATTAAACTTATTTTATATAACACTTAACATTAAACTTATTTTATATAACACATAATATTACATTTTTCTTTCAGCCCAAGTTATTGTATTGTTTTAATTTCTGTAGCTAGAATGACAGATCTGCTGTTGTTTCAACTTTTGCAGGTAAAAAATGTGGACCTTCAGACTACAAGATGTGGTCAGTGAGCGAAGATCTGACCAACGGGACCGGCTGCCTGCTGGGTCATGTCACAACCTATCAGCGTCGCATTGCACATGCCGTCTGCTACAACGGGGATAATTTTGTCAGGCAGTCTCAAATCAGCAACTGCACTTGCCGGAGAGATGATTTTGAGTGGTGAGGCTGTGAAGAGTATTTTAGTATGCATTATCATATATCGGCACTAGGTGTCAATGTCTTGATGCAACAGCTGTTGTCATACTATTCTGGCAGTCTGGAAAACATCACCCCTGTCCTGACGGTCTAGACAGCTTCGTCATTTACAGCCGTTATCTAGACAAACTCATCTTTGTTTTGTATCAATAACTGCATCATTATCTTATCTGTCCACCCTCATAATTGCCCTGTCATTTAGACAGCCATTGTCTAGACAAACTCATCTTTGTTTTGTATCAATAATTGCATCATTATCTTATCTGTCCAACCTCGTAATTGCCCTGTCATTCAGACAGACATATCATTGCCCTGTCTACATAATCTCATTACTGTCTTGTCTAGAAGACAACCTCGCCATTGTTTTGTGGAAACAACTTCAGTATTGTCTAATCTATGCAGCTTCATAATTGTCCTGACTAGACAACCTCATCATTATCTTGGGTTGGTAATTTAATCTTTGTCTGATCTGTACAACCTCATAATTGCAGTGTCTTATAGACATCGTCGTCCTGCCTACACAACCTCAACATTGATCTGTCTAGATAGGCGCATTATTGTTCATTCTACACAACCTCATTATTGTCCAGTCTAGATAACCTCTTTATCATCATTCAGTCTAGATAACCTCATTATCATCCAGTTTAGATAACCTCATCATTGTCCAGTCTACACAACCTCAACATTATTAGGTCTAGAAAATCTTCTTAGTGTCCAGTCCACACAACCTCAACATTGTTAGGTCTACAAAATCTCATTATTGTCCAGTCTATATAACCTCATTATTGTCCAGTCTAGATAATCTCATTATTGTTCAATCTGGATAGTCTCATTATTGTTCAACTTGGATAATCTCATTATTGTCCAGTCTGGATAATCTTATAATTGTCCAGTCTACATAACTTCATTATTGTCCGGTCTAGATGACTTAATTTTTGTCTAGTCTAGATAACCTCATTATTGTCCAATCTACTCAACCTCATTATTGTCCGGTCCACTCAATCTTATCATTATCCAGTCTACTCAACCTCATTATTGCCCAGTCTAGATAACTTCATTATTTTGCAGCCTACTCAGCCTCATTATCATCCAGTTTAATAACCTAAATGATTGTAATCAACAGGGAGATAATCACAGTGTGTAATTCACACTTTGTCTCTTTGTTGATTATAATCTTTTAATGAATTACACACAGTTATTATCTCTGTCTTAATTACAATCTTTCAGTGAATTACTCACTGTCATTATCTCTCTGTTGATTACAATCTTTCAGTGAATTATTCACTGTCATTATCTCTCTGATGATTACAATCTTTCAGTGAATTACTCACTGTCATTATCTATCTGTTGATTACAATCTTTCAGTGAAATACACACTGTTATTATCTCTCTGTTGAATACAATCTTTCAGCGAAATGCACACTGTTATTATCTCTCTGTTGATTACAATCTTTCAGTGAAATACATACTGTCATTATCTCTCTGTTGATTACAATCTTTCAGTGAAATACACACTGTCATTATCTCTCTGTTGATTACAATCTTTCAGTGAAATACACACTGTCATTATCTCTCTGTTGATTACAATCTTTCAGTGAAATACACACTGTCATTATCTCTCTGTTGATTACAATCTTTCAGTGAAATACACACTGTCATTATCTCTCTGTTGATCTTTCAGTGATTTTGGGTTTAAAAACGTCAATGGAATATGTCAGCGTGACACAAGTGTGACAGATGCTGCTGTTTATCAGATACCCACGCACTGTCCACCTGGTTCATTCTACTCTTACACTCGCGGGTGAGTAGACTGTTCTGTCGTTATTTGATCATGCAGTTTGTGGTCACTGGAACTTGTTTGTGACATCAAAGTAAGCGATCCTTTTTGGCATAATGGATGTATGGCACGGGCCGCATATTTTTAAACCAGTTATTCTTACAATATTCATGACATTACTCGATGGGTAATGTCATGAATATTGCGCAGGTAATTTCTTGGTAACCATTTTAGGCTTGGTTGTAATAAGAGCAAAAAGAAGTTAGTTGCGTATCCTTTTACAGAACGTTGCAGTCAACATAGGCATTTTTTACCGTTATGATCTCTTGGCAAGTTTTACATTCAGCAGTTTGCCATTGCTTTCTGAACGACCGGCACCAGTACTATTTTGTAAAAACCAACACAAAGTGGTCTTCTGCCAAGTTTCCCACAGCTGTGTTTTGAACGCAGGCGTACGAGGTTGTGAACTGTGTCCTTAACCCCTTCGCCACGGAGCCGGCAATATAAGCAAAAGTCAGTGAAAATATGTCACAAGGGAGTTCGAACACATGACCACTGGGACAACTGGCACATGTATAACTTGTTTTAGACGTGTTTTATTCTTGATAATCCTCATTATTTTGGTTTTCATTATTGCCTCTGTATTATGTTTCAAAAAGAATGTTGATATTTTAGATGTAGATAGTTACAGCCTGTCATGGTCATTATTAGGGAAAGATGATGATGATGACAGGGTCTGTAGAAGGCTCATGATGATGATTATGAATAGGAAAGGTCAAGCATGAGATATCACAGAGTGAGAGGCATGAACTGTCTCACTGTTGATGAGTTGACTCATGGTCAGGCATGAGATATCACAGAGTGAAAGGCATGAACAGTCACACAGTGTTGATGAGTTGGCTCATGGCATATTGACTCGATGTTGAGTAAGAGGAATGCAGGAAATAATCATCACGACTCATGACGTAGTCAGCAGTATATTAGTGAATGTGTATGTGTACATTGTGTACAGGTGAGTGTAGAACACCAGACTCAGTAACAACAATCACCGGATCTTCATACATTAACGTATGATCTGTGTTTAAAAAGACATAGGGTAGGTCTGTCCAGAAACAAGAACATCGTTTGAGATGGGCGTATCAATCCTGCAAAAAGTAAGACTGGATTGCAAACTTGGACATTGATGGAATAGTCCTGCATTTGGTGCGCTGTCATACAGGGACCAACAATATGAATGTCACAGCTTCTAGGAGTGGGTGTGAGAGCACATGTAAATATATCCAATAATTGTTTACGCATGATTCGTCTATTTCCAGTCTGCCACTCTGTTAAATCTGCAACAAAAGAACCGATATGTCTCAGCTTTTGATGATATCATATGTGTGCTGTTTACCTTCAGACACAGAGCCGCACAGTTGTGTGTGTGCAAACTGTGAAGTCTGCTGTTAGTGTGAACATTGTTGTTGTTGAGTGTTTGATCTACACACATGCACATATCTCAGTAAGGACCAGCAAAAGCATTTATAACAATGCAAGTTTATGACACAGTCATTGGTTATTAAGACAAAGAAATATGAGGAAAATTAAATATTTTGGACCGATAAATTGACGTGAAAGTCTAGAAAAGATCATCATGGAAGGAAGTTTACAGGGGAGGCAAACAACGTAGACATATTCCAGAAGTGATAGATAATATACACATTATAGCAACAGAGACAGGACATATGGCTTATTAGAGAGACTTTTCAAAAGACTTTTTTTTTTTTAAATTTGTCACAAAGCAGTTTACAGTTATGGGTATGTGATATGATAGGACCATCATACATTGTGATGTTTATAAATTTAAGTGAATATTTTACTTTGTCCAAAATGAGGTCATTAATGCAGGCAATAAACAGGATCTACAACATTTAGTAGATGTGGTTATTGTACGCAGCTAGTAACTAGGTTTATAATTACATTTTTAGAAAACAGAGATTGTGATCATCTCCAAAAAGGAAGAAATACTGCCATGTAAAATCCTCTTAGAAAAGGGGAAATTCTTAAATGGATGAGTTGGTATGACTGTTTTGACACAGTCATAGCATCAGATAGAAGATGCCTGGTACAGATTAAAACAAGAATCATCATGGCAGAAAACATATTCACCAAAAAAAAATATGTCAGTTGTAGTGAGTAAAAAGTGATATATAATCTCAACTGTTGTATGCATGTGAAACATGGACAGTAAAATATGCTGAATCAGCTGCAGGAAGTAGAAAATGATAGGAAACAGGGCGGCAGAAGACGAAACTTGCCTTCAACATACCCATTAATGAGGTCAGCATGGCCGAATGTATAAGATCACTTGCTCTTAAACTTCCAGAGTGTTGATGCCAAGGTAGCGGGTTCAACCCCCACACCGGTCAGTTGGACTAAAATGTTGACGTCTTGTCCTTGACTTGTGGTGGTAAATTTCAAGGAGTGAGTTCGCCTGATGGCAAGGGAAACCGCTAACAGGGAAAGCTAATCTATACGTAAAAATCAGTCCAATGCACTTAGGAGTAGTAGCACATGTATGGACTACACTTGAATTCAAAGCAAGTTAACACAAAAAAATAAAAACTTACCCGTTAATGTCTTCAGTTTTTTTTTTTTTTTCATTGTTGCAGATATCGTAAAATAGCAGGGGACACTTGTGTTGGCGGGGCAGATCATAGGTTTGCTCCCTTGCAATACTCATGCCCAATACAAGGTTAGTATTCTGAACGTAAAGATGACGACAGTAAAAGTCAGGTATCTATGTTCCGTGCAATTGTGGTATGTTGCCGATATAATGCTGGGCTCATACTTTCTCATCAGTTAGTCCCCTAATGGTAGTACAGTATGTCCCCATAGCTAATAGCAATTGCCACATTAATAATTAATATTATTGAGTCATGTAGTATTGATTTTTGCACATTTCCCATGCCTTTATAATGCATATTTTGATATTATTGTTGTTGTTCTCAGTTAGCTTCATAAATGATATATGAATGAAATAATATATGAAAGAGGGTGATAGAAGGGCAGAATGTTAGACGGGCCTGCGTGCCCAGTTCTTAACCCTTTGAAAATAAAGTTTGTTCGTTCATTCATTTGTTCGTTCATCTGAATGGCACTCAATGGATGATGTTATCAGTAAACTGTCAACAGTCCTACTACCCAAAAGATTTTCTGATACTATTTGATGTGGCTGGGTCTGCATTTAGGCCTTATGATCATGAAGCAAATCATGCAACAGACAAAAAAAATTGAATCCAAGACATCCAAACTGGCAGGCAGGTCCATTAGACACTAGCCTGCTATGACTCGTAGCATGCTGAGTTTATTGCCAGGGATATGTGCACGTCCAGGTATATTTGCATGTCCAGGGATATTTACATGTCCAGGGATATTTGCATGTCCGGGGATAATTCTGTGTCTGGGGATATTAGCATCTCCAGGGTATTAGCATGTCCAGGGATATTTGCATGTCCAGGGATATTTGCATGTCCAGGGATACTTGCATGTCCAGGGATATTAGCATCTCCAGGGTATTAGCATCTCCAGGGATATTAGCATCTCCAGGGATATTTACATGTCCAGGGATATTTGCATGTCCAGGGATATTTACATGTCCAGGGATATTTGCATGTCCAGGGATATTTGCATGTCCAGGGATATTTGCATGTCCAGGAATATATTTGCATGTCCAGGGATATTTGCATGTCCAGGAATATATTTGCATGTCCAGGGATATTAGCATGTCCATGGATATTTACATGTCCATGGATATTTGCATGTCCAGGGATATTTGCATGTCCAGGGATATTTGCATGTCCAGGAATATTTGCATGTACATGGATATTTGCATTACATGGATATTAGCATTTCCAGGGATATTTGCATGTCCATGGATATTTGCATGTCCAGGTACATTTACATGCCTAGGGATATTAGCATGTCCAGTGATATTTGCATGTCCAGGGATATTTACACGTCCAGGGATATTTACATGTCCAGGGATATTTGCATGTCCATGGATATTTACATGTCCAGGGATATTTGCATGTCCAGGGATATGTGCACGTCCAGATATATTTGCATGTCCAGGGATATTTGCATGTACATGGATATTTGCATGTCCGGGGATAATTCTTGTCTGGGGATATTAGCATCTCCAGGGTATTAGCATCTCCAGGGTATTAGCATCTCCAGGGTATTAGCATGTCCAGGGATATTTGCATGTCCAGGGATATTTGCATGTCCAGGGATATTTGCATGTCCAGGGATACTTGCATGTCCAGGGATATTAGCATCTCCAGGGTATTAGCATCTCCAGGGATATTTGCATGTCCAGGGATATTTGCATGTCCAGGGATATTTGCATGTCCAGGGATATTTGCATGTCCAGGGATATTTGCATGTCCAGGTATATTTGCATGTCCAGGGATATTTGCAAGTCCAGGGATATTTGCATGTCCAGGAATATATTTGCATGTCCAGGGATATTAGCATGTCCAGGGATATTAGCATGTCCATGGATATTTACAAGTCCATGGATATTTGCATGTCCAGGGATATTTGCATGTACATGGATATTTGCATGTACATGGTTATTAGCATTTCCAGGGATATTTGCATGTCCATGGATATTTGCATGTCCAGGTACATTTACATGCCCAGGGATATTAGCATGTCCAGTGATATTTGCATGTCCAGGGATATTTACATGTCCATGGATATTTGCATGTCCAGGGATATTTGCATGTCCAGGGATATTTGCATGTCCAGGTATATTTGCATGTACATGGATATTAGCATTTCCAGGTACATTTACATGCCCAGGGATATTTGCATGTCCAGGTATATTTGCACGTCCAGGGATATTTACATATCCAGGGATATTTACATGCCCAGGGATATTTACATGTCCAGGGATATTTACATGTCCAGGGATACATGTCTTCATTTCATAATGAAGTGCATCAAAACATCTTTGTGGGTGCAATTTCTTGTGTTCGCTCGCTGCGAACCCAAGTGTAATCCATGCACGTGCTACTACTTCTAATGCACTGGACTGATTTTTGCGTGTAGATTAGCTTTCCCTATTACCAGTGTCCCTCGCCATGAGGTGAAACCACGTTTACGCTCAAAGTGAGCAGGCGCCCTAAAAAAAAGAAGGGTAACTTGCACGTGGTTTCTGTTACATCCTCCATGTTCTGCAGCAAATGGTTTCTGTCCACAGAAAGAACCGAGTTTCTTGTGGTCACACTGTTGTACAGAGTGCAGATGATTGACCTGGCCAGTGGAGCGCAGGTCATCCTGCTGGATGATCATGTGTCTGATGTACCGGTCGTTTTTGATTATGAGAAGAATTGTCTCATCTACGTAGATGTTTCTGGAGATATTAAGGTGAGGGGCTTTCTCTGATTGTCTAATTGATGTGTGAGAGAGAGAGAGAGAGACTTAATTTCTCAGATTGTCTCATCTATGTGTGTGTGAGAGAGAACGAGCGAGAGAGACTTAATTTCCCAAATTGCCTCATCAATGTGAGAGAGAGGGAAAGAGAGAGAGAGAGACTTAATTTCTCAGGTTATGTTTCATCAGTCTAGTGTGTATGTGATTGTAATTTGAAGATGTAATTACTTTCTCAGGTTATGTTTCATGACTGTAGTATGTATGTGATTGTAATTTGAAAATGTAATTACTTTCATGCCGGTCTCCCTGGTCTAGAGTTTCACGACTTTCTCCGTAATCCTGTATACTCTCGTGAGTAACATGACGTGCGCGAGAATTGGTAGCAGTTCTCTCCACATTGGTAACTTACGGGGTATGTGAGCCGGTCACTCAGAAAGCAATGGCAAACTACTGAGCATAATCTTGCCAAGAAATCAAAAATCAGCTGAAAGATGCTGATGTTGACAGCGATGTTCTGTAAAGGATATGCAAACCAAATAAAAATTACTTTCATATGTTAAATTTCATCAGTCCAGTGTGTATGTGGTTGTAATTTGAAGATATAATAATTACAGGCTATATATCAGCAGTCTAGTACGTATGGGACTTTAATTTGAAGATGTAATTACTTTCTCAAGTTTTGTCTCATTTGTGAGTTTGTAAGAATGGATGAATGAATGAACGAACAAACCTGATTCATTGATTGATTGAACCAAAAAGCTCCCCATGTATTTATGAGTTCCTACCTGTGCTTTTGTCACCTCAAGTTGTTGAATTAACCTGCTATATTCCAATTGTTACTTTAACTCCTTTTGTCCTATAGCTTTATTATTGTAACTCTTACAGATCATCATCATCATCATCATCATCATCATCATCATCATCATCAACACATGTCTTGCAAAGAGGCATAGATGTTTGTCTCTCCTTAACCCTTTGAAAATAACGTTTGTTCGTTAGTTCGTTCACTTCTGACCTTGATCCCTGGTGTTCTGGATTATTTCTGTTGATGACATTCCATCTTGCCATCATTTTAGACCAACAATCATCATTTCTCTTGATCTGACTCTGCCTCTATTAGCATTGTTCTTTCCAGCATTACGATGTTCCCTAAATTTCCTCTGTTCATTATATGAGCTAAGGGCACTGTTTATCTCTTTCCTATAGTTGTATATAATGTTCTGCTATCATTATCATCTTCCACTCCAAACATTCATTGTTAGTTACTCTGGTAAGACATTCACAGTATTTATCCAGACTTTTCCTAGTTTTGTTCATTCACATTCCAAAAGTCACTGCCACACAGCAGAACAGGTCCAACATAACATTTCAGTGCTCTCCAACATTCAATGGAAGCAATTTATTACAGTTTATAACCTATACAAGATTACAAATACTTCTTTCCTTCTGAAAATTAGTTAAAAACCATAGGATTATTTTTTCCTTGTTTGGTTTAAAGTCGTTCACACTTGCAGAAACTTAATTGAGTCAGTGCCAAACAAAAATTAGGTACACAATCAAATGAACACGTATTATAATGTAAATTTCCTTTCACTGAGCATTGAAAATGTGGAAGATACTGTGAAACAAAACAAATAACACTATATCCCTATTATGGTTATATATCATCCATCTGTCCAAATGGGAGGTCATATTTGGTGATATATTGTACCTTGGCACTGAATCAGTTAAGAACCAATTATTTCCAAGTGTAAATTTGAAGATCTATGTGTGGTGCATGTCAAAAGTGGGGCGGCCCTCTTTAAATTGTCCTTATGACATCACCGTGTTTGTCGGCATTGTAATGTCATGTGCTTCACACTCTTGACATCTTTAACAAAAATATTGAGAGGTTACAAGACAATGGCTTGGTTATTGTAATTTCTATCACACTTTTAAGGTTGTCATTTGTAGCTCCCTGATATAATTCTTATTATTTCACTTCTGCAACAGAGGAAGTGTTTTGTCGCCAACAATCCTAGCAATGTCGTGAATCATGAGATAATTCATCGGAAGAAAAACGGCACTGAGATAACCAGCATGGCCTTTGATTGGACGGGCAGGAATGTATACTACACAGATAGCAGCAACAGCATCCATGTCCTCAACGTAGACTGGAGATACGAACGCACTTTGTACACGGTCAAGAATGGTGTCTACAGTCCACGAGCCATAGCTGTGGACCCCCATCATGGGTAAGTGGGCATGGTAGTTTAACTTTGGTAACGGTGAAATGTTGTTTGAACTCCTTTGCATCAAGTTGTTCACTGTTGTTTGTGTAGACCCTTCATGGTAAAGTTGTCGAGTTGCCGGCCTTATGCTCTGAAGGTCGTGGCTTTGTTTTTGCAATATTATGTACACGAATGTAATTTTTCTACTCCACTGGGGAGGAGGAATAGGGGACATCACTATCTTTAGCTATCCTATGCAGCTACATCCAGATCTTCCTCATATTTTTCTCCATGTATTCTTAGGTCTTCATCTATTTCTTTTGCTGAGTCTTCTCCTATTCTCCATGTATTCTTAGGTCTTCATCTATATTGTTTGCTGTGTCTTCTTCTCTTCTCCATGTATTCTTAGGTCTTCATCTATTTCTTTTGCTGTATTTTCTCTTATTCTCCATGTATTCTTAGGTCTTCATCTATTTCTTTTGCTGTATTTTCTTTTATTCTCCGTGTATTCTTAGGTCTTCATCTATTTCTTTTGCTGTGTCTTCTTCTCTTCTCTGTGTATTCTTTGGTCTTCATCTATTTCTTTTCCTGTGTCTTCTCCTATTCTCCATGTATTCTTAGGTCTTCATCTATTTCTTTTCCTGTGTCTTCTTCTCTTCTCCATGTATCCTTAGGACTTCTTCTATTTCTTTTGCTGTGTAGATTCCAGACAAAGGCCTTTCTTGTGTGATTGTTCTCAGGTTTTCTCTGTGTAGTTCCTATCCAGTACAAGCATCTTTTCCTCACCTCCTGATTCACTGGTACTTGTCTAGTTCTCTCCATGAGCTCTACATTGGTGATTCTGCCATACCACTTCAGTCCTATTTTGTGCAGGTCTTAATTAATGAATGTTTGTAGTTTATAAGCAGTTCTTTTAGTTATTCAAGTGTATTGCCGCTTTTTAGTGACAATACTTAACATTACTTTCACTTATCTACTTCTTTTATCCTTAGCACCAGTCATGTCATTAATGTGTGCTTTCTTTTTGCTTTCAACAGATATCTGTTCTTTGTTGGAGGATCCTCTTCTTCAAATAAATTTTTCATTTTCCGTGGGGCCATGGATGGATCAAGTGTTTCCGTTGAAGTTGTGATCAGGGACTATGTAACCAATCAAACATCACTGACAATAGACCTGGACACTGAAAGTCTTTACTGGGTCACGCTGAGTACTGGGGCAGGCTTCACATCTGACATTCACGGACAGTCAGTGAATGTGTTGTTCAATCAATCAGCAGAATTGATAGCCATTTATAAGGTGATTATATGATATGTCTGTCATGGCTCAGGGAATGTGTTTAGTGAATCAGCAGACTTTATAGCCATTTATAAGGTGATTATAAGATATGTCTTTCATAGCTCAGGGAATGTATTCACTGAATCAGCAGAATTGATAGCCATTTATAAGGTGACTATATGATATGTCTGACATGGCTCGGTGAATGTCTTGTTCAATGAATCAGCAGACTTGATAGCCATTCATAAATTGATTATATGATATGTCTTTCATGGCTCACAGAGTTGTTCAGTGAATCAGCAGACTTGATAGCCAATTATAGGGTGATTATATGGTATGTCTTTCATGGCTCAGTGAATCAGCAGACTTGATAGCCATTCATAAATTGATTATATATGTCTTTCATGGTCCTGGTAGTGTCCTATCCTTTCAACACAGTTCAGTTCTTAGCAGTGACAGGTTTGGATTTATTTCCAACTAGAGTGTCTCTGGAACTGACCCAGCATCATAGTATAGGCACTGGGTCATCAGCCCGAGGGTCGTCCTTTGCAGAACATTGCCTCCTTAATTTAAAAAAAACGAAAAAAAAAACGAGCCCCATAGCAGGAACACGCAGTGAGTATGTGAAGCATTAGGATCACCACTTTTGATAGGCTGGAGTGTGCGGAGAAAGAGATGGCCAGTCTTTCCCTCCCGTAGTGAATGGTGAGCGCAGATAATCTACTCTCATGCGACCGCACTCGTGCCATTGTCAATGTAAAATAAAAGTCTTAAAAGTCGAGAGGATCGACTTCATTGCACCGAGTTTTATCCCATATGACTCAGTCTCTTGCCGCAGGGCGACCTGCGGAAAGCGTTGCACAAAGCTCGAACTCCGTAGCTCCAGCAACGAACTCCGTAGCTCCAGCAATGACCCCCCCCCCCCCCCCCCCCCCAGGAGTCTCTGAGAAAAATGCACGCGTGAACCGAAAGAAGTAGTCTGGAATCAAACCCACAACCTTCGGAGCATGAGGCAGACAGCTTGACCACTTCACCACGGAGACTCCCAACAATTATCAGTGTAACTTAATAATTGCCTCTTTAGTCTTTCGAAAGGCCTCAATCATATGCCGGATGATCTACCTATGTTGTTGTCATGTGAAAACTGATCTATTACATCTTGAGTCTATCTATAACATAGTCTTCCTCTTTTCTGCTTTCCTGGTTTTATGAGGTAAATTATGTTGTTTATTTATTTGCCTGCTCCGTGGTGAAGAGGTTACTGAGACAGTTTGTGCAAAAAATGCTGGTGTTGACTGCGATGTCCTGTAAAAATATGCAACTAACATAACAGTGTTGTTTATTTAGTTGTATTTCCACAGGATCTCAGTCAATTCTATTTGTTCCAGTTTTAGGTAACTACTCATTTACTATGGCAAAGAGTAGCCTTTTGCAAGATGGAAAACATACTGATCAATAAAAAGATGTCAGTTGCAATGAGAACAAGAGTGTTGAAATGGTACATAGGACCTGTCTCTCCCCTCTACCTGTTTATTTCTATGTATTTATTTGTCTGCTCGTCTCCTAGTCAACAATGACTTTACCAGTACTATGTATTTTTATCTATTTATCTGTCTGCATGTTTCAGAGTAAATAATGACTCTTCTTCTTCGTTCATGACTCTACTAGTACTATTTATTCTTGTCTGGTTATCTGTCTGCCTTTCTCCAAGTCACTAATGACTTTATCAGTGCTTTTAATTTTTATCTGGAATCTCGGGTTCAGTCCCTACATTTGGGACTTCAGCACTGACTTTTCATTCAGAAAGCAATGGCAAACTTTTGTTTTTGCATGTCCTTTTTACAGGTCATCGCAGTCAACACCAGCATTTTACTGCTGTTGTTCGTGTATTGGCAAATTTATGTTCAGTAGTTTGCCATTACTTTCCGAATGACCGGCTCCCATACCAATTTGTTAAAAACTAGCGCAACACGGTCTGCTGCCAAATCATGCACAGCTGTGTTACGAACGCGGCTAAGCAGGATTACGAACCATGTCCATAACCCCTTCGCCACGGAGACCGGCATTGGCAAACTACTTAATGTAAAATTGCTCGGAAATCTACCTTAGGTTGGGGTTGTCAATCACAACACCCTGGAAAGAACATGCAACATTTTTATTATCAGTCTCTCTATCGCCAAGTAAAAAAATGTCTCTACATGCCATAAAGCTTAAGTGAAATTCATTAATTTTTAAAACAATCTGTGATATATTTCACAGAATGATGTGTACATAGCCTCAAAGGATGGTGTTGGCATCTTAATGGCCAATAAACACAGCCCTCGCTCATGGCACTACTTTGCATTTGCAGTGGGTGTTCGCAACATGTTGGTTGTGTCCAATACATCACAGCATGGTATGTTTGTATGTCTGTTCTGTGTTTGTATAGGCCTGTCTGTGTGTGTGTGTGCCTCTCTGTCTGCATGTCTTTATGTGCATGCATGCATGGAGAGAAAAAGAGGGAAAGACAGACAGACAGAAAGAAGTAGAAATGCAGACTTACATAGAGAGAGTATTTTTATCAGCCAGTCTGAGGTTGATTTTGGAATAGTCCTCATATATATATATATATATATATATATATATATATATATATATATATATATATATATATATATATATATATATATATATATATATATAGCAGGTCAGCATGGGTAAGAGCGCTCATTCTTAAAACATCCGGTGTGCTCTGATGCTGAGGTTGTGGGTTCAATCACTACATTGGTCAGTTGGGCTAAAATGTTGACTTCTTGTCCTTGACTTGGGAGAATAAATTACAAGTACCTCTGGAGTCAGAGTGGGTTCACCTGATGGCGAGGGACACTGGTAATTGGGAAAACTAATCCCAACGCAAAAATCAGTCCAGTGCACCAGAAGCAGTAATGCGTGTGTGGACTGCACTTGAGTTCAAAGCTAGTGAACTGAATCAAAATATATCTTTCCACAGATCTTGGTTATTGATGCTTTGGATCAACTATCTTGATCATATTTCTCCTGTGACCGTCTCGGAGCATTCAGCATCATTTCTCTAGGTCTGTCTCTGCCTTTTTTCATCACTGATCTTTCCAGTTGTCATGATATTCTTCAATACCTCTCTTCTCATCACATGACCAAAGAATGCTGTTTGTGGTGTTATTTTAGTTGTATATAATGTTCTAGTTTCATTAGCCTCTTCCAGGCAATCCTTGTTGGCTACTCTGGCAGCCCAAGGATCACCACAGCTTCTGATAACTTAACATCTTTGATCATGTTATCTTCTGTTAACTTACCATCCTTGATCATGTTCTCTTCTGATAACTTAACATCCTTGATCATGTTATTTTCTATTAATTTACTATCCTTGATCAACACAGCTTCTGATAACGTAACATCTTTGATCATTTTGTCTTTTTTTAATTTGCCATCCTTGATCTTTTTATCTTCTGTTAATTTACCATCTTTGATCATTTTGTCTTTTTTAAATTTACCATCCTTGATCTTTTTATCTTCTGTTAATTTACCATCCTTGATCTTTTTATCTTCTGTTAATTTACCATCTTTGATCATTTTGTCTTTGTTTAATTTACCATCCTTGATCTTTTTATCTTCTGTTAATTTACCATCTTTCATTATTTTATCTTTTAATTTACCATCCTTGATTATGTTATCTTCTTTTAATTTACCACTCTTGATCACATTATTGCCGGTCTCTCTGGCTGAGGGGTTACAACACTTTCTCCGTAATCCCGTTTATCACGCAGTCTCGTAGCGGGAGAGAACTGGGAGCGGTTCGACCCCCGCTGGTGACTTGCGGGATACTGAGCCGGCCGCTCAGAAAGCAATGGCAAACTACTGAGCGTAATCTTGCCAAGAAATCAACAGACAGCTGAAAGAAGCTGCTGTTGACAGCGATGTCCTGTAAAGGATATGCAAAAAAAAAAAAAAAGATCACATTAATATGAGGAGCGGCTGGGCTCTGAGAGGCTAGAACGCCGGACTCTCCTTCGGGAGACCCGGGTTCGATCCCTCGGTAAGGTGTGGGATTTTTTTCTGTCGGGGGCAAAAAGAAAAGTTCGCGGCGACTGCACTAGCCAGGCGGCCTTTATTCCTCAAGCTCAAAGACCCCTCTGCCATACACCGCAGGGTACTATATTGGCAGTAAATGACAGTTTTTAAATGACAGATCACATTATCTTCTGTTAAATTATTATCCTTGGTCAACACATCTTTTGTTAATTCACCATATTTTATCACCACAGTGCCGGTTAAAAAACCTTCTTTTTTCACCACAGCTTCTGTTAAATTACCATAATTGATCACCACATCTTCTAATAAATTACCATCCTTAATCATGATACATTCTGCTGAATTAGCACCCTTTATCACGACAGCTCTTGTTAAATTATCATTTATAATCATGACATCTTCTGTTAAATTACCATCCTTGATCACCACTGCTTCTATGAAATTATCATCCTTGATCATCACAGCTTTTGTTAAATTACCGTCCTTGATTACCTCAGCTTCTGGTAAATTACCATCCTTGATCAGAACAGCTTCTGCTAAATCATCACCCTTTATTACACCAGCTCTTGTTAAATTATCATCTTTAATCATGACGGCTTCAGTTAAATTACCATTCGTGATCACTACAGCCACAAGTGCCTGCAGTGGCATACCACAGCCTATGTTCCCAGCTGTGCCTTCCGCATCCAGATCCCTCGAGCCACAATCGACATGCTTGTGTGGGGAGGGCTTCTCTCGAACGGTGCAGCAATCTCGAGATGAAATCTGCAAATGTGAAAATGGAGAGACGATGCACAATCAAACATGTACCAAGGGAAATAGTAAGTTTAAAAAAAATTACTGTTAGCTATTATTAAGGTAAAAGTAGGTTTCAGCAAGCCTCCAAATACTGCAGTGCTGCCCTCGTGTGGCACCTGAAAGTGGCAGGTGAAAGCGATGTCAAGGCAGGCATGGATTATGGGATATGTTAAAAAATCCAATTCTTTGAGGCAGTTGGATAAGTGTACATGCATGTGCATCTCTTACTCTCTGGGTGTGCATCTCTGTCTATGTATAAAAACTATTTTCAGAAATTGTCACACATTCCATTATAACCTGTAACTTTTGCACGCCAAGACACTGAAAGCTTTCTTATATGCAGAATTGTACCTGTTATTACTTTCTTCTGTCCCTTACTGTCTGCCTGTCCTGCCTGCCTGCCTGCCTGCCTGCTTGTCCCTCTTTCTTTATGTCTCTGTCTCTGTCTGTCTGTCTCTTTCTGTCTGTCTGTCCTGTCTGTCTCTCTCTCTCTCTCTCTCTCTCTCTCTCTCTCTCTCTCTCTCTCTCTCTCATCTCTCTCTCTCTCTCTCTCTCTCTCTCTCTCTCTCTCTCTCTTTTACTCCCTTTGTTTCCTTTCTATTCCACTCACTTGTTTCCCATTGCTCTTTCATTCTGAGCAGGGAACTGTGATCTGCCCATGTACAGGAAAACTGCAATATTCATGCCTTTCAACCAACACATTCACAATCAGGGCAGCATGTTTAGAATATAGTCTCCTTGTCTTAGATTTCTACTCTCTCAATGGGCTGCAGTGATGCAACCTGTTTCCAGGATCACTATATGAAGCAGTGTCTATGTCACCTCTAGTGCGCTGGCCCTGAAGCTAGCAGTCAAGCTATAAGTTACTGAATGCATTCTCTCTTGTGGTTTCCCCTTCACAGTGGGCTGCAGTCTACTGGCCCTGAAGCAAGCAGTCAAGATATAAGTTACTGACTGCATTCCTTCTCTTGTGGTTTCCCTTCACTGTGGCTGCAGTCTACTGGCCCTGAAGCAAGCAGTCAAGATATAAGTTACTGACTTGCATTCTTCTCTTGTGGTTTCCCCTTCACTGTGGGCTGGCAGTCCTACTGGCCCTGAAGCAAGCAGTCAAGATATAAGTTACTGACTGCATTCTTCTCTTGTGGTTTCCTCCCCTTCACAGTGGGCTGCAGTCTACTGGCCCTGAAGCAAGCATTCAGATATAAGTTACTGGACTGCATTCCTTCTCTTGTGCTGGTTTTCCTCTTCACAGTGGGCTGCCAGTCTACTGGCCCTGAAAGGCAAGCAGTCACGATATAAGTTACTGACTGCATTCTTCTCTTGTGGT
>JACEFZ010005083.1:17500-25000 GCA_014155875.1 Cepaea nemoralis | reverse complement strand
TGTACTGGGAACAAGAGGCATCAATTAGATGCGGAGATAATTATTCGTCGCCCATAGTGATAAAAAGAGGAGTACGGCAGAATGCGCGATGTCTCCAAGCCTCTTTAACTTATACACAGAAATAATTTTTCAACACGTCGAACTGCCTGGACTTAAAATCAATGGAATAATCGTAACAATCTTAGGTATGCTGACGATACCGTGTTACCAGAGGTAGCAATTTTAGTCAATATTTAAAAATTGGGTTTTTACTTACGAAACCATACCAGTTAGATAGAGCTTGACAAGACGAATCTAACGTTATCTCAACGAAGAGTGTACTTAATTCTAAGCGGAGTTATGAATTTTTAGGTGACGTAATTTAAAACCAGGAGGTGTAATGATGACCTAAGATATAAGGAAGATTTTATCGCGGCCCTTAAATTGGAAGCTGAGAAATTGTGCCTTCTATTACTGTGGCTTGTTTATTTTTAAACGGACAACGTTGTGCCATATATCATTGCGTCCGGGGCGGCAAGGCCTAACTTGACGTATTATTTATTTTTCGATAGGATATGCTGTTACCTAACTAACAGTTAAAAATAGCTGCCCATTTATATAAATTAAATGTCATGTGAAATGTTCGTCATTAGTGAAAGAACAATTCATGAAAATGTATCATACTGTCTTCATGCACTAACTGCATTGCAACAGCATTCTTTTGTTGATTAAATATCATGCATTAATGTAAGTAAGTAAGTTTGTAACTGCTGCATAAATTAAGCAGCAGTTAATTAATTATTAAGATATTAAAAAATAAAAATATTAAATAATTAAATATTCACTAAAAATTGATTTCTACTTCTGCTCTATAATTACAGTTCTGTATCTAATAGTGAGCAATTAATAATTAAATACTAACTTATTTAAAACATATAACTTATTTTACAGTACTGTATTTAAATTTAAATAATTATGTGCTGCAGCGTAGCTTAGAAAAAAAGTACTCCTTACTTACAGTTACTAGTTATACTAGTTACATTACTTACAAGTTTACAGACGGGTCTGAAAACTGGCTTTCAAAATTATTTTCAGTCATGTCAAATGCTGAAATATTATGCAAGTACACAGATACATTACTGCTACAAATGACACTTGTATTCTGTTTAATCTTAGTAGTTAAATTACCAGTTCTAATTATAAATAAATACAGGTCCGCTATAGTTTATTGTATGGGCGCCGCAATCTTAAATTTTATGTATGACGGCCATGGCCATGTAACTAAATATATTTTCCTGAACGCCTGCAAACACCTGCAATGTTAAAACTCTTCATATTTATGTAAAATTGAAAGGGGGATTCAAAAATGCTAGAAACAATTGCGGATTCTTTTAAATGCTGGAGTTATAAGACACATTAGCTTACTATTCGTGAACAGAATCAAATAAATTCCAGAGAAAACGGTTGTTTTTGATTTTTTTTTTTTTTTTTTGGTTCAATCTCTTGGCGCCTAGCAGAAGGACAAATACTGAAAATATCAGAATAACTTCCCCTTTCATCGTACCACGCTGCGTTAGTTTAATTGACATCTAGATGGAAATGGTCCCAACCGGAAGTGAATCGTTGGGCGCAAGAAAAAGTTCGCCAAATAAAGAAAAACCAAACCCGCCCCAGCCGGGAAAGATCGATAATTCTGACATTGCTGAGGAAAGCCAACAAGAGTTACAAAACCTAGTGTTGTTGTTTGTCCACCAAGGATGATGATACCATTAATTTCATCCAGTGAGGTTGAAAGTATGGATCCACGAGTTCTAAAATGACTGATAAGGCCTACTTTGGCTCGAAATGTTCTTTGACAATGTGGACAAAGAATGCTTGACGTTCCAGGAGGAGGATATCCTGCAGTGGTTTTTCTGTCCAGTCTTTTGTTCACAGCTCTTGCAGTCCTGGTTGACCTTGCGTAATGATGTATGTCAAGTAACTCGGTCTTTAGCAACAGTCTCCCAAGTGTCATGATGAATTCCAAAAACATCTAGTGAGATCTTCAGAGTATCTTTAAAGCGTTTCCTCTGGCCGCTTTGGGAGCGTTTACCACAACGCAGCTCACCGTAAAAAAATTCGTTTAGGGAGGCTATGATCTGGCATGCGAGTCAAGTGACCAGCCCAGCGAATCTGATTCTTCATTAGTATAATGTGTAGAAGTGGTTTAATTTCCTAGCGTGTCGGTGGTAAACAGTCCAGAGTTCCACAAGCATATAGCAGTGTGGGGAGCGGCTGGCAGAGTGGCTAGAACGCCGGACTCTCATTCGGGTTCGAATCCTCGGTAAGGTGTGGGATTTTTTTCTGTCGGGGGCAAAAAGAAAATCCTAACCTGCACAGTTCGCGGCGACTGCACTAACCAGGCGGCCTTAATTCCTCAGACTCAAAGACCCCTCTGCCATACACCGCAAGGTAATATATTGGCAGCAAATGACAGTGACAGTTATGACAGTATAGCAGTGTGAATAATACGACTGCTTTGTAGACTGTCAGCTTTGTTTGCAGGCTTATTCCATTTCTGTCCCACACATTCTTGTACAGTCTGCCATAGGCCGCGCTGGCCTTGGAGATTCTTGCATTCACTTCGTCATCAATTGTGGCAGCTTGTGACACAGTGCTGCCAAGATAGGTGAATTTGTCCACAACACTTAGTCTATGACCATTCACTTTGATATTCGGCACAGTGTGATTATTCCCTGGAGTTGGCTGGTACATAACTAGTCTTCTCCAAGTTGATATTGAGCCCAAAGTTGGTACAGGCATATAAGAAAGCTGAAGCATTGTGTTGCATGTTTGCTTCTGCGTTGGCATATAGAGCGCAATCGTCAGCAAACAAGAGCTCTCTGAAGGTGTCCCTGGTTGTTTTGGTTTTAGCTTTCAGCCTTCTGGGATTGAGCAACTTTCCATCCATGCGGTAGTTGATATCTATTCCAATGTCACTGTTCTCGAAGGCATTTATCAGCATAGCTGAAAACATGAGGCTGAACAGTGTTGGTGCCAGGACACAACCTTGCTTCACTCCATTGGTGACAGGAAAGGGCTCAGGCAGTTCACTATCTTCCTGTACTCTTGCCTGCATACCATCATGAAATAGCTGCACTATTTGGATAAACGTTCGTGGACAGCCATATTTCGCAAAAACTAGTGGAACAAGTAAACAGCCATTGTGCAGATTGTGGCTTAGATATTAACATCCTAAAAAGGAAAACTATGATAATTAGCAGTGGAAAGGAAAGGTTATCAATGAACATCACAGTAAACGCGAGATGCTAGAATACGTATCAAATTAATCCTATCTTGGACATGTAATAACAAATGATGTCAGAAGTGAAGTAGAAATGAAAAAGAGAAAAGTAATGGCCAAAAATGCTTTCAACAACATGAAATCAGCACTAACATCAAGAGAGGTTAACAACGCATTAAAAATGAGAATTGTCAAATGCTGCGTATATTCAACACTACTGTATGGAGCGGAAGCCTGGACATTGAACAAGCAACTAGAAAGTCGCGTAGAAGCCCTGGAGATGTGGATATACAGACGAATATGTCGTATTCAAATACAATCAAATACAGAGGTTCTAGTAAAACTGGGAATGAAAAGAAAGTAGATGAAATAAATAAAAAAGAAGCAAGTGAAATATTTCGGCCACGTTAAAAGACATAACACTCGTATAAAATCCATACTCGAGGGCAAGGTTGAGGACAAGCGAGAAAGAGGCAGACAATGATACAAGTGGGAAGATAACAACAAGAGATGGATGAACATCAATCTGACAGAATGTACAATCAAGGCGAGAGACAGACAGTGTTAGAGATCCATTGCAGCCAGCCTTCATTGTGGAGACGGCATCTGATTTATTGAATTATGAAAAGCTTAGAAGTAACGGGGATGTGGTTCCTGAAACGAATGTCTTGCACTGCCAGAGCAACAAACAACGATTGCCAGAAGAGGCAAGTGAAACTAGAATATATGCAACTACAAAAAAGAGACAAACATTATTCCGTGGTAATGTAATGACAATTTTATATAAACATATTCTCATGTTTCGTGGATTATTCAAAGGAATTTGACTTTGTACAGCATCAGAAACTTTGGGAAATCATAAAGAATATGGGCTTTCCATCACATGTAATACAACTCATAAATATGCTCTGTCTAGACCAACCAGCAGTGGTTACAATAACTGGCAAGTGTCAGATTGGGTTGACATCAAGCAAGGAGTCCTACAGGGCTGTGTGCTGTCACCCATTTTGTTTAATCTGTACGCCGAAAGTATAATGAGAAATGCCAGAGATGATATAACCAGGGAGCAATATGATGCCCTAAATATCGGTGGTCATGAAATATCAGAGATTCGATATGCTGGTGATTCAGTATTATTATCCACATCACAGAATGGTATATAAAACCTAATATCCTCAACTCAAAAGAATAATGAAAAGCACAACTTATATCTTAATATAGCACAAACAAAGATAATGCATACAGATAAAACTACAATGGAGAAATAAATAAATTTTAATGAGGAAAAATTGAAGGTAGTGAAAAATTTCGAATATCTTGGGTCATTGATTACCAACAATGGTGACACAATGCAAGAAATTAAAAGACGAATATCTATTGCTCTTCAAAGACTAAACATATTTTTTGTTGTTGCGTATCCCTTACTGGACCTTGCAGTCAACACCAGTATTTTTAGCTGCTGTTGATGTACTAGGCAAGTGTTACGTTCAGTAGTTTGCCATTGCTTTCTGAACGACCGGCTCCTATACCTTTTTTGAAAAAAAAACAGCACCGCTGTGTTTCGAACCCGGGTATACGGGCTCACAAACCGCGTTCGCAAGCCCTTAGCGACAAAGACTAAAACAACTGAATAAATTATGGAATGGGTCAGACAGAACTACACAAATTAGATTTTTAAGAGCATGTATCTTTCCCATTGCAACATACGCCTGTGAGACCTGGACACTTACTAAACAAGCTGAACAGCGCATAAATGCCTTTGAATATAAATGTTACAGACGAGTTCTAAGAATATCTTGGGTAAAGAAAAGAACAAATGTATCCATACTTCAGGTGCTGGATATTGAAGAAGGTTGGCTATTAAAGATGATAAAACAAATAAAATTGAAATATTTTGGTCACTTGAAACGTCACGAAAGTTTGGAGAGAACAATAATGGAGGGGCATATGCCTGGGAAGAGAGAAAGAGGAAGGCCAAAGAAAAGATGGGTGCAGGATGTGGGCGGATTATCTCCAGATGGGTGTATCGGACGCGGGACATCTTGCTTATGATCGAGAATTTTTCCGGAAGGTTGTTATGGGAGCGAGGTTCTGCAAAGGACATGCTACTGAATGAATGAATGTAATGAGAAGAGAGACACTGGAGAATATCGTGACAACTGAAAAGACCATTAGAAAAAGAGACAGAGGCAGACCAAGATAAATTATGAATGGAGACGGTGACATGGTGTAATATAAGCAGCAGAGCTCATCTAATCCACCAAGGATCGAGATCTGCGAAGAGACATGGACGCCTATGCCAGTTTGCAGGGCACATGATCATGATTATTACTAGGATGGGGCTTCAAATGAAAACCTTACTTTTTTTTTTTTTGGTGTGAATATATTCTGAAAAAGTAAAGACCAAATGTATCATTTTTCGATGTAGTCACCACTGCATTCAATGCAATTTCTCCAGCACCGATAAAGTGCTTGGTTTCCAGTCAGAATAAAAATTCTCTGAGGTCACTACTCGGTGTGCCTGACCCGGTCGTGAACAGGTTGTCACAGAAGTAACGCCATTTTGAAACTTCGTACTCCACTCACACACTTGCTGGACTGACAGACATGCATCACCATACTGGACCTTAATTCGCCGATGAATTTCTATAGGTTTCACCCCTTCACTGATAACAGAAATGGATAATAGAACGCTACTCCCTTTTGGTACATGTCACAATGAGGTGGTCATCTTGAAACTTTTCTTATGACGTCAACGTTTTCGCCTGCACGTGATGTCACATGTTTAACCCTCTTGACATCCTTCACAACAATATTGACAGGTTACAAGACAACGGCATGGTTATTGTCATTTCTAGCACACCTTCAAGGTGTTTTTTTAAAGTCCCTAAGTAACAGCAATGCAAAATACGCCATAATGTCTGACGGTCTTCATCAGTGTTTCCCAACCTTTTTTGTGCTATGCCCCACCTAAGCCTTTCTAAAATTCTTATGCCCCCCCCCCCACCACCCCCAAAACATATGCATCATTTTTAATATTCAAAAATTGAAATGTTCACTAAAGAAACTTGAATTTTTTTTTAGAAGTACTCACGGTTTCCAGAAGGGCCAGAGGCCCCCCTTCCCCCCCCCGCCCCCCCCCCCCCCTCCAGGTCCCGCTTCTCTGTGTGTCGGTTGGGTGAATTGTTTTTTTTTTTTTTTGGTTTGGTGGTTACCCCAGATAAGCTGGTTCTCCCGCCTCCCCCTTTTGTGTGTGGGCCCTTAGTCTCACTGTGAGCTATTGCCCACAGTGGTCCACCAGGCCCACATCTAAGGTGAAGATATGTGATGGGTTTTTATTTGATCATCCCGGCCCCGACTAAACCAGGCGCACTACTGGGGGAGGGGGGGGATCCTAGCCAAAGGACCGATAGGTTTTAGGATGAAATCACTAGGAAATTATTGAGCAAACACAGTAAGTAAATTTTCAAAACATATAATGGAGAACTGAAATTCAAGTACAAAATTATTTTAATGAAAGATTTTTCTATATTATTTTAATTATTAGTAATTATTTAAATTTAGTGAGATCCTTGCGCTTGATGCTTGCTGCAAAGAGATTTTATGCCAGGTTCCAGTTTAGTTAACTTCAGCCTCAAGTCTCCCCGTTTTGTTAATCCAGCCGATTTCTTCCTTTTTCGAATTGCTCCCCTTAACAATCGAATTGCCCACCTGTGGGGCGTGGGCCCCACGTTGGGAAACACTGGTTCATTCTGTTTTGTCAGTCAGGAATTAAGTAAAAATAGTTAGTATTAGCTCAACTGGTCACAACAGCATTTTGCATAGGAAAGAAGACATGTAGGTACATAATTTGCAACGGAGACGTTGATTCAGCAAATCATGGACAGGGACAAACATACCTACTGATTTTGGTTTGGTGCTGCGAATTAAAGCGTTGAATATAACGTTTGGGGGACGAACTAATGAACTTTATTTTAAAAGGGTCACAAATAGGGCACAAAGACCCGTTTTACATTAGGCCCTTGCAATCACTCATCTATTGTACTTCAGTTAACTATTGTGCATGTCACGTTCACATAAGGAAAAATATTGTCAAATGGAAGTTGTGAACATAAAGAATGTATATTACCATGTTATGAGACAGGCAGAAAGCCAGATACACATACACAGCGCATGCATAAACACATACCTACATACCTGCATACATACTTACATTATTTACACAAACTCTCACATTC
>JACEFZ010005083.1:10000-15000 GCA_014155875.1 Cepaea nemoralis | reverse complement strand
TTTCGTGATCAGGATGACGGTATATACATTCACTCACGCTCAGATGGTGGCCTCTATAATGCTCAGAGATTGAAGGCCAAGACCAAAATTAGCAGGGTACTAATCAGAGAGTTGTATTTTGCGGATGATGCTGCGATTACGACCCATTCTGAGGAAGAATTACAACATCTACTATCTGCATTCTCCAATGCTTGTTCTGAATTTGGTTTAACAATTAACAAAAAGAAGACACAGATTATGTCACAAGGTGCACATGGTATACCATCAATCTTTATTGACGAACGCCGAACTGGAGATAGTAGACCATTTTACATATCTAGGATCAGAGGTAAATAGCAAATTATCCCTCGACCAGGAAATCAACATCAGGATTGGCAAGGCAGCAGCAACAATGAACATGTTAGCAAAAAGAGTCTGGGAGAACAGGAAGCTTACTGCCAAAACAAAAGTCCTCGTCTACCAAGCCTGTGTCCTTAGTACTCTTCTTTATGGCAGTGAAACCTGGACAACTTACTCACGCCAAGAGAAACGTTTAAACAGCTTTCATATGCGGTGTCTGCGAAGAATACTTGGTATCAAGTGGCAAGACAAAATCACAAATACTGAAGTATTGGAAAGATCAGGTTGTGTGACGGTGTATTCCATGCTCAGTCTTCGTAGACTTAGATGGATAGGACACGTTAGGAGGATGGATGATGGTAGAATACCAAAGGACATCTTTTTTGGTGAATTACAGACGGGTAGGAGATCTCAGGGTCGGCCTCTACTACGATACAAAGATGTGTGTAAGCGGGACATGATTGATACAGGCATTGATAATGCACATTGGGAGCATGTCGCCGTTGAACGTGTTGCATGGAGGGCAACTATCAGAAATGGAATAAAGACAAAGGAGAAAATGATTGCAGATAAAGCACACACAGAGCGTGAGAGACGGAAGATGGTGCAAAATGGTGGAAATGACCATGTTTTCACATGCACCTACTGTGGGCAAACATTTGCAGCAAGGATTGGCCTTACCAGCCACACTCGCCACCGCCATGGATCGTAGTTATTAAGCCTTTTTGAAGAACAATGTACCAAACTATCGTCTGTCAAGACGGAAAGGTGCCAATGAATGATGATGATGATGATATATATATGCAATTCAATATGATAATATTACCTAAAACTGATATAGACATGGTGAAGTAGGCAGTGCAAACGTTTTCATATTGTATTGGGACCCTGACCTGGCACTTGTATCCCAACAGGCGGCATCAGACATAAAATGGAGTGTCCTTGGGGACTATGGAAGGGACCACCTACCCTGCCCTGTATTGACACCTAAGTCCAGTACAGTAAGGGCTATGAGAGCCCGCAGAGCATTCAGTTATGATTGTGACCACTCTTCGCTCTTGGGGCGCCTTCGATCACAGAGACGGTCTAAACCACTAAGAAGACTCTTCACCCAACCGTCATGGTGGACACCAGAGGTGGAGACATCATGGAAGGAAAATAGGGCAGCTTTAAGGAATTGGCAGAGGGTGCGAATAGCAACACATTCATTTGCCACAGAATTGGAGGAGGCGGAAAGAGTATAAAAAAGTAAAGATGCAGGATTTTAAACCCCAGGCAGCGGAGGGAATAAGGATGTAGTGGGAGCAGTATATCGGTGAAGTTTGTGGGGTGTGACAATGGGTAATTTCTGGAAGCTGCACCGGCAGATGAAGAGACACGCGATGCCTGGTACACATTGTACTGTTTATTATGATAACAACCGACCTATGACAACTGACCAGGACAAAGGGGAGGCTTTTCTTGCACGATTTTTAACACAGACGGATCAGCAAGACAGAGCTATTAGAGATATGGTCTGAGAAGCATTGTTACCGGTCGCTAGGAAAGGTGGAGGATATTAGACGGGTACTGAAAAAGGCTAAAGACACAGCGCCAGGCCCGGGCGGGGTGAGGTACACCAATATAAGTAACATGAAGGATGGGGACTTGGAGGAGATGGCTCTCTGTTTCAATCTAAGCATGCATACGGCGGAAATACCACAGGATTGGCTGCACAGCTACCTGTTTCCACTCCCAAAGCCAGACTTCCGGTCACCAACATGGCGGTTAGGCGTTGAACCGTTAAGGCCTGTGGCGTGTTTATGCTTGCAGCTACGGTTTGCAATCGTATTTTCCTCATGTTGGACTGGTAGTACATGGTTCCGTCGCCCTGCTACTGAGTGAGTGCGTGGGTGACACTGTGAGCTGTGAAATTCGCGGGTAATGCTTTTACATCTGTATTGTACAGTGACCTGCATGCTCGGAACAATGGCTACCGGCTTTTGCTGACTAGATTGATTTGCCTTTTCGGTTCATGAAGTGCATTTTTCAGGAGACTCCCGGTAGTCGGCGCTGAAGCTGCGGAGTTCGTGCTTTATGCGACGCTTTCGGCGAGTCGCCCTGCGGTAAAAGACAGAGCCATGTGAGAAAACCCGGGTCAATGAGGTCTTTCTGGTGACTGCCGAGTCCATCGACGATGAACTGTGGTTTTCGTGGATTAATTTTGTGTTAGCATTCTGGCAGCGGCATTATGCACAGTGTACCTGTGCGGGCTGTTGGATTGTCGAGACTCCTGTCGGTTCCACTTTTCACATTGGACAGTGGGAAGCATTTTGTGTGATATTCACTGGCACAAGAACGGAGCATAATGGAGACGACCCATTGCCGTGAAGTTGGAACCTCAACTAACTATCTAACTATCTAACTCCCAAAGCTAGGCAAGGATCGCTCCAGACTTAATGGATACTGAATCATAACCCTGCAAAACACCCATGGCAAAGTCCTCGAAAAGATAGTAGCACACAGGTTCCAGCAACATTTGGAAAGTCGTAATCTGCTTCCCAAAGGGCTCGGGAGTTACCAGATTGGTAAGGACACCTGGACCAATGCGGCTACTTTTCCATTTGATACCCACGTGGGCTTCCAGGATAAACAGGAGACAGTGGCGGTAGCTCTTGACCTGGAGAATGCGTATAACAGGTCAGGTATGATCGGTTCATACACACTGTTGGACATGGAGGTCTGCCCTTGCCTTGTTAGATGGGTTGCCGCAGTCCTTTATGAGAGTAAGGTTGCACTGCGCATGGGTTCCTGGACTTCTGATCCCTGTACGATTACACAGGGTTGCCACAGGGATCTGCCTTACCCCCAGTGCTCTTTAATGTCTACACCAGCAAAGTCGCAGCTATTGAGACACCAGGTGTGGGTAGAATCTTGACATTTGCTGATGATGTGCTGATGTACAGACAGGACAGAGATAGGGACAGTTTGGCTGCAGATTTACAGGTGGCAGTAAACAGGGTGACAGAGTCATACAGGGACAAGGCATCGGCTACTGAAGTACTCCCTGTATGACCGGATTGTGAAGGCAAATGTCCCATGTATAATATTGAATGGATGTCCTCTTAGTAGAGAGAGAGAGAGAGAGTAAATTGAAGTACTTGGGTATCACCTTAGATATGTGTACGTCTTATAAGGATCATGTGGAGGCTTTGGTGATGAAGGCTGGTAGGGGACTTAATGCTTTGAGGGCGATGACAGCAACCGGGGTAGAGCAGAGGCTGCTTTACAGGCTCTTTCAGCAGTTAGTAATTTCTGTCATTGAGTATGGTTTGGGGCTCCTGGCAGAATCAACAATCCAGCTTGAAAGGTTGAGCTTGAAAGGTTGGAGCGCATACAAAATGCGGCCATGCGCGTGATTCTGGGGTGCACAAAGGTCACACCAATTATATGCATAAGGCATATCCTGGCGCTACCAACAATGGGGGATAGACATAGGGTCCTTCAAGCCAAATGGTACCTGAGAGTTGCTGCAGATAGGGATCACCCCCTGCATGAAGCCATGGATATGGTCAAGGGTCATAGACTAAGACGAGGCAGGTCCTGGATGGCACAGGCGGAAGATCTATACGTCAGGTGTGTGATCTAGAGACCATCAATCATGAAAAAGAGTGGGTTGAAGTACCTGGCAGACAGGACGGACTGGCACGATGTAATAGTAACACTGGGTCGTGAGTGCAGAGAATGGGCAGCGGGCTGCACTGAGCTTGAGGTGCAACAACTGATCCAGAGTAATACACATCAAGGTGATATAGTGATCTATACTGATGGGTCAGTGGTGAGAAACAGACGGAGTGGTTGGGGTTTCATTGCGAAGGCTAATCTACAATTCTTGAAAAAAGGAGAGTATGGCATATGAGGCTACGACCTCCAGCATGAGAATGGAGGTGGAAGCAGTCACAGCGGTAATCCGTTGGTTAGAGGAGACTACTGCAACTCACATTGTCTACATCACGGACTCAAGGAGTATGCTTAGTAAAGTGGAGAAAGGAATGTTTCGTGTGAATGGCTCACCTCGCTTCAGAGGTCACTGATTGTGAGAATTGTATGGGTAGTTTGCCCTGGCCATACGGTAGTGCGGGGGGAATGAACAGGCTGATAGGCTGGCAGGGAATGCACATCTTGGTGGTCGATTATCTATGGACAAGGGAGAGGTGGTCGTGCGCCTGTGGGACCAGGTGGAGAAGGTGGAGATTGAGATCTCGCAAGTAGAAAGGATAAGATTGCGGGGGGTTGGAAGGGGTTCTGGTAGAATTTCAAATCTGAGAGGGAAGACCAGGAGAACTTTAAATTAGATAGCGGTGGGAACGAGTAGTAGTGTGACTCTTCGCTGGCTGTTGAACGAGGGGAGGGAGCGTATATGGGAATGTCCTGAGAGAGGTTATGTCGGTTCTTAGCTTAAATCAACTCAACTCAACTCATATTGTACATGTGAACATCAAGTGACAGTAAAAATGATACTCTATTCTTCCCCCCTCTTTCCCCCGCCACAAACACACACACACACACACACGCACGCACGCACGCATGCACGCACGCGCACACTAGCTAATGAATTATTGCTATATAATAAGTTATTGCTTGGTTAGATTTAATATGTATAGAATTACTTTTACTGCAGT
>JACEFZ010005082.1:0-50764 GCA_014155875.1 Cepaea nemoralis | reverse complement strand
CCAAATACATTGTTATGATCGATACTTTGTGATGGTCACAAAGCATGCCTGTCTCCTACATTGTTATGATGGATACTTTGTGATGGTCACAAAGCACGCCTGTGTCCTACATTGTTATGATGGATACTTTGTGATGGTCACAAAGCACGCCTGTGTCCTACATTGTTATGATCGATACTTTGTGATGGTCACAAAGCATGCCTGTCTCCTACATTGTTATGATGGATACTTTGTCGCAAGGATGATCGTCTGTTAGCAGACACATGATTAAATCGCTGGCTAGATCTGCTATTCGTTGAGTAACCTTCATCTTTGCCATGAGACATACGGGAGTGGAGAGAAATGAACGAGCTGATACACTTGCTGGCTCTGCATCCATTGCAAACACCCAGAATATGGATCGTGCCGATACTATTAACGCCCTTACAGAGATGCGGAGAGCTGGGGACTTTGACGCCTGTGAACCCACAGAGATATTTCCTCGACCCGTGGATGTGTTCCCACCCATTGAAGTCAGATACTGGGTTATTATTTGCTGGTCGTATTCTCTGTCTCATTCTCTTGTTACATTAGGATGTCATTGTTGCGGCATTCTTCCCATTGTGAGTAACACATTTTACATTTGGGTCCGTGTGTGCGAATGGAATGAAACTGGTTTCAAATGTTATCATAGTTAGTTATTTTTCTACAGCGATTTGTGACTTACTTATTGATTTCCCCTCGTACGATGTGGTCAGTCAGGTTATCGTCATCAAGCTGCTCTGTCGGGGCCCATTGAATTCTATTTCTGTTGTTATTGTTGTCTTCGTGATCCAGTCTTGTCAGTGAGAATAATACTTAGTGACAACAAGCACCCTTGCTGCACTACTTTTATTATTTCAGAGATTCAACACAATGTATTTCCTTGTTTAACTTTAACACAGAAGTCACTTCCAAGAGGTTGCACATTTTATTGCCTACCATATTTTGCTGTATCCAGTCAGATGCATATTATATATATATATATATATATATATATATATATATATATATATATATATATATATATATATAGGTGTCAGGTCTTAGTCAGATATGACTGAGCTACCGTATAACAGTAGACGGTACTACCTGGTTTCTGTTAGCGCCAAACGTTGGGCGGCGCTTACCAAACCCGACACCCCACATTGTGCCAACGGCTTCGGGCGGAAGAGCGCAATTGGGAGGGTACAAGCCTTACCCTGGTGCGAGGAAATGCAAGCTAAAGACAATTGTCATGGCAGGGCAGACCAGGCCCTAAGCCTTGGTTGGCGACTGGTCTAGGATCGAAGCTCCGACAGGCGGACAGTTAGAGCATTGCTTTGCTGATCCGGCAGCTTCTGCAGCTTGTCTTGTTCCAGATGTAGGGGTGTTACCTTTCCTCTGGAGTGAACTAGGCAGGTCGAGAGAGGGATCATGCTGCATGGGCAACACATGATCTCTATATTTTAGCCCAGGCTTTGTGCTATGGAGAGGCAATAACTCCATCCCTGGTCTTAACTGGTCTCGGAATCAAAGCGAGAGGCAACTGTTACGGGTTATAAGTCCTTGTCAGTTGGCGTAGACATGGGGCGCCACGCGTTGCCTCTGACGGTGGGAGACACCTATAGGTGTCACTGATCAGCTACCGCCCGCCTCAAGCTGGGCAGCCCCCAGCCAATTGGGTGCTGATCCGCCACAGCCTGCCTGCTTCAATGGGTGCTTGGGGCTAGGACAAAATCTGAATCGCAGGCTGTAAAACCAATGCACCAGGTACAAACAAAAATAAAAATAGAAACCTCAAGCTACGGCTTGCAACCTGGAACGTGAGAACCATGTGTCCAGGATTTTCCACTGACTTGACCAATATTGACGATGTGAGAAAAACGGCTGTGATTGATGCCGAACTCAATCGTCTTAACATTGATATTGCTGGCCTGCAGGAGACTCGCCTCGCTGAGGAAGGGTCACTCAGGGAAAACAACTACACCTTTTTCTGGAAGGGTAGAGGGCAGGCAGAAAAAAGGCAACACGGTGTGGGCTTTGCAGTGAAGAATTCGCTACTGGGAATGATTGAAATTCCAGCAGGAGGAAATGAAAGACTATTATCCCTGCGCGTGGCAACCTTTTGTGGGTTTGCCACCATTATTACTGCATATGCACCGACACTCGATTCCTCTGATGATGTGAAGGATTTGTTCTATGAGGAGTTAGACTCCGTGATCAAGGCAGTTCCAAAATCTGACTACATTTATATGCTCGGTGATTTCAATGCTCGTGTGGGCAAGGACTCGAGTTCATGGCCAGTGTGCCTTGGAAAATACAACATCGGTCGCATGAATGAAAATGGGCAAAGGCTGCTGGAGCATTGCACCAGTAATGACCTATGTATTACAAACTCTTTTTTTAAAACAAAAGAGATGCATAAGGTCACATGGAAACATCCAAGATCCGGCCATTGGCACCAGCTGGACTTCATCATCACACGGAGACAACATCTGAACCATATATCATTGACTCGTAGTTACCACAGTGCTGACTGTGATACGGATCATTCTTTGGTTGTTGCAAGGGTTAGACTGAGACCAAAGAGAATCTACACAGCTAAACACAAATCTAGCCCCAGGATTAATATTATTAACACTCATGATCCTGAAAAGTGCTTTCAGTTTCAACAGCAACTTGAAGACGCTTTCACTGATGCACCAGAAAATTGTACAGTAAATGAAAAGTGGGGTCAAATTAAGGAAACTCTTTATAAAACTGCCGTAGGGGTTTACGGCACTGTGGATCATAAGAGGCAGGACTGGTTTGCGGCCAACAGCGAGACTCTGCAGCCCTTGATTGATAAGAAGAAGAAAGCTCTCTTAAGAAACAAGGAAAGACCAACGCGTAACACTCTGAGTGAGCTAAGGCAAGCTAGGAAGGATGTGCAAAAGGCTGCCAGGCAGTGTGCAAATGATTATTGGATCAAGTTATGTGAGTCCATTAAAATCGCAAGTGATAAGGGAGACATAAGAAGCATGTATGAAGGAATAAAGAAAGCCTGTGGTCCAGTGATCAAAAGAAGTGCACCATTGAAAACCTTGACTGGAGAAGTCATCACTGATAAGAAACAGCAGATGGACAGATGGGTAGAGCACTATTTGGAGCTTTACTCAAGTGAGACCAAACTAGCGGATGATGCCCTCAACGCCATAGAGGCTCTACCGACTCTTGACCACCTGGACACACTTCCCACCATAACAGAAGTTAAGTGTGCTATAAATGAACTTGCATCTGGCAAGGCTCCAGGTAAGGATGGGATTCCAATAGAGGTTATCAGGAGTGGGCAAGACACACTCACTATACAGATCCACCAGCTAATAGAGCTATGCTGGCGTGAAGGACAAGTCCCACAGGATTTCAAAGATTCAAGCATCATAACACTGTACAAGAACAAGGGCGATCGGAGCGACTGCAACAACTATAGGGGTATCTCACTTCTGTGTATTGTTGGAAAAGTATTTGCCAGAATTGTTCTGCGCAGACTTCAAGTCCTAGGAGATCAAGTCTACCCCGAATCACAGTGTGGCTTTCGACAGAACCGGTCTACCACTGATATGATATTCTCATTGCGACAAATGCAAGAAAAATGCCGTGAACAGAATCAACCACTGTTTATTGCCTTCATCGACCTCACAAAGGCATTTGATTTGGTCAGTCGTGAGGGTCTGTTCAAGGCACTAAAGAAGATTGGCTGCCCACCAACTCTTCTGTCCATTGTGGAATCGTTCCACACAGGCATGAAGGGTATAATCAAGTTTGATGGTGCAACTTCTGAAGAATTTGAAATCAAGAGTGGAGTTAAGCAAGGTTGTGTACTAGCTCCCACCCTCTTTGGAATATACTTTTCACTTCTACTGAAATATGCATTTCGTGATCAGGATGGTGGTATATACATTCACTCACGCTCAGATGGCGGCCTCTACAATGCTCAGAGATTGAAGGCTAAGACCAAAATTAGGAGGGTACTGATCAGAGAGTTGCTTTTTGCAGATGATGCTGCAGTTACGACCCACTCTGAGGAAGAATTGCAATGTCTAATATCTGCATTCTCCAATGCTTGTTCTGAATTTGGTTTAACAATTAGCAAAAAGAAGACACAGATTATGTCACAAGGTGCACATGGGGTACCATCAATCTTTATTGACGACGCCGAACTAGAGATAGTAGACCATTTTACATATCTAGGATCAGTGGTAAATAGCAAATTATCCCTAGATCAGGAAATCAACATCCGGATTGGTAAGGCAGCAACAACAATGAACAGGTTAAGAAAAAGAGTCTGGGAGAACAGGAAGCTTACTGCCAAAACAAAAGTCCTTGTCTATCAAGCCTGTGTCCTTAGTACTCTTCTCTATGGCAGTGAAACCTGGACAACTTACTCACACCAAGAGAACAATTTAAACAGCTTTCATATGCGGTGTCTGCGAAGAATTCTTGGTATTAAGTGGCAAGACAAAATCACAAATACTGAAGTATTGGAAAGATCAGGTTGTGTGACAGTTTATTCCATGCTCAGTCTTCGTAGACTTAGATGGATAGGACATCTTAGGAGGATGGATGATGGTAGAATACCAAAGGATATCTTTTTTGGTGAATTACAGATGGGTAAGAGATCTCAGGGTCGGCCTCTACTACGATACAAAGATGTGTGTAAGCGGGACATGATTGATACAGGCATTGATAATGCACATTGGGAGCAAGTCGCCGCTGAACGTGTTGCATGGAGGGCAAATATCAGAAATGGAATAAAGTCAAAGGAGAAAATTATTGCAGAAAAGTCACACACCAAGCGTTTGAGACGTAAGATGGTGCATGATGGTGGAAATGACCACGTGTTCACATGCACCCACTGTGAACGGACATTTACAGCGCAAATTGGCCTTATCAGTCACACTCGCTACCGCCATAGTTAAAAGTTATTATGCCTTTTTAAAGCACAAACTATCGTCTGTCAAGACGGCAAGGTGCCAATGTGTATATATATATATATATATATATATATATATATATATATATATATATATATATATATATATATATATATATATATATATATATATATATATATATATATGAAGGCAAGAGGGAAAAGAAGATAGATAGAAATAGAATAATAATCTTCTTTAAGTCTGGCATGTATTCTGTATCTCACACGAAAGTCGGGAAGGGGGGGGGGGGGGTGAATTACCAACATTCACAAAGTGTATTGATGGGAAAACGGTGAGCCGTATTCATGTGCACAACGTGAACGTACAGTAATAGTTGACAAGTGCATTTCTCCGTGTAGGCACATGAACGTACTGTGATAGTTGACAAGTGCATTTCTCCGTGTAGACACATGAACGTACTGTGATAGTTGACAAGTGCATTTCTCCGTGTAGACACATGAACATACTGTGATAGTTGACAAGTGCATTTCTCCGTGTAGACACATGAACGTACTGTGATAGTTGACAAGTGCATTTCTCCGTGTAGACACATGAACATACAGTAATAGTTGACAAGTGCATTTCTTCGTGTAGGCACATTGACGTGAGGCTTAGAGCAGTTCTACACCTGGTTTGGATACACATAGCAGCATGGGAGTAATTGAAAGTGGCAGGATTTGACTGAGCATGTTCGATTTGCTTTTCTGTCTAGAGAGATGTGTGCCGGGGATGTGTAATGTCTCCACGCCTTGCTTCCATGTATGGTGGCAACATGTGAGTACATGTAAAGGATATGAGAGGAACTGACATCGAATGACATAACATCAATAAGATAAGATATGAGGGAAATCAACATGGGATAACATAGCATCTATAGGATAAGATATTTAGATCATACAGTGTTGACGGGCACCCTAATGAAAGAAATTAAACGACGACTATCAATTGCTCTTCAAAGACTAAGACAACTGAATAAATTATGGAGTGGGACAGACAGAACTACAAATACTAAATTTTTAAGAGCATTCATCTTTCCCATTGCAACATACGCTTGTGAGATCTGGACACTTAATAAACAAGCTGAACAGCGCATAAATGCCTTTGAATATAAATGATGTTATAGACGGGTTTCTAAGAATATCTTGGGTAAAGAAAAGAACAAATTCGTCTATACTTCTGAGCTGAATGTTGAATAGAGTTGGCTATTAAAGACGAAAAAACAAAGAAACAAACTGATATACTTTGGTCACTGGAAACGTCATGAGAGTTTGAAGATATCAACAGTGGCGCCCAGAAACCAGTAATCCATGCACTTCAACAGTCCTGACCACTGTGGCGAGGCTGACATACAGGTCACTGATCTCTGTGGCGAGCCTAACATACAGGTCACTGACCTCTGTGGCGAGGCTGATATACAAGTCACTGACCACTGTGGCGAGGCTGACATACAGGTCACTGACCACTGTGGCGAGGCTGACATACAAGTCACTGACCACTGTGGCGAGGCTAACATACAAGTCACTGACCACTGTGGCGAGGCTGACATACAGGTTACTGACCACTGTGGCGAGGCTAACATACAGGTCACGGCGATCAAATAATGCTCATCCGACGTAAGGGATCGTAAGACATTCGAAAACCGTTCATCTTCCAGTTGGTTACACTCTCCCCTCACGGCCTCAATGTCCAACACAGTTTCATTTGACTTCCAAACCCCATCCCCTCTCACCCCCTAGTTCTATAGTCCACTAAAATGGTAGTTGCATGTCGCAGTCAAACCCAGCATTATATTTGCTTATTGGGATTTCTTGGCAGTTTTACGTTCGGTGGTTTGCAATCGTTTTCAGAGCGACCGCTACTCATGCCCCTTTATGAGGATCAACGCAATGAAATCTTCCGCAGCTGTGTTTAGAGTTTGAATGAGACATTGCTAATTGCGAACAGCGTCCGTGACATCTTTGCCAATCCCAATTATTACTCTTCCGCTCTCATGAGCGCCTCTCCACCCACCCCCTTCCTCGCTTATTCTCCTGCCCAGTGGCTCAGACAATACCTGAGCTTCTGGCGGTATTGACCTTTGACCCGCTGACCATACACCCGGTTCATACAATCCACTGATTGTCGTCTAACGCGCGTCAGCCGCTCCCAGCTACGATACAGATTCCGATAAGTACCCTTAATAGTGTCGTGTAGTGTGTTTCGTGTAGTTTGCGTCGGTTTGTGTTTGTTTGTTCTGTGTTGACGAAGGCTTTAGCCGCAACGTCCAATTTGTTTCTTGTAATCGTGCTTCTGTAAAGCTCACAATCTACCTCTCGTTGTTTGGGGATTCACTCATTCCATGGGAGACAATCATGTTCAAAATGTCTGTATATGTTACAAAGGGACACAACAATAGTAACTTCTTGTTTTGAACAATAGGTAGTCTGTTTATTTAAGTACATTACAAGTATATAATCAGCTTGGGATCTGATAGTGAACGGTAATTATTCGTTACTAGAAGACAACAGATATTTGGAAATTGTTTAAATATGTGAAATAAACGAAAGTGATTCTCTTTGACACATAATATCCTACCCTCAATATCTGTGTACGATGACACAGAAACGTGCAAATCTTATTCATGTTCCACGTATCCTTTTTATTATAGTGACGATATTAATTTTTGACAGGTGCATAATATGCGCCTTGTAAATGAATACAATAACAGCAGAGTTCCAACCTTCTAATATTTCCGTTACAAGATAAACCAATTCGTGAGTCATACACACGTCAGAACAATTGTTACCTGAGATTATCAATGCAGCAGGAATACATCACCGAACCCTAAATATCCATATAAACACCTTCTTCTTATAGTCCATGCCGTGTGGCGTTAGTGATCACATCTGTTTATAACCTTCTGTCTCTTGTGTTGCCAATCATTTCTGGTACTGATGATCCTCAATTCTATGACGTGACATTGTCCAACACCTTCTCTCTTGTCGTGTATTTGTCCTCCATGCCATGACGTGACATTGTCCAGCATCTTCTCTCTTGTCGTGTATTTGTCCTCCATGCCATGCCATGTATTTGTCCTCCATGCCGTGTCGTGTATTTGTCCTCCATGCCATGTCGTGTATTTGTCCTCCATCCCATGACGTGACATTGTCCAGCATCTTCTCTCTTACCTCCATGCCATGCCATGTATTTGTCCTCCATGCCATGATGTGTATTTGTCCTCCATGCCATGTCGTGTATTTGTCCTCCATGCCGTGCTGTGTATTTGTACTCCATGCCGTGCCGTGTATGGGTCATCCATGCCATGCCGTGAGATTATTGCCATGGCCCGGAAACCACCCTGGAAGGAGTTAGCGGGGATAGAATACTACGATGAAGGGTTATAATCACATTAAGCCGGGAGTGCAGGGAGTGGCCAGCAGAGGCCACGGAAGTGGAAATCCAGCAACTAATTCAGGACAATGCTCACTCGGGTGATGTGATTATCTACACAGATGGTTCGGTGTCAAGAGGTGAGAGAAGTGGCTGGGGGTTCATAGCCAAAGCTAATGGTCGATGTTTAGGAGCAGGAGAGCCTGGCATATGATACCACATCATCCAGCTTAAGAATGGAGGTGGAGGCAGTCACTGCGGCTCTCCGCTGGATGGAGAATACGACACACACACACACACATCGTGATTGTAACTGACTCAGAAAGCATGCTGATGAGGGTGAGTGTCAGGGTCTTAAACCTGGCTCGTTATACCTAACACATGTGAGACAGTACAAGTACAATGTGATTTGACTTGAGACACAACGACACGAAGTTTCAATGGATTTATTTACAGATCACATACAATACGATCTAGAGATGATCATTACAATACATAAGTTATAACAATACACATACAGGCAACCCACAGCTTACAGTCTATCTCACAAGATGTACAAGCACTCGACTTTCGGGCACAGAACTACACAAAGCCTTTCTCTCTCCATACGTCCAGTCGAGTCCGAGTCCCAGAGCTGTCTGGCTATTTCTCGCAACGCGCCTTCCCACCTGAAGTGGCTTCACGAGGCCTGCGTGCGTCCTGCTTTGTCCTTGCCTGACCGCTGGCTGTCTCGTCAGCAACCTCGCAGGCAGGTAACTAATACTCGCCTGGCGGGCGTAACGATGTTACGGCATCCCCGCTAGGGACTATTCGCCTGGCGGGCGTAACGATGTCCCTGCATCTCTGCTGGCAATACTTTAGACTCTGACATGCTTCCTCGGGGCTTCTTCATGAAAGATGTCATCTTTCATGTACACTCTATATACATGCCGGGTTAATATTTTAACCTTGTCAGAGTCGACCCTTCTGTTGTTATATACATTGGTATAGAAATACATAAAACTACACATCTTGGCATAGAAACATATAAGCAATGGAAGTTGTAATATAAGACATGTGGTGTTCAACCTTTAACACTTGTCAAGTTTCATCCTCTCGATGGCTGATTACCTTAATTGCATTATTGACCCAGTCAGATCGGTAGTAACAGCTTCCCAAGCAACTACCTCGCAGCCTCTAAAAAAAAGTAATAATATGCTTTTTGAAACAAAAAACATCTGGCAAGACCGTAATACGGCTTTATATAAGCCGCATTCAACGCTTAAACTCTGACCTCATTTGGCCAGGAGCTCTTGTGTCGGTCTGCAATGTAGGTAACACTATACCATGCCCAGTAGATTGCTTCTTGGCGTGTTAACAATCTGGCAACAACATGGCTATTTATATACAACACATAATCGCATATATTTCAATTTATCGCCCTTGGTGTAATAATGTAATAACAATTAAATGAAAGGGACATAACTTCACAAATTATCAAATATAATATCTTACAATAATTTTCCTATTTCTCAGCTTCATAGCTTGATGTTTTTCCATACTAGCGAAAAAATGTCGATAGTATGAATAAATTAATCAAGATATGATTCTAAGATTACACTAAATGAAAAATATTAATACACAATTCGTGTAGTCGAAATTGTTGATGCCTAAATAGTTTAAAAGTGTTATAACTTTTTAAGCTTTTGTTTGTCGTCTGCTAATTTTGAACTAAATTTCTAAATCATCCGGAAGTACACACGAACAACTGTTGTTGAAATTTGTAGAACACACTTGTTCCGGTCTGATGTAGTAAAACGGAATGTAAATGTTCTGATCGTTCATGTGTTGGTTGTTTCACTGGAAAAACTTCTGGATTTCGATTGACTGTAGTGGTGTAGATGTCAATGTTCAGGTCACACTTTCACACACGGATTTAAAATATCACTGGATATGTTCGAAACGCAGATACCACTGATAAATTGGATAGTTCGCTTGCGGTAAGTTCAGAGCGAATGTGGCACTGTTCTTGTTTCGTAATATATATATACAATTAATAAAGTTCACTTTCTACCACACACTACACAATTATTCACGACAATCACTACGTTAATAATAAAATAAGAAAACTATATATATTGGGAATAAACCCTATCACATCACATAGTAGACATACACAGCTTTCGTGAAAGAAAAAAAACTTCACTGATGGATGGCTGTGTCGGTCTGAGTGTATTTAACACACTGCACTCAGACATTGGTGCTTACTGGGTCGGTCGGACAACGGGACAAAAGATCGGCAATCGTGTTGGTTCTGCCCGCGATATGTCGAACTTCAAAGCTGTAATCTTGAAGTTTAAGAGACCAGCGAGCTATCATTTGGTTGGAAGGTACACCCGAATTGATAAATCTCAATGGACTACTGTCAGACTCCACAATAAAATGACGTCCCAGGAGGAATCGGGACAATTTAGTTATACCCACCACTAGAGCTAGGGCTTCCAACTGTGGTGTTGACCAAGCACGTTCTCTCGGTTTTAATTTTCTGGAGACAAAGTACACAGGATGTAGGATGTTCTCATGCTCCTGTAACAAGACTGCTCCAATTGCCACGGAGCTCGCGTCTGTGCGTAATCTGAAAGGGATTTGTAAATTGGGCAATTTTAGAATGGGGTTGTTTAAGCTATTATCAGAAAAATAAGATAATACTTTCTGGAATGCAAATTTTAGGCATTCATTGTTTACAATTTTCTCAGGTTGATCTTTCGTTAGTAGGTTAGTAAATACTTCGGTCAGTTCAGCAAAATCTAGTATGAACTGCCTATAATAATTTAGAAGTCCCAACACACTTCTGACTTGCTTTTTCGTAGTCGGAAGTGAGAGTTTTAGTATCTTGGACACAATGTTATCGTCTGTCGCGACAAAGCCATTAGATATTTTGTACCCCAAGAAGAATATTTCCTGATAGGCTATGTCTACTTTTGCAGGCTTTACCGTCAGTCCGTGCTGTCTAATCCGTTCAAATGTCTGTTCTAATGTCTTTATGTGGTCTGTCATCGTCTTTGTGTGAACACAAATGTCGTCTATGTAACAGATAATGTTATGTATGTCTACTAATAGAAGTCGTGTCATACGTACGAATGTAGCTGGGGCATTGACAAGCCCAAATGGAAGTTTGCACCATTCGTACAGTCCCCAAGGTGTGGCAAATGCTGTCAGATGTCTGCTCTGTTCGTCTACCGCTATTTGCCAGTAACCTTTAGTCATGTCTACCTTCGTAAAGAACCTAGAGTTTGTCAGTTCTGTCAGTAGATCTTCAGAGTTTGCCATTGGTTCTAGATCTAGAAGAGTTATCTTATTTAATTTCCTATAGTCGACACAGAGTCTTATCGTGTTGTCCTTTTTGCGTACTATGACCATTGGAGATGAGAAATGTGATTGGGATCGTCTAATGATGTTGTTTTTCTCTAAGCTAATGATCTCCTGATGTAAGTTTTCTTAGTAATGCAATGGAATGGTGTATGGTCTGCATTTTATGGGTGTATTTGACGTGAGTGTGATGTGATGTTGTACTAATTCTGTTTGTCCTGGGTTGTTGGAGAAGATGGTGGTGTACTGTTGTATGAGATGTTTGCAACTGTCTGTTTCTGCTTGAGTTAACTTTAGGGTTGATTTTAATTTCCTTCAAGCAGTTTGTCGTGTCTAATGCAGGTGTTGGAATTTCGTCACTAACCTCGTCATCTTCATGGTCTATTATCACTGTACAGGCTGTTGTATCATCTTGTTTGTTGTCTCTGTTGTAATATGGTCTTAGCATATTGACGTGGAATATTTTGTGTTTGTCTTTTATTTGAATCTCATAGTCTACAGGTGAAATCTGTCTTGTCACTTTAAACGGTCCTTGCCAAGAATCAGTCAATAAGTGTCTGTCACTAGGTAGGAGAAGAAGAACGTCCTGTCCAGGTGTCAACGTTATTGTCCTGTTACCTTTGTCAGCATATTGTCTATATGTAGCACCAGATAATTTTAGTGCATCCTTTGCAATTATACAAGATTTGATGATTCTTTCACGCAATGATGTAACGTATACGTATGATGATATGGGTTTGAGTAAAGGAGTGGATTCAGTTAACATTTGATGATAGATGCTCAATGGGTCACGTGGTTTGGCACCATAAATAAGTTCAAAAGGAGAGAAACCTGTACTAGCATGTGGCACCTCGCGATAAGCAAAGAGAATAGCAGGTAAATATACGTCCCAGTTATTGGGATGCTCTTGCGTGACTTTAGCAAGCATATGCTTTAAATCACCGTTAAATTTTTCTATTATTCCACTCGAGTGAGGATGGTACGGGGAATTGAAACATTGCTTCACTCCTAACATTTTGGTGAAAGCTTGAGTAGATGCGGCGATGAACTGACTTCCCCTATCTGATTGGATATTGTCTGGAAATCCTATCCGTGATAATATATGGAAGAAAACTTCCATTATATCATTGGCAGTTATGTTCTTTAGCGGAATCGCTTCAGGCCAGCGACTACATTGATCAATGATGGTTAATATATATTTATTCCCTCTGGTTGTAATTTGATTAAGTGGGCCCACTATGTCGACAGATATTTTCTCAAAAGGTCGACTGGCTAAGTCAGTAATTTGTAACTTTGCCTGTGGGTGTTTACCTTTCTTTACTAGTTTTTGGCAGATGTCACAACTCCTGCAATATTGCTTAATGTCATTGCAGAATTTGGGCCAATGAAACTGTGTTAATAATCTTGATCTGGTCTTAGCATATGCCATATGCCCTGCAAGAGGTATATCATGGGCAAGATGTAAGGCTTGCTTACGATACTCAATTGGCAAAACAGTTTGCTCTGTTGTGCTGTTACCTCTGGTATAATACCTGGTGAGGATACAATTTTTCAAAGCAAAATGCCATCTTGCATTTTTGGTTACCTTTGGCTTTTGGCCGATCAGATTAAAAAATTAAGACAATGAAGGATCAGCCTTTTGGGCTGTTACAAAAGTCTCCTTCATGGTTTTAGGAGGTAGTAATACTGGGCTAAGTATTTCTATAGCCTCAGTCTGATTAATTTCATCTTGCATTCTAGCAGTAGATCTGGTTACTGCGTTCACACATTCAATGATATCAGATGGTGATGAAACAGTATTATCAATGATGTCATGAGATCTTAGTGCTACATTAGCTACCATACATTCATTAGGTGGTACAACATTATCAATGATGACATTTGATGGTGATGTTATGATCTCATCAATGCAAAGATATGTTATGTCATGAGGCATATCATTCACCTCTGGTAAATTTCCAATTATAATATCACACACAGGGTTTGTTAATGCTGCGCATTTTACTTTCCCAGTGAGGAAAGGTGTTTGAACATATGCCCATGTTAGTGGGTACTTTTCAATATTGCCAGAAAATGTTCTACATGTTACGTGCCTGCCTGTATAGTCTGTAGGCATTATGAACGTTCTCTTTAGTCCAATAAGTGAACTTCCCGTGTCCCGAAGGACTGTAGCCGGCTTGTCATTCACATATCCTTGATGGATGTTTATTCTGCCTTTGGATTCTATTCCCGAATTAGCTTCTTCATTGGCAATAGGAATGGAGTGTCCGCATGTTAAAATGCCATCTTCATAAAAGGTATTACAAACAGTACATTTATTTGCGTTAAAAATATCAAAAGTCTGTGCTGAGTTCACAGGGTGTTTCTCTGATTGTTCTTCATCTGATGATGAACTATCAAATAAGGCGGCATTTTCTTTATTGGTCATTTTTCTTCCTTCACAATCATGACGATACTGCCCGTACGCCTTACAGAGGAAACATTTACGTAAATTTCTAAAGACTTTACGCTCCTTATCTTGTTTATTTACGATGTTACGTAGGTATGTAAGATATGCGGGGTTTTTGGTCACACATATCACCTTGGTGGTGTGAATAAGTACAATATTTACAATGATTGTACTTCTCAGATGTAGGCTTATAAGGTTTTTGCCTATTATAGGGTTTGTCATAGTTAGCCCATGCTACGAAGTTTGTATCAGTAGCTTCACTGGCAAAACAATGTTTGTTGGCTGTGTAATAAGCCGAACCACGTCTCTCAATTTGATCTACACTCGTACATTCATTCTCTTGCAAAAAGTTTGAAAATGCTGATGGAATGGATGAAATGACTTTATCTCTGATGATAAGATCTTCTAATTTCTGATAATCTTTATCAATTTTAGCTGCTGAAGTCCATTTGGTAAATATGTCTCGGACTAAGCAGAGGTAGTCAGAGAACGTTTGAGTCGGTTTGGGGCTCAACTTGCTGAATTGTTCTCTGTAACCTGCCTCATCTAACATAAAATGTGCCATACTCTTTGATTTTAGATAATGGTAATCTTTTCTGAGGTCTTTGGGGATAGTCTCTATGACTTTCAGAGGCTCCCCTGATAAACTTCTCATATAAATAATATTCCATTCAGACAGTGGGACCTGGTAATGGTCCATTAAAGTCTCAAAATTTTGGGTGAAGGCTGCAATGCAGTCACCCGAGGTATAATTTCTTACGATACCTTGGTATTTCTTGTACTGGTTTTCTTTCTCCAGTCTCTCAGATTTCTTAGACTCTTTGTTTATGGCTGTCTCAGTATCAAGTTGTTTGATTCTTAGTTGCAATTCCAGCTCTTCCCGCTTACTTTGAGCTGCTATCTCCGCTTGTTTCAGTTCAATATCTAATTCTGCTTGTTTTGTCTTTGCAGCCAGTTATAGTTCTGCCTGTTTTGCTGCGGTTGCTGCTTCTACTTGCTTGGCAGCTCTTTCAGCTGCTCTTTCATCGCGTTCATTAGCTTTCTAGGTGTTCAGAGTATTTAGTTTCACTCCACTTCGTTAACTCATCACCTGTTAACTTTAACTTTAATCCCATATCGATGAAATCATTTAATGAAGACATGATGGAAAATGCAAATGAAATACCAGACACACAATTTGTTACAAGTTGTTAGTAAAGTGAACAATTTACAATTTTGTGTTCTACTTACAATATGTGCCTAAATTTGCATCCGAAAGTATATAGAAAGAAAAATATACTCAAGTGTGGAGAACGGTTGAAATTCGGGCTAGGAACTGTAGGGTCGCTACTTCAAAACTACTTCAAAACACAAATGACCTCTACGGGCAGGGTTTCAGATGGCACAGAAAAACCTGCTTTGTTTTTGGAGGAAATAAATTAGCGTCTATTTGATGTGGTGTGTATGCTTGTCACTAAGTTTTGATTAGGTTTGTATGGCGTTGAGTGTAATTGTAGGTCGTAATGTCGTCAGTCAACAATTTTTTTTTTTTTTTTCAAAACACAAGTCACTTTCTTTCCGAAACTTTCTGCTTTCCACACCTCACTTTCCAAAGACAATCTAGCTATATCTCAACACTCTACAACATTGATGACACATCACTTACATTAAGATGACATTCAGTAAGGACATAGACATCAAGTTTACAAGATGGCGACAAGGTCACAATGGCGACAACTTCACAATGTCGACAAGGTCAAAACGGTGACAAGTTCCACAATCACTGATGTTTTACACAGTTTACAAGATCAAACAATATGTATGTACTTTACGTTCACATCTAGTCTCCATGTTCAAACAATGTAGTAATATATTTCACAATGAGCCTTCAAGATCACATTTAAATGCCCACTAAAGTTGGACAAAAATTTCTAAGTTCACAAATCTAGGTTTACGTGTTAATTAATTAAACCACGTTCATTTTAAAGCCGGACGAATGCCACCACGTCCACACATGTCAGGGTCTTAAACCTGGCTCGTTATATCTAACACATGTGAGACAGTACAAGTACAATGTGATTTGACTTGAGACACAACGACACGAAGTTTCAATGGATTTATTTACAGATCACATACAATACGATCTAGAGATGATCATTACAATACATAAGTTATAACAATACACTTACAGGCAACCCACAGCTTACAGTCTATCTCACAAGATGTACAAGCACTCGACTTTCGGGCACAGAACTACACAAAGCCTTTCTCTCTCCATACGTCCAGTCGAGTCCGAGTCCCAGAGCTGTCTGGCTATTTCTCGCAACGCGCCTTCCCACCTGAAGTGGCTTCACGAGGCCTGCGTGCGTCCTGCTTTGTCCTTGCCTGACCGCTGGCTGTCTCGTCAGCCAGAAACCTCGCAGGCAGGTAACTAATACTCGCCTGGCGGGCGTAACGATGTTACGGCATCCCCGCTAGGGACTATTCGCCTGGCGGGCGTAACGATGTCCCTGCATCTCTGCTGGCAATACTTTAGACTCTGACAGTGAGGACGGGACAGGCTTCGTGCGGAGTGGCTTGCTTCGCTTCGGAGGTCACGGGTGACAAGCATCGCCTGGATCTTTTCTCCGGGGCATGCCGGTGTGCTGGGAAATGAACAGGCGGACAAATTGGCTGGCTCTGCAGAACTTGGTGGAGTACTGATACATGACAAGGCAGACGTGGTTGCGGCCTTGTGGGAGCACGTGCACACCTCGGAGGAGCAAATGGATTACCATGGTCTGGCAAGAATGGGACAGCGAGGAGTGACGAGGGGATCTGGCCGACGCTCAACGCTCAGAGGAAAGGCGAGACGGATTTATAGTCAGACTGCTACTGGTACTATTAGTGTTGGAACTCTTCGCTGGCTACTGAGGATGGGGACGGAGCGCTTATAGGAATGCCCCGAATGCTGTGATGTCGATTCCTAAATCAATCAATAGTTAGGTACACTGTGATTTAAAAAGGCTTAATAACTACGACCCATGGCGGTGGCGAGTGTGGCTGATAAGGTCAATTCGTGCTCTAAATGTCTACAGTGGATGCATGTGAAAACATGGAATGTGATCAACATAGAACAATTAGTATAATCAGCCACATCACGAAGATTTAACTGAGAATTATCATGCAAAGAGTTAGGAAGAAAATACAACCCGAAAAAGGAGAAGAACAATGTGGGTTTGCAGAAGGTATGGGTACAGTAAATAATGTTTATATACTGATAACAATAATTGAACGTTCTATAGAATTAAACAAAGATCTATATCTTTGCTTTATTGACTACACAAAGGCTTTCGATAAAGTGAGAAATGTTGCCATAATAAGGAATCTTGAAGATCTACAAATTGATGGAAAAACCTTAGACTTGTACGAAACATATATTGGAAACAACAAGCTACCATCAGAATTTATAATGATGTAGGTCAATATCAACCTATTAAAAGAGGCGTTTATGATTGATACAGGCATTGATAATGCACATTGGGAGCAAGTCGCCGCTGCACGTGTTGCATGGAGGGCAAACATCAAAACTGGAATAAAGACAAAGGAGAAAATTATTGCAGATAAGTCACACACCGAACTTGTGAGACGTAAGATGGTGTATGATGGTGGAAATGACCACGTGTTCACATGCACCCACTGTGAATGGACATTCACAGTGCGAATTGGCCTTATCAGTCACATTCGCTACTGCCATAGGTAAAAGTTATTATGCCTTTTTATAGCACACACTATCTTCTGTCAAGACGGCAAGGTGCCAATGCATGGAAAAGAGGCGTGAGACAGGGATGTGTAATGTCGCTAGATCTTTTTTCCCTTTACAATGAAAATATATTAAGAAATATACAAAATATGGAAGAACCAACATTGCGGGGAGATACATCAATAACATTAGATATGCAGATGATACAGTCTTGATTGCAGACAATGAACAGGACCTGCAACATGTAGTAGATGCAGTCCTTGCACACAGTGAGCAACTAGGGTTAGAAATGAATAGTAAGAAGACACAGATTATGGTCGTCACTGGGAAGAAGAAACTACCACAATGTAATGTACAAGTAAATGGGCATATTCTTACATTAAGCACGTTAATCGGTACAGTTATCTCGGACAGTCATAACATCTGATGGGAGATGCCTTGAAGAGATTAGAACAAGAATTGCCATTTCTAAGGTAGCCTTTTGCAAGATGAAAAACATACTGACCAATAAAAGGATGTCAACTGAAACGAGAAAAACGGTGTTAAAGTGCTACATCGAACCTGTACATTTGCAAGGATTTGAAGCGTAGACAATGAGCAGTCAAGCTGAAAAACATCTGAAGGCTGTGGAAATGAGGTTTCTGAGGAAAATGGAAAGACTACCATGGACATACAGAAAAACCAATGAACAAGTTCTTCAAGAAACAAATGAAGATCGTAAACTGATTAGAGTAATAGACGTAGACAGTCAAAGTTTGTTGTTCTCATGTTATGAGAAGAAATGACTTGGAGAACTTGTCGACAACTGGCAAGATCAAAAGGAAACGACCATGGGGAAGACCAAGAATTAAATACTAGGATGGCTTGGCCAAGTGGCATGGTCGAGAGAGGAACACGGAGCTGATCCAAGACTCTGGTGATCGAGTGAGTTGGCAAAGCATGACCACCCACGCTTATCGACATGGCACATGATTGATGGAATGAAAACAGAGGTAACTTCAGACAATGTCCGCATCAAACGGTTTTCAAACTGTTGCTAGGATACGACACGCATAAGAGCGTTTATTGTATATGGTGCTGGTCTCACAATGGGTCCACCAATCTGATGACGTTGTCAACAACACGTCGGCCATCTTTACTTCTCGTGGCATGTTTCTATTAACCACTTCAGCCTGGGCCGACCTGGGACCTAGGCTTATTTTCTTTAACATTCAAGTTTTGAGGAATCGAACCAGTGACCAACGGCAACAGCCATTGAGCCAACGTGTCTCTCCAGTGAGTTCTCAGCTACGTGAAGTGGCATTTTTATTGTGTACTAGAGGACCCGGCCCGGCTTCGCCCAGCCTCTGGCGCGGATCTATCTATCTATCTATCTATCTATCTATCTATCTATCTATCTATCTATCTATCTATCTATCTATCTATCTATCTATCTATCTATCTATCTATCTATCTATCTATCTATCTATCTATCTATCTATCTATCTATCTATCTATCTATCTATCTATCTGTCTGTCTATCTATCTATCTATCTATCTATCTATCTATCTATCTATCTATCTATCTATCTATCTAGTATTGTATATCTTTGTATGTGTAAGTGTGCATGCATGCAGTGTATGCGAGGGAGTGTATATTCGGGTGTTATGTGAGTACGTGTGAGTAAGTATATGGATGTGTGCAGGTGTGTGTATTGCGTGGGTATGATGTGTGTGGGTGTGTGTATGTACATGTGTGTGAGAGAGAAGAGAGAGAGAGAGAGAGAGAGAGAGAGAGAGAGAGAGAGAGAGAGAGAGAGAGAGAGAGAGAGAGAGAGAGAGAGAGAGTTGAGCGCACACATGTCATCTAACATGCTGATCCATATGTTTTGTGTATTCTCATTTTTTTCATATTATCATTTTGATGCACTTGATTTTAACATGCATAAAATGAATTCATGTAAATTACTGTAAAGCAAGTGAGAGAGTTAGTGAGTGTAAGTAAGAGAGAGAGAGAGTGAATGAGTGTGAGAGTGTGTGTATGTAAAGAGAGCGCAAGAGAGAGAGAGAGAGAGAGAGAGAGAGAGAGAGAGAGAGAGAGAGAGAGAGAGAGAGAGAGAGAGAGGGGGGGGGAGAAAAAAAAAGAAGAGTTGAATTGCATCACTAATTTTTACGCTACATAATGTATATGTACAATTTTTTCTCCACTTCTTGCAATTGCGAGAATTCTCACGACAATCGTCAGTGTCTCAATTGTGTGTAAAGTGTGGGAGTTTGTTCTTATTAGCTTCAGTGATCATGTGAGGCATCAAGTATTTGTCTAGATGTAAGGATGCATGTATGTGTGTGTATGTGAGGGATATGTGTGTGTGTGTGGGGAATGTGTGTGTGCCTGTGTAAGACAGAGAGAGAGAGAGAGAGAGAGAGAGAGAGAGAGAGAGAGAGAGAGAGAGAGAGAGAGAGAGAGAGAGAGGAGAGAGAGAGAGAGAGAGAGAGAGAGAGAGAGAGAGAATTCAGTGCTCGCATGTCCTGTAACATGCCATTCCATATTTTTTGTGTATTTTCATCTTTCACATTATCATTTTGTATGTATGACACTTGATTTTATCATGTATAATATAACATTACTGTAATGTGAGTGAGAGCGTTAGTGAGAGAGAGAGAGAGAGAGAGAGAGAGAGAGAGAGAGAGAGAGAGAGAGAGAGAGAGAGAGAGAGAGAGAGAGAGAGAGAGAGAGAGAGAGAGAGAGAGAGAGAGAGAGGGGGAGAGAGAGAGTTGAATTGCATCACTAATTTTTAAGTTACAAAATGTATATGTACAATTTTGCTCCATTTTCTTTACAATTTTGCGACAATGCTCACGACAATCGTCACTGTATGTGTGTGTAAAGTGTGGGAGTTTGATCATAATAGTAGGTTGGGGGATCGGGGGATGTGTGTGTGGGTGGATTCGTGATGTGTGTGGGTGGGCTCAGGATGTGTGGGTGGGAGGGGTGGGTTTGTGTGGGTGGGTGGGGGATTGTGTGTGGGTGGGTGGGGGATTGTGTGTGGGTGCGTGCGAGATGTATGGGTGTATGGGGAGATGTGTTTGTGGGTGGGAATGTGTGTTTGTGTAGGTGGTTATGGGTGAGTGGGTGGAGGATGATATGTTGGTGGATGATTGATGGTGGGTTATGGGATGGGTGGGGGTATATGTGTGGGTGGGGAGATGTGGGTGTGGGGATATGTGGTGGGTGGGAGATGTGTGCAGGTGGGGGTGGTTGTGGGTTTGGGGATGTGTGTGTGGGTGAGGGATGATGTATGGGTGTGGGATGTTTGGGTGGATGGGTGGGGAGTGTGTGTGGGTGAGAGATGTGTGGGTGAATGTGTGTGGGGGGTGTGTGGGTTGGGGGAGGGGTGCGTGATGGGTGTGGGTGATGGATTTGGAGATGTGTGTGTGGGTGGGGGATATGTCTGGCTGGGTGGGGGGTGTGTGTGGCTGAATGAAGGATGTATGTGTGGGTAGTGAGGGTGATTGTTGTTGGGGGATGTGTGGATGGGTAGGAGATGTGTGGATAGATGTGTGTGTGGGTGAGGGATGTGTCTTTGGGATGTGTGTGGGTGTGGTATTGTGTGGGAGGTGAGCTGGGTGTGGTTAAATGATGTTTGTATGGGTGGGTGAAGGTGTGGTTGGGTTTGTGGGTGGGTGAAGGATGTGTGTGAGGGTGGGGGATGTGTGCTTAGATGGGTGGTTGAGATGTGTGAGTGTGGGTGGGTAGATAGGAGATGTATGTGTTGATGAGTGGGTAAGGGATGTGTGGGTGTTAGTGGTTGAGGGATAAGTACGTGTGTCTAAGGATGTGTGAGGGGATGAATGTATGGGTTATGTGTGCGTGGATGGGAGGTGTGTGTTTGTGAATGGGGAATGTGTTGGTGGGTGGGGATGTGTGTGAGGGATGTTTGTATGGGTGGGGAGATTGTGCGTGGGTGGGGATGTGTGTGTATATGGGTAGGGGTGTGTGGTTAAGGGATGTGTGGCTGGGGGAATGGGTGGATAGAGGATGTGTGGTTGGGTGGATGATGTGTGGTTGGGTAGAGGATGTGTGGGTGGGTGATTGTATATGAGTAAGGGTGTGTGGTTAAGGGATGTTTGGTTGGGGGATGGGTGGGTAGAGGATGTGTGGGTGGGTAGAGGATATGTGGGTGAGTGAGTGTGTGCAGGTTAGGAGATGGTGGGGGATGTTTGTAGGTGCGGGATCGGGATCTGTGAGTGGGCTGGGGGAGATGGGAGATTATGTGGGTGAGTGCGGAATTTGTGTGTGGGTAGGTGCGGAATATGTGAGTTGACGGGGAGACATGTGTGTGGCTGAGGAATGTGTGTTTGGTTGGGTGGTTGGAGGTGTGTGGGTGGAGGAGGATATTGGGTGAGTGATTGTTGGTGGGAAATAGGACGGGTAGAGGATATGTGAGTGGGTGGGGAGATGTGTGTAGGTGGGGGATATGTGGGTTATTGAATGTATGTGTGCTTGGGGTGTGGGTGGATGGGATGTGTGGTGGGTGAGAGGTGTGTGTGGATGGGGAGATGTGTAGGTGTAGGGATGTGGTGGATGGGTGGGGGAATGTATTGTATGTGTGTGTGGTTGGGTGGGGAAGTTGGAGTGAATGGGGGATGTGTTGGTGGGTGGTGGATGTGTCTCATAACATAGTAATATGCATTGTTTATGTTTACAAAATTCATGTGACAATGTTTTTTTCCTATGCACTGTTGATGAAAGAAAGATGAATGATTGGAAGGGCCGAATGATGTGTGTATTCATGTATATGTATTCAGATTTGGTGGTACAGTGCTACCTCGGGTTACGAACGCCTGAGGTCACAGACAATTCAGGTTACGAACAACAACTTCGAAAATTGTGTGTCCGGGTAACGAACAGTGCCTCGGGTTACGAACGATGGAGAGAGAGAGAGAGAGAGAGAGAGAGAGAGAGAGAGAGAGAGAGAGAGAGAGAGAGAGAGAGAGAGAGAGAGAGCAATGTGTAACTGTGAGACAAACGATCGCGTAGTGTACAAACAGTGCTACAGACGAGCTTGTGGATCTTCAGAATGAACAGCTAAATACATTAAAGGAGGAGCAGTCGTCCGATGATGAGGAGTCAGTGACCGTTTCAAGTGACAGGATTAAAGAAATTTGTAGCAAGTGGGCAGACGTCGAAGACTTCATTGTGAACCATCATCTAAACAACGTGTTGCTAACAGGGCAGTAAACCTGATGAATGCTAACACGTTGGCCTACTTCAGAAAGATTCTCCAGCAAAGGAAGCGACAAATTTCCCTTGATAGTTTCTTGGTGCAGAAAGATTCCCAGTCGGCTGCCAAGAAACAGCGACAAGAAACTCCTGAGACTAATGATTCAGAATAACAATGAAAGTGACGAATTTCTATGATCGTTTTCTTGGTAATAAAGATAGACTAAATCTCTTTTTATTTTACATTTAATTCATTTGGTTGTTTTCTTTGTCTTTATTTAATACGTGAAGTATACGTATTTTTTTGCGTTTTGTCAGGACAACGACCGGATGTTAATAAAATTTAAAAAAAAAGAACGATACTTTCAAAACAATGTTTTCCCGTAATGTATTTCAGTTTGAAGGATTTATCTAATTAATTCACGTAAGTTGTGTGATTTCTTCAGTATGTACCTGACGAGATGCAGCGAAATATGCCAGGCAATAAATCGTGCAATCTATTGTTTGTGTCTTCGTTATTCAAACGATACTTTCATCTTTAAGCTGATTGAATTTATTTCATTGATTTCATTGGTTCCGGTTACGAACGTTTCTGGTTAGGAACCGAGTTATGGAAAGAATTAAGTGTGTAACCCGAGGTACCACTGTATGTCAAACGTTGCATAGGGCGTAAATATATAAGAACAACAGAATCACAATGTGGGTTAACACAGATTATATAATTCTCACAAAGTCAATTCAGTCAACAAAGGCAACTGGGCATCTCAGTGTTTTCTGTATAATGTCTCAAACATTCCTACACGAGCCCCTGTGTTTCCATATCAACCTACTTCTTTCCTCCCTTCTCCAGCATGCTAGAATATTGTATGGGAACCAGCCCGCTTTAACTCTGCGTGGGTACTCTGCCGGTGACTATGTTGTGTGTGTGTTGTTTTGTTTTCTGAATGTTGCGTGCTTCTGTTCTATTCTTTTTTTTCTTCAAAATGTTGTATGTTCATGTTATTTCCAGTTCTTTCCTGAACGATGTGTGCTAATATACTGTGCTGTTCTGCACGCTGTGTGCTGTGTACTTATTTGAATATTGCGTGTCTACGGCACGTTGGAGTATCGCCGTCCCTCTCCTGGAACTTTTAAAGTAAGTATTATACAATAAACAAGGAGACTTGTCCCCCTCTCCAGGAACTGTTACAGTCAGTATTATACGATGTTCGTCCATCATGAATGACGTTGACCATTCATTGACGATGACCATTCATTACACTACATCTTGATTTGACGAGGAACGAATGACTTGCGCTTTGGTTTTGTATAGCGAGGAGGTGGTCGCGCAACACCCTCGTCTCCGCTCCCTCGTCTGTGACCGTCTAGCTCCAGTGGCGAGCATGGCAAGACGACTGGAAGACGGACACAGATGCAGTGGACGTTAGGCTGCCACGGCCAGTTATCCCTGTTTATATCGGCCCTTCCGTCAATCCCTTTAATTTTCAGTTTTAAGACAAGCGTAGCGACAAGCAATGAGCGTATGATTTCTTTTAGGATCAACACGATTTCCTTCACCGAAGACGGACTGACCGCCAGAGCAGACCACACACAACATGAGGCGAGAATCTGCCCACAAAAGATGCTGCTCGTCTAAATTGCGAGCAGATCTCCCGATTTACGGTTGAGTCTCTCCAGCGCAAATGTGCACATGGCGACTGAACGGACAGACGTTCATGCACACGCAAGCCGAGAGTAGCATCGCTAAAGCTGAGACAAGCGTATGACTACATTCTTGAAACGCCTGCCTCGCTAATACACGTTGGCTGGGAAGATCCCATTTTGGTGTACCTCACACAGCCATTTGAGACAAGCATATGACTACTGGCAGGATCAACCAGATATCTATCGGACAGACGGACTATTCACGCACACGCAAGCCAAGAGTAGCATCGCTAAAGCGCGCCCTCCCGGTACAAGGTGATACATGCAAAACCACTGGACGCCTACCGACGAGCTTACAAGCTACGCCGGCAGGACTAACCGAAAAAAAAAGCTATACCAGCTTACTGACTGCAGGCCCACTACTCATCGAGAGAGAGTGGGCGCTTATCGAGACTTTGTCGAACGGTCGTACAAACTTTGCTCTTTTGCCCGCTCAAACCACGACCCTGGCTGCACGATGCGGTTACATTCTTGAAACGCCTGCCTCGCTAACTCACGTTGGCTGGGAAGATCCCATTTTGGTGCACCTCACACAGCATTCCGAGACAACGAACGCTAGACGCGGAACTGATCTAGCGAACCAGACCAGCCCCACAAATATTTTTATATATATTATATTTATTATACAATAAACAAAGAATTGCCCCTTCTTCAGGAACTGTTACAGTCAGTATAATACAATAAATAAGAAATTGTCCGCACTCCTGGAACTGTTACAGTCAGTATTATACAATACACAACGACTTACCATCTCTCCAGTAACTGTTACAGTCAGTATTATACAATAAACAAGGACTTACCCCCTCTCCAGGAACTGTTACAGTCTGTATTATACAATAAACAAGGACTTACCCCCTCTCCAGGAACTGTTACAGTCAGTAGTATGCAATAAATAAGGACTTACCCACTCTCCTGGAACTGTTACAGTCAGTATTATACAATAAAAAAAGAATTGTCCCTTCTCCAGGAACTGTTACAGTCAGTATTATACAATAAATAAGGAATTTTCCATTCTCCAGGAACTGTTAGAGTCAGTATTATACAATAAACAAGGACTTACCTCCTCTCCAGGAACTGTTACAGTCAGTATTATACAATAAACAAAGAATTGTCCCCTCTCCTGGAACTGTTACAGTCAGTATTATACAATAAACAAGGACTTACCCCCTCTCCTGGAACTGTTACAGTCAGTATTATACAATAAACAAGGACTTACCCCCTCTCCAGGAACTGTTACAGTCAGTATTACACAATAAACAAGGACTTACCCCCTCTCCAGGAACTGTTACAGTCAGTATTATACAATAAACAAGGACTTACCCCCTCTCCAGGAACTGTTACAATCAGTATTATACAATAAACATGGACTTACCCCCTCTCCAGGAACTGGTACAGTCAGTATTATGCAATAAACAAGGACTTACCCCCTCTCCAGGAACTGTTACAGTCAGTATTATACAATAAACAAGGCCTTACCCCCTCTCCAGGAACTGTTACAGTCTGTATTATACAATAAACAAGGACTTAACCCTCTACAGGAACTGTTACAGTCAGTATTATACAATAAATAAGAAATTGTCCGCACTCCTGGAACTGTTACAGTCAGTATTATACAATAAACAAGGACTTACCCCCTCTCCAGGAACTGTTACAGTCAGTATTACACAATAAACAAGGACTTACCCCCTCTCCAGGAACTGTTACAGTCTGTATTATACAATAAACAAGGACTTACCCCCTCTCCAGGAACTGTTATAGTCAGTAGTATGCAATAAATAAGGACTTACCCACTCTCCTGGAACTGTTACAGTCAGTATTATACAATAAAAAAAGAATTGTCCCTTCTCCAGGAACTGTTACAGTCAGTATTATACAATAAATAAGGAATTTTCCGTTCTCCAGGAACTGTTAGAGTCAGTATTATACAATAAACAAGGACTTACCTCCTCTCCAGGAACTGTTACAGTCAGTATAATACAATAAACAAAGAATTGTCCCCTCTCCTGGAACTGTTACAGTCAGTATTATACAATAAACAAGGACTTACCCCCTCTCCTGGAACTGTTACAGTCAGTATTATACAATAAACAAGGACTTACCCCCTCTCCAGGAACTGTTACAGTCAGTATTACACAATAAACAAGGACTTACCCCCTCTCCAGGAACTGTTACAGTCAGTATTATACAATAAACAAGGACTTACCCCCTCTCCAGGAGTTGTTACAATCAGTATTATACAATAAACAAGGACTTACCCCCTCTCCAGGAACTGGTACAGTCAGTATTATGCAATAAACAAGGACTTACCCCCTCTCCAGGAACTGTTACAGTCAGTATTATACAATAAACAAGGCCTTACCCCCTCTCCAGGAACTGTTACAGTCAGTATTATACAATAAACAAGGACTTACCCCTCTAGAGGAACTGTTACAGTCATTATTATACAATAAATAAGAAATTGTCCGCACTCCTGGAACTGTTACAGTCAGTATTATACAATACACAACGACTTACCATCTCTCCAGTAACTGTTACAGTCAGTATTATACAATAAACAAGGACTTACCCTCTCTCCAGGAACTGTTACAGTCAGTATTACACAATAAACAAGGACTTACCCCCTCTCCAGGAACTGTTACAGTCTGTATTATACAATAAACAAGGACTTACCCCCTCTCCAGGAACTGTTACAGTCAGTAGTATGCAATAAATAAGGACTTACCCACTCTCCTGGAACTGTTACAGTCAGTATTATACAATAAAAAAAGAATTGTCCCTTCTCCAGGAACTGTTACAGTCAGTATTATACAATAAATAAGGAATTTTCCATTCTCCAGGAACTGTTAGAGTCAGTATTATACAATAAACAAGGACTTACCTCCTCTCCAGGACCTGTTACAGTCAGTATTATACAATAAACAAAGAATTGTCCCATCTCCTGGAACTGTTACAGTCAGTATTATACAATAAACAAGGACTTACCCCCTCTCCTGGAACTGTTACAGTCAGTATTATACAATAAACAAGGACTTACCCCCTCTCCAGGAACTGTTACAGTCAGTATTACAAAATAAACAAGGACTTACCCCCTCTCCAGGAACTGTTACAGTCAGTATTATACAATAAACAAGGACTTACCCCCTCTCCAGGAACTGTTACAATCAGTATTATACAATAAACAAGGACTTACCCCCTCTCCAGGAACTGGTACAGTCAGTATTATGCAATAAACAAGGACTTACCCCCTCTCCAGGAACTTTTACAGTCAGTATTATACAATAAACAAGGCCTTACCCCCTCTCCAGGAACTGTTACAGTCAGTATTATACAATAAACAAGGACTTACCCCCTCTCCAGGAACTGTTACAGTCAGTATTATACAATAAACAAGGACTTACCCCCTCTCCAGGAACTGTTACAGTCTGTATTATACAATAAACAAGGACTTACCCCCTCTCCAGGAACTGTTACAGTCAGTATTATACAATAAACAAGGACATACCCCCTCTCCAGGAACTGGTACAGTCAGTATTATGCAATAAACAAGGACTTACCCCCTCTCCAGGAACTGTTACAGTCAGTATTATACAATAAACAAGGACCTACCTCCTCTTCAGGAACTGTTATAGTTAGTATTATGCAATAAACAAGGAGACTTGCCTCCCTCTCCTGGAACTGTTACAGTCAGTATTATACAATAAACAAGGACTTACCCCCTCTCCTGAAACTGTTACAGTCAGTATTATACAATAAACAAGGACTTACCTCCTCTCCAGGAACTGTTAGAGTTAGTAGTATACAATGATCAAGGACTTACCTCCTCTCCAGGAACTGTTACAGTCAGTATTATACAATACACAAGGACTTGCCCCCTCTCCAGGAACTGTTACATTCAGTATTATACAATAAACAAGGACTTACCTCCTCTCCAGGAACTGTTAGAGTTAGTATTATACAATGATCAAGGACTTACCCCCTCTCCAGGAACTGTTATAGTCAGTATTATACAATAAACAAGGACTTACCCCTCTACAGGAACTGTTACAGTCAGTATTATACAATAAATAAGAAATTGTCCGCACTCCTGGAACTGTTACAGTCAGTATTATACAATACACAACGACTTACCATCTCTCCAGTAACTGTTACAGTCAGTATTATACAATAAACAAGGACTTACCCCCTCTCCAGGAACTGTTACAGTCAGTATTACACAATAAACAAGGACTTACCCCCTCTCCAGGAACTGTTACAGTCTGTATTATACAATAAACAAGGACTTACCCCCTCTCCAGGAACTGTTACAGTCTGTAGTATGCAATAAATAAGGACTTACCCACTCTCCTGGAACTGTTACAGTCAGTATTATACAATAAAAAAAGAATTGTCCCTTCTCCAGGAACTGTTACAGTCAGTATTATACAATAAATAAGGAGTTTTCCATTCTCCAGGAACTGTTAGAGTCAGTATTATACAATAAACAAGGACTTACCCCCTCTCCAGGAACTGTTACAGTCAGTATTACACAATAAACAAGACTTACCCCCTCTCCAGGAACTGTTACAGTCTGTATTATACAATAAACAAGGACTTACCCCCTCTCCAGGAACTGTTATAGTCAGTAGTATGCAATAAATAAGGACTTACCCTCTCTCCTGGAACTGTTACAGTCAGTATTATACAATAAAAAAAGAATTGTCCCTTCTCCAGGAACTGTTACAGTCAGTATTATACAATAAATAAGGAATTTTCCGTTCTCCAGGAACTGTTAGAGTTAGTATTATACAATAAACAAGGACTTACCTCCTCTCCAGGAACTGTTACAGTCAGTATAATACAATAAACAAAGAATTGTCCCCTCTCCTGGAACTGTTACAGTCAGTATTATACAATAAACAAGGACTTACCCCCTCTCCTGGAACTGTTACAGTCAGTATTATACAATAAACAAGGACTTACCCCCTCTCCAGGAACTGTTACAGTCAGTATTACACAATAAACAAGGACTTACCCCCTCTCCAGGAACTGTTACAGTCAGTATTATACAATAAACAAGGACTTACCCCCTCTCCAGGAACTGTTACAATCAGTATTATACAATAAACATGGACTTACCCCCTCTCCAGGAACTGGTACAGTCAGTATTATGCAATAAACAAGGACTTACCCCCTCTCCAGGAACTGTTACAGTCAGTATTATACAATAAACAAGGCCTTACCCCCTCTCCAGGAACTGTTACAGTCTGTATTATACAATAAACAAGGACTTAACCCTCTACAGGAACTGTTACAGTCAGTATTATACAATAAATAAGAAATTGTCCGCACTCCTGGAACTGTTACAGTCAGTATTATACAATAAACAAGGACTTACCCCCTCTCCAGGAACTGTTACAGTCAGTATTACACAATAAACAAGGACTTACCCCCTCTCCAGGAACTGTTACAGTCTGTATTATACAATAAACAAGGACTTACCCCCTCTCCAGGAACTGTTATAGTCAGTAGTATGCAATAAATAAGGACTTACCCACTCTCCTGGAACTGTTACAGTCAGTATTATACAATAAAAAAGAATTGTCCCTTCTCCAGGAACTGTTACAGTCAGTATTATACAATAAATAAGGAATTTTCCGTTCTCCAGGAACTGTTAGAGTCAGTATTATACAATAAACAAGGACTTACCTCCTCTCCAGGAACTGTTACAGTCAGTATAATACAATAAACAAAGAATTGTCCCCTCTCCTGGAACTGTTACAGTCAGTATTATACAATAAACAAGGACTTACCCCCTCTCCTGGAACTGTTACAGTCAGTATTATACAATAAACAAGGACTTACCCCCTCTCCAGGAACTGTTACAGTCAGTATTACACAATAAACAAGGACTTACCCCCTCTCCAGGAACTGTTACAGTCAGTATTATACAATAAACAAGGACTTACCCCCTCTCCAGGAGTTGTTACAATCAGTATTATACAATAAACAAGGACTTACCCCCTCTCCAGGAACTGGTACAGTCAGTATTATGCAATAAACAAGGACTTACCCCCTCTCCAGGAACTGTTACAGTCAGTATTATACAATAAACAAGGCCTTACCCCCTCTCCAGGAACTGTTACAGTCAGTATTATACAATAAACAAGGACTTACCCCTCTAGAGGAACTGTTACAGTCATTATTATACAATAAATAAGAAATTGTCCGCACTCCTGGAACTGTTACAGTCAGTATTATACAATACACAACGACTTACCATCTCTCCAGTAACTGTTACAGTCAGTATTATACAATAAACAAGGACTTACCCTCTCTCCAGGAACTGTTACAGTCAGTATTACACAATAAACAAGGACTTACCCCCTCTCCAGGAACTGTTACAGTCTGTATTATACAATAAACAAGGACTTACCCCCTCTCCAGGAACTGTTACAGTCAGTAGTATGCAATAAATAAGGACTTACCCACTCTCCTGGAACTGTTACAGTCAGTATTATACAATAAAAAAAGAATTGTCCCTTCTCCAGGAACTGTTACAGTCAGTATTATACAATAAATAAGGAATTTTCCATTCTCCAGGAACTGTTAGAGTCAGTATTATACAATAAACAAGGACTTACCTCCTCTCCAGGACCTGTTACAGTCAGTATTATACAATAAACAAAGAATTGTCCCATCTCCTGGAACTGTTACAGTCAGTATTATACAATAAACAAGGACTTACCCCCTCTCCTGGAACTGTTACAGTCAGTATTATACAATAAACAAGGACTTACCCCCTCTCCAGGAACTGTTACAGTCAGTATTACACAATAAACAAGGACTTACCCCCTCTCCAGGAACTGTTACAGTCAGTATTATACAATAAACAAGGACTTACCCCCTCTCCAGGAACTGTTACAATCAGTATTATACAATAAACAAGGACTTACCCCCTCTCCAGGAACTGGTACAGTCAGTATTATGCAATAAACAAGGACTTACCCCCTCTCCAGGAACTGTTCCAGTCAGTATTATACCTATAAACAAGGAATTACCCCCTTCTCCAGGAACTGTTACAGTCAGTATTATACAATAAACAAGGACTTACCCCCTCTCAGGAACTGTTACAGTCAGTATTATACAATAAACAAGGACTTACCCCCTCTCAGGAACTGTTACAGTCTAGTATTATACAATAAACAAGGAGACTGCCCCCTCTCCAGGAACTGTTACAGTCAGTATCTATACAATAAACAAGGACTTTACCCCTCTCCAGGAACTGTTACAGTCAGTATTATACAATAAACAAGGACTTACCCCTCTCCAGAACTGTTACAGTCAGTAGTTATACAATAAACAAGGACTTACCCCCTCTCCAGGAACTGTTACAGTCAGTATATACAATAAACAAGGAGACTTCCTCCCTCTCCAGGAACTGTTACAGTCAGTATTATACAAATAACAAGGACTTTCCTCCTCTCCAGGAACTGTTTTACAGTCAGTATTATACAATAAACAAGGACTTACCTCCTCTCCAGGAACTGTTACAGTCTGTATTATACAATAAACAAGGACTTACCCCCTCTCCAGGAACTGTTACAGTCTGTAGTATGCAATAAATAAGGACTTACCCACTCTCCTGGAACTGTTACAGTCAGTATTATACAATAAAAAAAGAATTGTCCCTTCTCCAGGAACTGTTACAGTCAGTATTATACAATAAATAAGAGTTTTCCATTCTCCAGGAACTGTTAGAGTCAGTATTATACAATAAACAAGGACTTACCCCCTCTCCAGGAACTGTTACAGTCAGTATTACACAATAAACAAGACTTACCCCCTCTCCAGGAACTGTTACAGTCTGTATTATACAATAAACAAGGACTTTACCCCCTCTCCAGGAACTGTTATAGTCAGTAGTATGCAATAAATAAGGACTTACCCACTCTCCTGGAACTGTTACAGTCAGTATTATACAATAAAAAAAGAATTGTCCCTTCTCCAGGAACTGTTACAGTCAGTATTATACAATAAATAAGGAATTTTCCGTTCTCCAGGAACTGTTAGAGTCAGTATTATACAATAAACAAGGACTTACCTCCTCTCCAGGAACTGTTACAGTCAGTATAATACAATAAACAAAGAATTGTCCCCTCTCCTGGAACTGTTACAGTCAGTATTATACAATAAACAAGGACTTACCCCCTCTCCTGGAACTGTTACAGTCAGTATTATACAATAAACAAGGACTTACCCCCTCTCCAGGAACTGTTACAGTCAGTATTACACAATAAACAAGGACTTACCCCCCTCTCCAGGAACTGTTACAGTCAGTATTATACAATAAACAAGGACTTACCCCCTCTCCAGGAGTTGTTACAATCAGTATTATACAATAAACAAGGACTTACCCCCTCTCCAGGAACTGGTACAGTCAGTATTATGCAATAAACAAGGAATTACCCCCTCTCCAGGAACTGTTACAGTCAGTATTATACAATAAACAAGGCCTTACCCCCTCTCCAGGAACTGTTACAGTCAGTATTATACAATAAACAAGGACTTACCCCTCTAGAGGAACTGTTACAGTCATTATTATACAATAAATAAGAAATTGTCCGCACTCCTGGAACTGTTACAGTCAGTATTATACAATACACAACGACTTACCATCTCTCCAGTAACTGTTACAGTCAGTATTATACAATAAACAAGGACTTACCCTCTCTCCAGGAACTGTTACAGTCAGTATTACACAATAAACAAGGACTTACCCCCTCTCCAGGAACTGTTACAGTCTGTATTATACAATAAACAAGGACTTACCCCCTCTCCAGGAACTATTACAGTCAGTAGTATGCAATAAATAAGGACTTACCCACTCTCCTGGAACTGTTACAGTCAGTATTATACAATAAAAAAAGAATTGTCCCTTCTCCAGGAACTGTTACAGTCAGTATTATACAATAAATAAGGAATTTTCCATTCTCCAGGAACTGTTAGAGTCAGTATTATACAATAAACAAGGACTTACCTCCTCTCCAGGAACTGTTACAGTCAGTATTATACAATAAACAAGGACTTACCCCCTCTCCAGGAACTGTTACAGTCAGTATTATACAATAAACAAGGACTTACCCCCTCTCCAGGAACTGTTACAGTCAGTATTATACAATAAACAAGGACATACCCCCTCTCCAGGAACTGGTACAGTCAGTATTATGCAATAAACAAGGACTTACCCCCTCTCCAGGAACTGTTACAGTCAGTATTATACAATAAACAAGGACCTACCTCCTCTTCAGGAACTGTTATAGTTAGTATTATGCAATAAACAAGGAGACTTGCCTCCCTCTCCTGGAACTGTTACAGTCAGTATTATACAATAAACAAGGACTTACCCCCTCTCCTGAAACTGTTACAGTCAGTATTATACAATAAACAAGGACTTACCTCCTCTCCAGGAACTGTTAGAGTTAGTAGTATACAATGATCAAGGACTTACCTCCTCTCCAGGAACTGTTACAGTCAGTATTATACAATACACAAGGACTTGCCCCCTCTCCAGGAACTGTTACATTCAGTATTATACAATAAACAAGGACTTACCTCCTCTCCAGGAACTGTTAGAGTTAGTATTATACAATGATCAAGGACTTACCCCCTCTCCAGGAACTGTTACAGTCAGTATTATACAATAAACAAGGACTTACCCCTCTACAGGAACTGTTACAGTCAGTATTATACAATAAATAAGAAATTGTCCGCACTCCTGGAACTGTTACAGTCAGTATTATACAATACACAACGACTTACCATCTCTCCAGTAACTGTTACAGTCAGTATTATACAATAAACAAGGACTTACCCCCTCTCCAGGAACTGTTACAGTCAGTATTACACAATAAACAAGGACTTACCCCCTCTCCAGGAACTGTTACAGTCAGTAGTATGCAATAAATAAGGACTTACCCACTCTCCTGGAACTGTTACAGTCAGTATTATACAATAAAAAAAGAATTGTCCCTTCTCCAGGAACTGTTACAGTCAGTATTATACAATAAATAAGGAATTTTCCATTCTCCAGGAACTGTTAGAGTCAGTATTATACAATAAACAAGGACTTACCTCCTCTCCAGGAACTGTTACAGTCAGTATTATACAATAAACAAAGAATTGTCCCCTCTCCTGGAACTGTTACAGTCAGTATTATACAATAAACAAGGACTTACCCCCTCTCCTGGAACTGTTACAGTCAGTATTATACAATAAACAAGGACTTACCCCCTCTCCAGGAACTGTTACAGTCAGTATTACACAATAAACAAGGAATTACCCCCTCTCCAGGAACTGTTACAGTCAGTATTATACAATAAACAAGGACTTACCCCCTCTCCAGGAACTGTTACAATCAGTATTATACAATAAACAAGGACTTACCCCCTCTCCAGGAACTGGTACAGTCAGTATTATGCAATAAACAAGGACTTACCCCCTCTCCAGGAACTGTTACAGTCAGTATTATACAATAAACAAGGCCTTACCCCCTCTCCAGGAACTGTTAGAGTCAGTATTATACAATAAACAAGGACTTACCTCCTCTCCAGGAACTGTTACAGTCAGTATTATACAATAAACAAAGAATTGTCCCCTCTCCTGGAACTGTTACAGTCAGTATTATACAATAAACAAGGACTTACCCCCTCTCCTGGAACTGTTACAGTCAGTATTATACAATAAACAAGGACTTACCCCCTCTCCAGGAACTGTTACAGTCAGTATTACACAATAAACAAGGACTTACCCCCTCTCCAGGAACTGTTACAGTCAGTATTATACAATAAACAAGGACTTACCCCCTCTCCAGGAACTGTTACAATCAGTATTATACAATAAACAAGGACTTACCCCCTCTCCAGGAACTGGTACAGTCAGTATTATGCAATAAACAAGGACTTACCCTATCTCCAGGAACTGTTACAGTCAGTATTATACAATAAACAAGGCCTTACCCCCTCTCCAGGAACTGTTACAGTCAGTATTATACAATAAACAAGGACTTACCCCTCTACAGGAACTGTTACAGTCAGTATTATACAATAAATAAGAAATTGTCCGCACTCCTGGAACTGTTACAGTCAGTATTATACAATACACAACGACTTACCTTCTCTCCAGTAACTGTTACAGTCAGTATTATACAATAAACAAGGACTTACCCCCTCTCCAGGAACTGTTACAGTCAGTATTACACAATAAACAAGGACTTACCCCCTCTCCAGGAACTGTTACAGTCTGTATTATACAATAAACAAGGACTTACCCCCTCTCCAGGAACTGTTACAGTCAGTAGTATGCAATAAATAAGGACTTACCCACTCTCCTGGAACTGTTACAGTCAGTATTATACAATAAAAAAAGAATTGTCCCTTCTCCAGGAACTGTTACAGTCAGTATTATACAATAAATAAGGAATTTTCCATTCTCCAGGAACTGTTAGAGTCAGTATTATACAATAATCAAGGACTTACCTCCTCTCCAGGAACTGTTACAGTCAGTATTATACAATAAACAAAGAATTGTCACATCTCCTGGAACTGTTACAGTCAGTATTATACAATAAACAAGGACTTACCCCCTCTCCTGGAACTGTTACAGTCAGTATTATACAATAAACAAGGACTTACCCCCTCTCCAGGAACTGTTACAGTCAATATTACACAATAAACAAGGACTTACCCCCTCTCCAGGAACTGTTACAGTCAGTATTATACAATAAACAAGGACTTACCCCCTCTCCAGGAACTGTTACAATCAGTATTATACAATAAACAAGGACTTACCCCCTCTCCAGGAACTGGTACAGTCAGTATTATGCAATAAACAAGGACTTACCCCCTCTCCAGGAACTTTTACAGTCAGTATTATACAATAAACAAGGCCTTACCCCCTCTCCAGGAACTGTTACAGTCAGTATTATACAATAAACAAGGACTTACCCCCTCTCCAGGAACTGTTACAGTCAGTATTATACAATAAACAAGGACTTACCCCCTCTCCAGGAACTGTTACAGTCAGTATTATACAATAAACAAGGACTTACCCCCTCTCCAGGAACTGTTACAGTCAGTATTATACAATAAACAAGGATTTACCCCCTCTCCAGGAACTGGTACAGTCAGTATTTTGCAATAAACAAGGACTTACCCCCTCTCCAGGAACTGTTACAGTCAGTATTATACAATAAACAAGGACTTACCTCCTCTTCAGGAACTGTTATAGTTAGTATTATGCAATAAACAAGGAGACTTGCCTCCCTCTCCTGGAACTGTTACAGTCAGTATTATACAATAAACAAGGACTTACCCCCTCTCCTGAAACTGTTACAGTCAGTATTATACAATAAACAAGGACTTACCTCCTCTCCAGGAACTGTTAGAGTTGGTAGTATACAATGATCAAGGACTTACCTCCTCTCCAGGAACTGTTACAGTCAGTATTATACAATACACAAGGACTTGCCCCCTCTCCAGGAACTGTTACATTCAGTATTATACAATAAACAAGGACTTACCTCCTCTCCAGGAACTGTTAGAGTTAGTATTATACAATGATCAAGGACTTACCCCCTCTCCAGGAACTGTTACAGTCAGTATTATACAATAAACAAGGACTTGCCCCTCTACAGGAACTGTTACAGTCAGTATTATACAATAAATAAGAAATTGTCCGCACTCCTGGAACTGTTACAGTCAGTATTATACAATACACAACGACTTACCATCTCTCCAGTAACTGTTACAGTCAGTATTATACAATAAACAAGGACTTACCCCCTCTCCAGGAACTGTTACAGTCAGTATTATACAATAAACAAGGACTTACCCCCTCTCCAGGAACTGTTACAATCAGTATTATACAATAAACAAGGACTTACCCCCTCTCCAGGAACTGGTACAGTCAGTATTATATAATAAAAAAAGAATTGTCCCTTCTCCAGGAACTGTTAGAGTCAGTATTATACAATAAATAAGGAATTTTCCATTCTCCAGGAACTGTTAGAGTCAGTATTATACAATAAACAAGGACTTACCTCCTCTCCAGGAACTGTTACAGTCAGTATTATACAATAAACAAAGAATTATCCCCTCTCCTGGAACTGTTACAGTCAGTATTATACAATAAACAAGGACTTACCCCCTCTCCTGGAACTGTTACAGTCAGTATTATACAATAAACAAGGACTTACCCCCTCTCCAGGAACTGTTACAGTCAGTATTACACAATAAACAAGGACTTACCCCCTCTCCAGGAACTGTTACAGTCAGTATTATACAATAAACAAGGACTTACCCCCTCTCCAGGAACTGTTACAATCAGTATTATACAATAAACAAGGACTTACCCCCTCTCCAGGAACTGGTACAGTCAGTATTATGCAATAAACAAGGACTTACCCCCTCTCCAGGAACTGTTACAGTCGATATTATACAATAAACAAGGCCTTACCCCCTCTCCAGGAACTGTTACAGTCAGTATTATACAATAAACAAGGAATTACCCCCTCTCCAGGAACTGTTACAGTCAGTATTATACAATAGACAAGGACTTACCCCCTCTCCAGGAACTGTTACAGTCAGTATTATACAATAAACAAGGACTTACCCCCTCTCCAGGAACTGTTACAGTCAGTATTATACAATAAACAAGGACTTACCCCCTCTCCAGGAACTGGTACAGTCAGTATTATGCAATAAACAAGGACTTACCCCCTCTCCTGAAACTGTTACATTCAGTATTATACAATAAACAAGGACTTACCTCCTCTCCAGGAACTGTTAGAGTTAGTAGTATACAATGATCAAGGACTTACCTCCTCTCCAGGAACTGTTACAGTCAGTATTATACAATACACAAGGACTTGCCCCCTCTCCAGGAACTGTTACATTCAGTATTATACAATAAACAAGGACTTAGCTCCTCTCCAGGAACTGTTAGAGTTAGTATTATACAATGATCAAGGACTTACCTCCTCTCCAGGAACTGTTACAGTCAGTATTATACACTAAACAAGGACTTACCCCCTCTACAGGAACTGTTACAGTCAGTATTATACAATAAACAAGGACTTACCCCCTCTACAGGAACTGTTACAGTCAGTATTATACAATAAACAAGGACGTACCTCCTCTCCAGGAACTGTTACAGTCAGTATTATACAATAAACAAGGAGACTTGCCTCCTTGCCTGGAACTGTTACAGTCAGTATTATACAATAAACAAGGACTTACCCCCTCTACAGGAACTGTTACTGTCAGTATTATACAATGATCAAGGACTTACCTCCTCTCCAGGAACTGTTACAGTCAGTATTATACAATAAACAAGGACTTACCTCCTCTCCAGGAACTGTTACAGTCAGTATTATACAATAAACAAGGACTTACCTCATCTCCAGGAACTGTTACAGTCAGTATTATACAATAAACAAGGACTTACCTCCTCTCCAGGAACTGTTACAGTCAGTATTATACAATAAACAAGGACTTACCTCTTCTCCAGGAACTGTTACAGTCAATATTACAAAATAAACAAGGCGACTTGCCTCTTTGCCTGGAACTGTTACAGTCGGTATTATACAATAAACAAAGAATTGTCTAAAAGCAGTCCCCCAGCTATGCGTCTGTGATATCACAATGCCATCACATATTGTAGGCTGAGGGCAAGGAGGATTATGTGGCCAGCCTATCCCTCATTTTAACAAGCGACGAGCCTAGGCGACAAACTCGCGTCCGATCTTTCTCACGACATTACCAATATAATACAACGGGAAATATTGCAGCTGTACAGAACACAATTACCGAAAACACTGAACGTTGGAGCCACTAGCCTTCATCAGCAAACATATACACAAAACACAAGAAACAAACACGGGTAAGATTGGCTACATTATGGCATAATAACAGAATGAGAAGATTGGCTACATTATGGCATAATAACAGAATGAGAAGAATGGAAGTAGGAAAAAATTACAACTACGAAAAGTTAATGAAAAAAACATGAAAAAGAATGTGCTGCCTATAATCAAAATTCCAGGCTTTAAAATTGTGTGTTATTTTATATTTGAATACCGAAGACACAAACTATAGATTGAAAGCTTTATTGTCTGAAATGTTTCACTGCATCTCGTCAGGTACATACTGCAGAAATCACTGAACATACTCTAAAGTATTTAGATAAATCTTTCAATCTGAAATATACACATATTCACACAGTAATTTAAATTGTTCAATTATTTAAAAATATCTGCATGTCCACAGCTTTACCGCAGTTCCGCTAGTTATATTGATACTATAACTCCTGCTATTGCCAGGGCAGTTCCTTATCGGCTTTTCTAGTGCGCCCGTCAAAGTAAGTATAGTACACGACAAGCTCTTCTGATCGTCTATGTCTGGTATTTGTTTTAGTATTGATATTTATTTACGTTTTTATCACGGTTGATCGTGTGTTTGTAAACAAATATAATATCATTGCCTTTTCATATGTCTGTGTAAATGAGTATGTGATACATTCGGTAAACTATCTAAACACAACTGATAAAATCATTCGTGTATGAACCACATAGCTATGGTAATAGTAAGAACGTCTGGGACAGTTTAATGTCCCATGACATGATTTGGGTACATGGTCCCATGGGATGGGATGGGACGGGACAGCAAACATTTGTATTTCCCATGGGACACATGGGACAGTAGTCATGTCATAGCAACTTTTAAAAATAACTTGTTAAAGCCTTTTATCCTTCCTTTTTCTTTATATACTTGTATCAATTCTTTATCTCGTGGTGGGACACCGGATAAATTAATAAATGCGCACATGCGATCACATTACCAACGTTTCAATGCCCATTAAAAAAAAAATTACTCGCATTACTTTAATGAAGATGAAGATTTCTTAAACCACATTCCGAATATTGTTCACATTAAAGGAATGCTGTACATACATGAGAAATTCAAAACTTGTTTTGACAAACTAGAAATTGATGGTGCCTCATCTCATTTAATTTTGCTGTTATACTTCCTCCTAGACTATCAGTTGTACAAAGTTATTGTTGAAATTGACGAAGAAACTTCCAGCAGCATGGTGAAGAAATATTGTCAGAACTTTCAGACAATTATTGGAGAAAAACTTTGTCCATATTGCGGCAGTTCTTTGGCAGTTACTGCAGTATTCCTTACTGGAGTTGACATTAAAGCCTAAATAGAAGACATGGTCAAGTCACTTGTTACTAAGAAGAAAGGGAATGTGGACACCAATAAATGGGTCAATGATTGGATGGCCTTTTCTAAGTTATTCCAACTGTTATTTCATTCATCAAAGATTTAAATCTTTCTTCTGAATCGTCTGTTGTATGTGAAGTAGCAGGAATTGTAGAACAAAAGCCGAAAAGTGGATTTGACTTATTGTTTGATCCTCCACCAACAAAACACTTAACAAATGCCTTGAGGATGAAGTCACCATGTTTCAAAAATTACGGCATCCAAATTCACAACCATTAAATTATTGGAATAATGAACATAGGTTTCCACTGCTAACAGCAAGTGCGAAAATTGTCTCGGCCATACCAGTGTCCTCAGCGGCAGTAGAGCGCTTATTTAGTGCAGCTGGATTGTTTTTGAGTAAGTTACGAAAACGGATGTTACCAGCTCTCGTTATAAACTCTGTATCAAGTCGCTTAAAAGTCGACAAGGTAGACTTCATCGCACCGGGTTTTATCCCATATGGTTCGGTCTCTTTCCGCAGCGCGGAAAGCGTCGCACAAAGCACGAACTCCGTAGCTTTTAGCGACGACCCACAGGAGTCTCCGAAACATTTAACTCGTAAACCGAAGGGCGCGGCCCGGAATCGAACCCACAACCTTCGGAGTCACGAGTTAAACGGCTTGACCACTTCGCCACAGAGACTCCCTATAAACTCTGTAGGCCTATATATCAGATTTGTATGTAAGATGAAAATTGTGGACATGGTTCAGGTATTACCCGGATTAATTGAATTATTAGAAACTGTCGATCAGCAGGAAATTGATAATGGGCTGAATGAACACAGTGACTCAAAAACAGAATGAGAGTGTCAGAATGACACTATATTGTCTTATTTAGATTAAACTTTACTTTAATAAAATACTCTTGAATATTAAAATTAATAAGTTCTGTTGTTTTACATGTCTCTTTGTACATATAGTCCTATTTAGTAGACACTAACCTAAACTTTCATAAATTTCATAATTTTATTTGAACTGTATTCCATATTAGTATTATCATGGGAATCCCATGGGGTGGGACAGGCAAAATTACCGTGGGATAGGATGGGAATGGGACTGAAAAATGTGTCCCATGGACAAGCCTGCATATTTTAGACCATTCGAAACAAGATTTGTTCCAGATGTATGCATGTTACCTTTCCTCTGGAGTAAACTTGGCAGGCCGAGAGATGGATCATGCTGCATGGGCAACACATGGTCTCTACAATACAGCCCAGGTTTTGTGTTGTGGAGAGGTATAACATTCGCTACCGCCATGGGTTGTAGTTGTTGTGACTGGTTGGAAGCACAATGTAACAAACTATCGTCTGTCCAGACCCTCAGGTGTTAGAAGCATAATGTAACAAACTATCGTCTGTCCTCACGGCCAGGTGTTAGAAGCACAATGTAACAAACTATCGTCTGTCCAGACGGCCAGCTGCCACATGGGAGAAGTGGGCTACATGGCGCCTTACCCCCGATCAAGTAATCACTGACCCAATTTTCGGCTGGATCGATCTGAAGACCCAGGCTAGTTAATGGATAATCTACAGTCTTAAAGGGGATTCGAACATATACCCACCGAGTCGGCAGGAGAGGGTGCTAGTAACTGCCTTACAGCAGCCGGACCACGTTGAAAAACTGAATTCTTGAAAGAGTCGAATATACTGTGTACTCTAGCAAAATTCCGCGCTCCGTGGCGAGAGGTTACGGACGAAGATCGTGATCCTGCATAATTGCGTTCGAAACACGGCGATTTTGGCACAATTAACTTTGTTTAGCCCCTTTTAGTTACGTTAGTTGATTACCCTTTACAGGACGTCACAGTCAACCTCAGCATGTTTTGGAGTATGGTGAATTTCTTGCCAAGTTTACGTTCAGTAGTTTGCCATTGATTTCTGAACGACGTGCACACATACCATTTTCATTTTATTTTAATTTTATTTTAATTTTTTTATTGCCATATCGCTCGTATCTGTGTTTCGAATGTGGCACATGGGATCACGAACTATTCTTCACACTTTGTAAACTTCTAATCTCGGGCGTCTTGGTTGGATCGGTTGAAGGTTACGCTAGTCATGTTTCGAATGTGGCACGTCGGATCACGAACTATTCTTCACACTTTGTAAACTTCTAAGCTCGGGCGTCTTGGTTGGATCGGTTGAAGGTTACGCTAGTCATGTAGTGAATGCGGTTGGACCAATGTTCGATGTCTGCGGGCATCGTCCGCTAAAGGAGAGAAAGATTGGCTTCCTGTTGCCCCATTCATTCATGCTTACAAAGTAAGAATGTCCTAATATTTCACAGACCCAAAGCAAACTCCTGCTTCGGGATGTTGTTTAACATCTAAACCAGTGGTTCTCAAACTTGTTTGGCCCATGCCCCCCTTTACCATATGTTCAGAACGTCATTCCTCCCCCCCCCCTCCTTTCGTATTTCCTCCCTCTAAATCCCCACCTCCACCCTTACACTGTAAGCTAAATTTAATAACACATACTAGAACAAATCTAGACATCTGCATAAAACGTAATTTGCGGATCTACTTAGGTTATAAAACGAATTTCATTAGGGCGACACTTTGTAAACTTCTAAGCTCGGGCGTCTTGGTTGGATCGGTTGAAGGTTACGCTAGTCATGTAGTGAATGCGGTTGGACCAATGTTCGATGTCTGCGGGCATCGTCCGCTAAAGGAGAGAAAGATTGGCTTCCTGTTGCCCCGTTCATTCATGCTTACAAAGTAAGAATGTCCTAATATTTCACAGACCCAAAGCAAACTCCTGCTTCGGGATGTTGTTTAACATCTACACCAGTGGTTCTCAAACTTGTTTGGCCCATGCCCCCCTTTACCATATGTTCAGAACGTCATTCCTCCCCCCCCCCCCTCCTTTCGTATTTCCTCCCTCTAAATCCCCACCTCCACCCTTACACTGTAAGCTAAATTTAATAACACATACTAGAACAAATCTAGACATCTGCATAAAACGTAATTTGCGGATCTACTTAGGTTATAAAACGAATTTCATTACGGGCGAGAAGTTTAGATGGAAAAACAATATCAAGTAACTGGTTCTTGTATTAATCCATCCATCCATCATGTGCCATGCCGGTAAGCGTGGGCGGTCATGTTCTGCCATCTCACTCGATCAACAGAGTCTTGGATCAGTTCCGTGTTTCTGTCTCGACCATGCCACAAGGCCAAGCCATCCAGATACTTGTTTCTAGGTCTTCCCCTTGGTCTGTTCCCCTCGATCTTACCAGTTGTAACCAAGTTCTCCAAATCATTTCTTCTCATAACATGCCCAAAAAATTGTGACTGTCTACGTCTAATGTCTCTGATCAGTTTACGATCTTCATTTGTTTCTTGAAGGACTTGTTCATTGGTCTTTCTGGCTGTCCATGGTATTCTTTGCATTTTCCTCAGAAACCACATCTCTACAGCCATCAGATGTTTTTCAGCCTGGCTGCTCATTGTCCAAGCTTCACATCCATATAAAAGTACAGGTTCTATGTAGCATCTCAACACTCTTTTTCTCGTTTCAATTGACATCTTTTTATTGGTCAGTATGTTTTTCATCTTGCTAAAGGCTACTTTCGCCATGGCGATTCTTGTTCTAATCTCTTCAAGGCATCTCCCATCAGATGTTATTACTGTTGCAAGATAATTGTACCTATTCACTTGCTGAAGAATATTCCCATTTACTTGTATACTACACTGTGGTATTTCGTTCTTCCTAGTGACGACTATAATCTGTGTCTTTTTACAATTTAATTCTAACCCTTGTTGTTCACTGTGTGTAACAACCGCATCTACTAAATTTTGCAGGTCCTGTTCATTGTCTGCAATCAAGACAGTATCATCTGCATATCTAATGTTATTGATGCATCGTCCCCCAATGTTGATTCCTTCCATATTTTCAATATTTCTGAAAATATTTTCACTGTACAGGGAAAACAGATCTGGAGACATTACACATCCCTGTCTCACACCTCTCTTAATAGGCTGATATTGGCTTACTTCATTATCAACTCTTATGGCAGCTTGTTGTTTCCAATATATGTTTTTTACAAGTCTAAGGTCTTTCCCATCAATTTGTAGATCTTCAAGCATCCTTATCATGTTGACATGTCTCACTTTATCAAAAGCCTTTGTGTAGTCAATTTATTGTATTAATGCGATCTTGAAATAATCTTAATCCCCCCTCCCCTCTGGAAACCCCGGTCCTCCAGAGGGGGGGGGGGGGTCCCCACCGATTGAGAACCACTGATCTAAACAGTCAACAACCGGTTCTATTGCTGAGAAGGTATTGAAACTCTCCAACACACCAAGTCTAGGGTCCGAAATCAGCCGTATGCGATTTGGAAGCATACCACTTGAATGATATGGTATGAGGCGTCGGCCGTTCAGAAAGAAGTGGCAAACTACTTACATCGTAAATCACAAGTTCGTTTTTTGCATATCCTTTAGGGGACATCGCAGCAAACCCCAGCATTTATTTTTCTGGTGTTTCTTTTTTTGTTATTTTTTTGGGTGCTCTTTGTGATTTCGTGGCAAGTTTACATACAGTAGCTTGCCATTGCTTTCTAAACTACCGGCACTCATACCTGTATGAAATCAGCGCAATGGGGCTTGCCTTCAAATCGTCCGCAGCTGGGTTACGAATGTGGGATTGCGAATTGATCCATAATCCCTATGTCGCTAACGTTTAACACAGTCACCATCGCGAAAAGAAGAGACTATAAAAACGCATATTTATGTTCACTGATTATTAAAATTGTGGAAGATACCACGAAACAAAACAAATAACACGTTGACTCTTGCGTGGCGATAGATCGTCCTTCTGTTAAAATGGGAAGTCACATGTGGCGATATATTATCCTTCTGCACTGAATCAGTTAAAATGTCCAAATTCGCAAATGCACGACAAAAGAGAAGATGCTGGACAATGTTACGTCATGGTATGGAGGACAAACACACGACAAGAGAGAAGACGATGGACAATGTCACGTCATTTCATGGAGGACAAATACACGACAAGAGAGAAGATGCTGGACAATGTCGCGTCATTTCATGGAGGACAAATACACGACAAGAGAGAAGATGTTGGACAATGTCACGTCATGGCATGGAGGACAAATACACGACAAGAGAGAAGATGCTGGACAATGTCACGTCATGGCATGGAGGACAAATACACGACAAGAGAGAAGATGCTGGATAACGTCACGTCATGGCATGAAGGTTCATCAGTGCCAGCAATGATTGGCCACACAGGAGGGAGAAGGTTGTAAACAGATTTGATCACTAACGCCACACGACATGGACTATAAGAAGAAGGTACTCCAGGAGGCCATTAAGTGTATGGTGATGTATTCATGCTGCCTTGATTATTTAATATAACAACTGTTATGACCAGAGTGTTTTCTCTAAATGACCTTTGATTATCTAATATAACAACTGTTATGACCAGCGTGTGTTCTCTAAATGACCTGTTTTTGTAACTGAAATATGAGCACGAGAGATTTTAACGGTAATTGTATTCTACTCACAGAAAGAATTTTTACACAAGTTGAAATGCCTGGACTCAGCATCAATGGAAGAATCATAAACAATCTTAGATATGCTGACGATACCGTGTTACTAGCAGAAAGTGGGCAAGAGTTGCAAGACCTAGTGGACGAAGTAAACAGGCACAGTGAAGATGTGGCTTAGATATTAACATCCAAAAAACAAAAACTATGATAATTAGCAGTGAAAAGGAAAAGTCATCAGTGAACATCACAGTAAACGGGCAGATACTAGAACAAGTGTGCTGGGGAATGAACAGGCGGACAGATTAGCTGGCTCGGCAAAACTTGGTGGAGTATTGATGCATGTTAAGGCAGACGTGGTTGCGGCCTTGTGGGAGCACGTGTACACCTCGGAGGAGCAAATGGATCACCATAGTCTGGTAAGAATGAGGCAGCGAGGAGTGACGAGGGGATCTGGCCGAAGATCGACACTCAGGGAAAATGCGAGAGGGACATATATCCCGATTGCTACTGGTACTATTGGTGTTGGAACTCTTCACTGGCTGTTGGGGATGGGGATGCCCCGAATGCTGTTATGTCGGTTCCTAAATCAATCAATCAATCAATCATACTAGAACAAGTAACAAGTTTCTCTTATCTTGGACATATAATAACAGATGATGGCAGATGTGAAATGGATATCAAAAAGAGAATAGGAATGGCCAAAAATGCTTTCAACGGTATTAAAACAGTATTAACATCCAGAGAGATTAATAACTCATTAAAGATGAGAATCGTCAAATACTACGTATATTAAACGCTACTGTATGGCTCGGAAGCCTGGACATTGAACAAGCAACTAGAAAGTCGCATAGAGGTCCTGGAGATGTGGATATACAGCTGAATAGGTCGTATTTCATGGAAACGAAAACAATCAAATGCAGAGATCTTGGAAAAACTGGGAATGAAGAGAGAGTTGATGAAAGAAATAAAGAGGAGACAAGTGAAATATTTTGGCCACGTCAAAAGACATGATACTCTTATAAAAACCATACTGGAAGGCAAGGTTGAGGGCAAGCGAGCAAGAGGTAGACAACGATACAAGTGGGAGGATAAAATCAAGAGATGGACGCCTAACAGAATGTAGAGTCAAGGCGAGATACAGACAGCGCTGGAGATCCATTGCAGCCAACCTTCGTTGAGGATACGGCACTAGATTGATTGTACTCTATTATAAGGCACACTTCGTGCACCTATCAAAAAAAGTGTACCAAAAAATGATGTCAATTAAATACAATATAACGCGAAATAAATATGATTGATTGTTGGCCATGTTCACAGACATTGGAGTTGGATATTATGTGTCAAAGAAAATCACATGTCGTTCATTTTAGATATTAAAAGAATTTTCAAATATCTGTTGTCTTCTGGTAACGACTAGTTACCTATCACTTGCAGATTCCCAGATGATTATATATGTATCATGTAATTAAAGAAAAAAGACTTCGAAATTTTCAAAAGGAGATGTTATTATTATTGTATCCCTTTGTTGCTTATATAGACACGGCGTCCATGATTGTCTCCCATGGTAATTACTTTAACAGCAATAATATGTAACTTGAGCATTGAGCTAACGAAACATACATTTCTACAATGCAAAACACATTGTTCATAAGTATAATATATACTAATTAATAGTAAGTTATAGAATTTAAGAAAACTAATTGTCTGTCCTTTAAGAGAAAATTGGGGGATATTAGAATACGTAACCACTCCCCCGATGTGTCTCCACCTTGACGTGGTGGGGGAGCTTGCGTGTCCCATAGACCCCGTTTCCTTGCCGATGGGTGAAAAATTACATATCGGACAGCTTATGGGATAGGGACCAGACTAAGAGAGACACAACCTGCTGCTCTGCAGGCATAGACTGAGGATAGCAGTCAAAATTTAAATGAGGTGCACAAAGGCAGAATTTCTTGGTCCGGACAAATCTCTTAAGGCTCCCTGTCGAGGGCTGTGGCTGAACGCCTCTAAGCCACAAACCCTCGGATCTTAGAGCCAGGCTGATACCCGTCTACCGGAAAATAGAAACATGATACTGAGCAAGCTACATGCTCAGGTCTGATACATGTTCGAAGGCTCCCAGCTGGGGGATATGAGAGTTTCCCGGATGAAGGGGCCTGGCCGTTTCCCGTTCACTGCTGCACGAAGGTAAGGTGCTGAGCCGGCAGCACATGTAGCCTACCTCGTGAGCGAGTACAAAAAAGTCAGAAAAGTGCCCCAGTCGAAGGGTTACGGAAACTGTCTGTATCTAACTCATAGAGAGTGTAGACAAAAGTGGAAGAATGTCTCATCAACGCGAAATGGAACGCACGGCGAGCGAACCTATTGCGTGGTCTGAAGTCATAAGCAAAAGCTTACCGAGTGGATGTCACTCGCAGTCTGACCGCTCCTGGTGTGTGATTGAGCGATCAGTGGCAAGTGGGATGCCCAACACATGGAAGTGAGGAACTAAAGCAGCCATGAGCAGGACGTGGAAACTCCTTGGGTGAGCCCAGTCTCAGAGCAATATGTGCCGGCTCTGCAATTATGGAAGCCTCCTTGGATAGCGAGATAATGCCCATGGTCTGCCCCTGCCTTCCCTTGAGGGCAGACCACGATATCGTTGATCGTCCTATCTTGACCAGCTGAGATGTGGGTGACATTACAACAGTCTAACGTGTCTCGAAACCAGAGGAAGGTTAACCTCACTAAAAAATGCCCGCCGGAAGTCGGAAGTGTCGTCCTACGGGTGGCAAACTAAAAATTGACACTACGCATTTACGTCCGAGTGAAATGTCTCGTCCGAATGTCTCCCGTGCTAGGAACAGCTCTGACTACCTAGTTTCCGAATGCCGCTCTTGTTCGGAACAGCTCTGACTAGGTAGTTTTCCGAATGTCCGCCGTGCCTGGAACAGCTCTGATGGGTACAGGGACAAGCACATGTCCGAAAACTCGCTTAGTGGAAACCAACCGCAGAGCTGACTGGTTTGTGCAGGAACGGCCCAGGGCGAGCGAAATGCCCAATATATTGAAGTGAGGAATTAAAACAGCCATGAGCAGGACGTGACGATTCCCTCGGTAAACCCAGCACCAGAGCGTTATGTGCCGGCTCTGCAATTATGGAAGCCACCCAGGATGGCGGAAAATGCTATGGACTGTCCCTGCCTTCACTTGAGGGATGACCGTGTAGTCTTCGACTGTTCCAACTAGACCAGCTGAGATGTGGACGGTACCACAAAAGTGAGAGTCTCCCAGGATTGCTAACCTGGCCAAAAATGCACGCTAAAAGTCGGATGTGTTGGCCTGAGGGTTTCGACCCGAGGGTGCCTAACCAGACACACCGCAATCACATCTGAAAAAATCACTCCGGATGAACGCAAAGAAGAAGAAGAAGAATACGTAACAAGTGTTTCTTATCTTGGACATGAGATAACACATAACTGCAGAAGTGACACAGAGATCAAACATAGAATAAGAGTGGCCAAAAAATGCTTTCAACATCATGCAATCAGTATTAACATCTAGAAAGAGAGAGTATATATACCTGTGCAGGCTGTTAGTTTGTTGAGACTCCTGTTTGTTCCACTTTTCAAATCGGGCAGTGATTAGTATTTTGTGTGATATTCGCTGGCATAGGAACGGATCATTATGGGGATGACCCGTTGCTGTGAAGTTGGAACCGCGACTAATGACTAATGACTAAGAGAGAGGAGAACGCATTAAAATGAGAATTGTCAAATGTGGTGTATATTCAACTCTACTGTATGGCGTGGAAGCCTGGACATTGAACAAGCAACTAGAAAGTCGAATAGAGGCCCTGGAGATGTGGATATACAGACGAATATGTCATTTTTCATGGGAACAATAGCAATCAAACACAAAGGTTCTAGTCTAGACAAACTGGGAATTAAAAGAGAGTTGATGAAAGAAATAAAACGAAGGCAAGTGAAATATTTTGGCCACGTTAAAAGACATAACTCTCTTATAAAAACCATGCTGGAGGGTAAGGTTGAAGGCAAGTGAGCGAAGGGCAGACAACGACACACGTGGGAAGATAACAACCAGAGATGGACCAACACTAAACAGCCTGACAGAATGTACAGTCAGGGCGAGCGACACTCAGTGTTGGAGATCCATTGCAGACAACCTGTATTGTGGAGACGAC
>JACEFZ010005081.1:35000-335563 GCA_014155875.1 Cepaea nemoralis | reverse complement strand
ACACTTCCTCTCATAATGATCTGTTCTAGATTTTCATGTCTGTGTTTATATGTTCTAAATATATTTTTTTGGCGCTCACTCGATTTGAACTCAAGCATAGTCCATAAACACTATCACTGGACTGAATTTTGCCTGCAGATTAGCTTTCTCTATAACCAGTGTCCCCTGCCATTAGGCGAACTCACTCCGACTTCAGAGGTATTTGTAATTTACGTAACAAAGTCAAGGACGAGAAGTCAACATTTTACACCAGCTGATCGGTGTAGACGTTAAACCCCTTACCTCGGCAACAGGACACAGGATGTTCCTATACATTCGGCCATGCTAACCTTCTACAATTTCATTGTCTTCATTCTTGTCTCTCTTAACAACGAGTCTACTTTAATAGTGAGTTCTGGTAGTCTCCTTCAATACTGAGTTCCGGTTGTCTCCTTCAATGCTGAGTTCTTGTTGTCTCCTTCAATGCTGTGTTCTTGTTGTCTCCTTCAATACTGTGTTCTTGTTGTCGACTTCAATACTGATTTCTGGTTGTCTCCTTCAATACTGAGTTCTGGTTGTCTCCTTCAATACTGAGTTCTGGTTGTCTCCTTCAATACTGAGTTCTGGTTGTCTCCTTCAATATTGAGTTCTGGTTGTTTTCTTCAATACCGAGTTCTGGTTGTCTCCTTCAATACCGAGTTCTGGTTGTCTCATTTAATACTGAGTTCTGGTTGTCTCATTCAATACTGAGTTCTGGTTGTCTCCTTCAATACTGAGTTATGGTTGTCTCCTTCAATACTGAGTTCTGGTTGTTTTCTTCAATACTGAGTTCTGGTTGTCTCCTTCAATACTGAGTTCTGTAACATGGTCAGCGACTATAGCTTGGAGGTAGTGAACGCAGATTCGCAATAGATACACACCAGGTTCGGAGTCAGCAGCTGTTGAATTGGATACAGATCGCTTTTTGCTGATTTTCACAACGCCTGGAGCATCGGTGTTCAGAAAGCATTGGCAAACTACTGAAACGTCAAATTGCCAAGAAAATCACCAATATCCAATAATTGCTGGGGTTGATTACTGTGACATATTTCCCAGTCACGTCACTTTTTCCGATATTCAGCACACTGTCCAGAATGGAACTCCATATAGGAGAGGCTTTCATCAGCCATTTCAAAACTAAGTGAGACGCGTGGGCGATTTGAAAAGAAGAGAAATGATTGGTTGGAGCCAACTCAGACACCCACCAGACCCCCTGAGGCAGAATTGGCGGTGAAAGGCCAGTCATTCCACGTAAAACCTTGATCATGGCCACTAGCATTTTTGAAAGCTCCTGTGTTCTGAGTCCCCTCAGACAAGCTTGACCTGAAATATGTGCTACGACAGTGGTTTTCAACAGGTGGGGAATTCCCCCCAGGGGGGAATTTTAAGGTTTCCAGGGGGGGGGGGGATGAAGACCATTTCAAGATCACGTTAATACAAGAACCGAATACTTGATATTGTTTTTCCCTTCATACTTTACAGTTATGTACATCTCATCCTTCAAAAATTCATTTTATAAAGTAAGTAGACCTACAAATCATGTTTTATGTGGATGTCTAGACTTGTTTTAGTATATGCTATTAAATTTACCTTCCATTTTACGTATACTGTGTGGGGTGGGGGGATTTTTAGATAGGAAATATGAAAGGGGAGAATGACGTTCTGAAAATATGGTGAAGGGGGGCACGGGCCACATTTTTGATAGGAGGGGGGGGGGAAATGACGTTCTGAAAGTATGGTAAAAGGGGGCACGGGCCAAAAAAGGTTGAGAACCACTGTGCTAAGATGATCCATGATGTTAAGATGGGCGGTGTACATGTAAGCTTTGCAAAATGAATGCTGTTCATTCAGTCCTGATGACTTGCTGACTTGCTGACAGACAGTGGTTGAGGTATTTTGACATTGTCTGTATCCTACCAGGTCAAATCTTATTTCAGCTTCTCAGTATGCATCCATCACCATCCCAATCCTCCAGTAGATGGACCCTGAGAACATGTCTTTAATTATTGGGTCAGTCAGATGTTGGAGATTGCCAGTATAAACCATACCATGCGTGGCTCAACTTGCGTGAGGACCCTGAAGGAGAAATTGCCCTAAGAGATTTAAAGGACCAGATGTACTACCAAGTTATGTACCTGTTCCCCAGGAGAAAAATTGACATTTAATATATTTTAGGAGTGCATCTTATGTTGTGCCTTGTATTGTTTTACATTTTATGATACATTGTTTTGTTCTCACAACCAATGATAGTCAATTTTGAGTAAAATGCTATGTCTCAGTCCAACTTGCTCTCCAACTTTTGATTTGACATTACAAATTTGTGTTATGAATCAAGCTTTATGTGATTTCTTGATGACTGATGGCAAAATTGTTTGTTCTGCTCACACTGTGAATGGTCTGTGACAACATTGTTTGTTCTGCTCACACTGTGAATGTTCTGTGACAACATTTTTTGTTCTGTTCACACTTGGCGTGTTTTGTGACAACAGCGTTTGATCTGTTTACACAATAACTGTTCTGTTATAACATTATATGTTCAGTACATATATTAGATGAATATAGACTAATGGAGACTCCATGAGAGCGGATAAACTCACACTAGACCTTTTCCATTCTAGAGGATTTCATCATCTTTAGGGATAGTGGTAAACTTCCGTGGTCTCCATTCCTTCTACAAAAGCCTATATTTCTAGATTGTAGGATACTTTCTTTATCTATAGTTGTCCTCACGTGGAGGTAAACGAGCCAATTTCTAGGCTTTCTGCAGAAGACTCCAAAGGATTTGAACCATCCCAACCGGGATACCCTTATCCATATTTTAGTCTATTTATTTTCCACCTCACAATTACCACGTTCTGTAAAAGGCAAGCAGCTAACATTAACTGTTACATATATATTCACAACGGATATAGTCTTTCCAGCTGTGTTGTTAAATATCCCAGTTTTGCACCCACATACCGCCACAGGAAATATACGTACACTTTGCATTCCGATGTTGGTTGTTCTACCTATCCCAATCAATAAAGGGTTTAATTGCTTTAGTTTTTACGGAGCAGTGTTTGTTCTACTTTTGAAGACTAGGGTGAGGAAATCGGGCGACAGCCAGTTCTATACACCCTGATCAATATAAGATTCACTGCTCTACTTTTTCTTATGCCAGATTTCGTGACAGTCGCAGACAGCATGTTATTGACGTACCTCTATTGATTTATTGTTGTTGTATGCTGAATTATTAGAAGAACAATCATATTGTCAAATCCAGTTATAAAATGTAATATTTCATTGTATTAGGATGTATCATTATATTTTAAACAAGTAATATTATTTACTATTTAATGTAGTGTATTCTATGTCTGCTGTTCGTATTGTCGTTTCAAATAATACATGTTCAGTGTTTGTTTTGCCGTTTCACATCTTTAAAATGTTTTGTATTTGTCTATTGACATATGTTATTGACATTGGTTTGTTTCAATATTTATCCTCTTTTCAAGTTGTGATGGTTGAAATGGTATTAATTCACATGATTGTTTTATGTTTTTAAAATACTCCCAGCTCCCATGATTTCAACATTGTAATGTTCTGTTTATATTCGTCACTTTATAGTGTTTTTGTGTGTGTATGTGGGAGCTATTATCAAGGAGCTATCCCCCCAAAAAATGTTGGTAGCATAGTCGCCAGCAAGCATGCCTGCCAAGAGCGTGATACCTGCTGTGGCAGGTTAAGGTGTTACTAATTTGCCGTCCTATGGGAATTAAATGACAAGATATAAATGAGCTACTGACAACATAAAGTTACAAACAAATTAATTAACATGTTCAGAATGATCAAGAAGCAATAGCATCGTGTAAACAAGCAACACAATATTGGATTGTAAGAAGATGTAAACCATAGAAGATAAGAAAACGAAGCTCCATACCTGGCATTTGCATGAAGAGATGAAGATTTCACATAAGACAGGGCATATTTGCTTAGCAGATTGTTTTGGAGATTGGGGAGGAAAGTATTTATTTGGTGAGAATGAAATATCAAAAAGCGGTTTAGGAAAAATGATGTATGAAATAATCTGTGTAGATGAAAGCCGCATTAAGAACTGAAGAACACTCTACAAAATAGCATTCATCATCATCATGTAGCAGATCGTTTGCAAGAACATGACTCTCACCAGGACCGGATGAAAGACTCTCGATCTGTTCCCAGTTACCCTACAACACGCATTTTCAAGCCTAGGGTATCTTTAATGTCACGCGCCCTCCTTTGTTTTGGTCGATCCTTGCCTCTTCTTTCAGAAACCATGTTTTCCATTACTATTCTTTCTAAGCCAATGTGTGCAAACTGTTGCAGCTTCAAAGACATGATGCAGTTGATGTTCATGTCAGCAGTTAAAGTACGGGGACACAGTTAAAACACTTGGGAAATAAAAGCAGACACAACTCCCATGTAAGAAATATCCTGACTGCAGTAGGATATTACATTATATTAAAATATATAAAGAAACAACCGCCATGGGTCGTAGTTATTAAGCCTTTTTGAAGCACAATGTACCAAACTATCGTCTGTCAAGGCGGAAAGGTGCCAATGATAAAGAAACAAATTTCTGCGGGCACACAATAGAAACAATCAAAAATACACACCCAACGTGGGTTTCAGTCCAGGTAAACAGAATAATCAACGTAGGGGGAAATAGTTGAAAATATCATACTAATATAATAAAAACTAAGACACGTATCAATAAAACAAGTATGAATAAAACATAATATAACTGTCCGATCCTTCGGTAGTCAATATATTTGTCAAGAACAATACAAACATAAATACAAGTAAATTAATATGAAACTAAACTACACAATTAACGTACATTAAAACATAATATAAATATTCACGAAGAGAAAGGTGAAGCACGAGTGTGTGACTTTCGTCGATAGCAATAATGTGGAGAAGTATAAGTGGGAAATCGGGAGTAAAGAAGTAAACATGGACACAGTCACACAGATGGGGACTAAAGAAGTAAACATGGGCAAAGTCACACCGATGGGGACTAGAGAAGTAAACATGGGCAAAGTCACACCGATGGGGACTAAACAAGTAAACATGGGCAAAGTCACACCGATGGGGACTAAAGAAGTAAACATGGGCAAAGTCACACCGATGGGGACTAAAGAAGTAAACATGGGCAAAGTCACACCGATGGGGACTAAAGAAGTAAACATGGGCAAAGTCACACCGATGGGGACTAAAGAAGTAAACATGGGCAAAGTCACACCGATGGGGACTAAAGAAGTAAACATGGGCAAAGTCACACCGATGGGGACTAAAGAAGTAAACATGGGCAAAGTCACACCGATGGAGACTAGAGAAGTAAACATGGGCAAAGTCACACCGATGGGGACTAGAGAAGTAAACATGGGCACAGTCACACCGATGAAGAAGTTAAAGACTAACCATTTTATGGACATTATATGACATGATAAAAGACAGGAGGGTAGACAGATGTAACAGGGGAAAAGATGACCTAAGTTAATCAATGGCACTATTTAAGAGTTGACAACATCATAACTTCATGGACAAATTCAGGAGTTAACTGGTAGAAGCTTGAATGCAGCGTGAAGCAACAGAACAGGGAGTTGTAGAGACTCATTACAGCTAACCTTGAATGTTGAAATGGCACTGCTGACCACTGAACAAAAAATGTCCCTGGAACAAGAAGTAATGTACTGAAAAAGACATTGTGACCACATGGTACAGTGGAAAACATAAAACAAGACACGTACAAGTATATCTTAAGGTATAGTGAATTAAACGTGGTCTAGGATCGAAGCTCCGATAGGCGGGCAGTTAGAGCATTGCTTCGCTGATCCGGCAGCTTCTGTAGCTTGCCTTGTTCCAGACGTATTTGTGTTACCTTTCGTCTGGAGGAGAATAGGCAGATGGAGAGATGAATCATGCAGCATGGGCAACACGTGGTCTCTAAATTCAGCCCAGGCTTTGTGCTATTGAGAGTTATATCTCCATTTTACAAGCTATTGCCTGCAAGACGGCAAGGTGCCGGCCAGACAATGAATTAAAACCACCCCATGCTTGCTAAGTGATTCGAGTGTTCGCCAGGAAGTTAAGACGTGCTGGCATTGACCTGAACCAATACTGCAGATCCAGTTACTTTAACTGGGTACCATCTTATGCTGATATTTATTATTATTATTATTATTATTATTATTATTATTATTATTATTATTATTATTATTATTATTGCGCTCTCACGCTTTTAACTCAAGCGTAATCCACAAACACTACTTCTAGTAGTGCTGGGCTACATTTTGCGTGTGGACGAGTTTTCCCTATTAACAGTGTCCCTGGCCATCAAGCGAACCCACTCCGACAAATAAGGGACCCTGTTACATGCCTCAAGGAGCATGGGGCACATGCTGCGAGACCCATATTTTAGACCAATCAGCACTCGGTGGGTGGCATGGTCAGGAACACGCCAATCGCCTTTACTTTCAAATACATTTCCTGTTACCCATTTAGTCAGGGTGAACCCGGGAGTCAAGGTACAGTTTAAAATTCGGATCCGCCTCCTTAAAAAAGTCGCTTACAAGTCGACATGGTCGACTTCATCGCACCGGGTTTTATCCCATATGGCTCGGTCCCTTTCCGCAGCGCGGGAAGCGTCGCACAAAGCACGAACTCCGTAGCTTTTAGCGACGACCCACAGGAGTCTCCGAAACATTTAACTCGTAAACCGAAGGGTGCGGCCCGGAATCGAACCCACAACCTTCGGAGCACGAGTCAAACGGCTTGACCACTTCGCCACAGAGACTCCCAAAGACCCCAAAGAACCCACGACCCCCGGAAGACACGTAAGCGTCTAGTCACTACCCTTCTGCGGTTCCCTGGGGGAGTTATGGGCACTATACAGGCGGATATGAGAGTCAACCAATGTGGTCGAGCCGCCGGATTTAACACTCTTAGTGAGTCCTGCTGGAGGACTTCCGGTCCCCAAAATGGCGGTTAGGTATTGAACCGTTAAGGCTTCTGGAGTGTTTATGCTTGTGGCTACGGTTTAATTCGCATTTTCCTCATGTTGGACTGGTAGTACATGGTTCCGTCGCCCTGTTACTGAGTGAGTGCGTGGTGCGACACTGTGAGCTGTGAAATTCGTGTGGAATGCGTTTACATCTGTCCGCTGTTGTTTACACAGTGAATTGCATGTTTGGAACAATGGTCGGCTGTTGCTGAAATGACTGGTTTGCCTTTCCAGTTCACGAGTGCATTGTTCAGGAGACTCCTGTGAGTCGTCGCTGGAGCTACGGAGTTCGTGCTTTGTGCGGCGCTTTCGGCCGTTCGCTCTGCGGAAAGAGACAGAGCCATGTGGGATAAAACCCGGGTCAACGAAGTCTTTCTGGTGACTGCCGTTTCCATCGACCATGAACTGTATTTTTCGTGGAGGGCTTTTGTGTTGGCATCCTGGCGGCTGCATTATGCACAGTTTACCTGTGCGGACTGTTGGCTTGCCGAGACTCCTGTCTGTTCCACTTTTCACATTAGACAATGGGGAGCATTTTGTGTGATATTCACTGGCACAGGAACGGAACATAATGGGGACGATCCGTCGCCGTGAAGTTGAAACCGTTAGTTGGAACTAACTAACTAACTAACTAACTAACTAACTAACTAACTAACTAACTAACTAACTAACTAACTAACTAACTAACTAACTAGCTAGCTAGCTAGCTAGCTAGCTAGCTAGCTAGCTAACTAACTAACTAACTAACTAACTAACTAACCAGTGATTCCTGCCGAAACGAGGCCTTTCCACTGACTGAATTAGCAATAATTGTCAGGTTACAAACGCTAGCATTGAAGAAAACGTGCAAGGAGACTTGTCAGTCAGCATCTGACTGGTAAAGTTAGTCGCTGTACGCTAATGGGTGTATTGCAGAGGCGATATGAGCACTGAACCGAATGAATCAGCTTCAAACGAAACATTTATATTTGAACCAGATAAGTGAGTATTAAGACTACGTGTACGCCAGACTAACTACAATGCTCCATTTGCTTCTTTCGCCTTCTTACACTATTGGCATTGAGAGTCGTCTCTTGGCTCTTTCAGTTCATATATATATGTGTGTGTGTGTATATATATATATATATATATATATATATATATATATATATATATATATATATATATATATATATATATATATATATATATATATATTATATATAATCGCAGCTGATCTTTAATAACGGTATGAGCGTTGGTGGTCCATAAAGTATTGCAAACTACTTCCCGTATAAGTGCCCATAAAATCACAAACAGCCAATACTTGCTGTAGTTGATTGCTGGGGTTAAACTGTACACTCGTCTCTTATGTTTTTTAAACCAGGTATTTTCAAACATCACAACATTTAGTTTATTCACCCCGTCAGTTTGTCTCGTCTTTTATTTCTAATTCCTAAACCATAATCACCAACTGCATTCTTTCATTTCCTACTTTTGCTTTGATATCGTCCAGAATAGTTTTCATGTTTATGTGATTTAGTTTAAGAGTTCGTCAATGATGCTCCATCGTAAAAGAATTTATAATATAAATAAAGAATACGAGAGATGTAGGACATGACAAAACACTGGAGGACGTGGAGTGAGTTGGTTGAGGTCCTCGCTACTTGGGGATAAAAGAGAGCATCAGAAGAAGAAGAAGAAGAAGAAGAAGAAGGAGGAAGAGGAGGAGGAGACGAAGAAGAAGAAGAAGAAGAAGAAGAAGAAGAAGAAGAAGAAGAAGTAACAAAATTACAATAATAAGAAGTAAAATGATGATGATGATGACGACGATGATGATGATGATGATGATAATAATAATAATAAATAATAATAATAATAATAATAACAATAAGACTGAGCGCGTAGACAGATTTGCTTGAAGGGGTCTCCCAGCTTCAATCGGGATCGGAGCAGATGAGAGGCAACGGTGTCTGCCTCTGGCTTCAGCAGACCAGATTCATCTGACAGTGGTGGGACGCAGAGGTGTTTCCAAGGCACCAGGGCCAGGTTATATACTGGCCAAGACCTACTGACGCGTCATTGTCGAGCGTCCTGGGCAACAGGTCCCTTCGGGGTCCTGGCTAAAGTCAATAAATCGCCGATTCCTCCGAAGTCGGAGAGTGTCTGCCTGTACGGCGAGGAACCACCAGTCTGCACACCAATAAGCCAGACATGGGACAACGGATACTCACGCAAACCTCAGGTCCTGTACGACATCACATTGATGTTGGACAACAGGATGTCTTCATCCGACATACAGGACTTCACGTTGGAGCTCAAGCCAACGAACACAAGCAAGCAAGCAAGCATCTGACAGTGGTAACTGTCTGGGTTTGAAAAAAAAAAAATGAATGGACGGTACACTCGCCCCTGATCCTATGGTAGTGAATCTGACGTCTAATCCTTTTGAACAATGAAAAAAAAAAACAATTCGGAGTAGTTATGTGCACGTTGAGAACTTTCAAAATTCCGTATCAGTTGTAAATAAAAAGAACAGGCTGAATAGACCGCTGCACAGAGAAATTGTCTAAATAAGAATAAAATGAGCTACAAAATGTTTATAGCTTATGTGATACTTTTATACACACATGTGGTCCCTTGCCGGTGCTACAGAGGTTGCACACTCTGCTGGGATTCCCCATGTGATTCGGGAGGGGAAGGGGGGGGGGGGGGCTGGAACAATTATAAAGTTAACCTAGTACAACAAACGTGATCCTTAACAAACCAGACCAAACCCGAATTCACTCTCTTTTATAGTCGCACAGATGAGCCACTGGTACATGTTTGTCATTACAGATTTTAAGGAAACATTCACAAGTTAACAGCCATCGATATGTAGTTAATAATCACTGCTAATTCGAATATACGTAAATTGGATCAGTGTATAAAGAGAGCTACAAGCAATAGTGGATTGGGTTTTGAATTCTAACTAGTTTGGTTGTCAGGGGGCATAGCTACTAAAATGTCATGAACATTTTGAACATATTGTCTAATCTTTAAGGGGGTCCACTCCATCAGGGAGCACAGGGCACACTTACCATCAGACAAGCTGACACTCTGGCCAGTCCGCCACTGGCTACAAGTACTCCAAACATATTTGTGTTACGAGTAATAAAAAGCGCAATAAAAGTTCTACCTATTGTGGACACGTCTCGGTAAACCTATAATGGGATGACAGATCAGTCTGTACTTGTCACAAAGAAAGGTCTGGTCAAATGTAGCGTGGTATGTCAACAAATCCCTTTGTCGGTTTAATGCAATCTGCCAGACACGACTTTTAAAATGTTTCGTCAGTGACTATGTCTGTTTCGATATGAAGGAAACAGTCCTGTCGTTTTATGCATCTGTATTTCTACCCTATAAAACAGCGCACTTTTAATCGCATCAAGGCATCTTTGGTATAGCGTGCCACATATTTTCAGAGACGAATCGGCACTCGGTGACTGATGTCGTCAATGTCTTGCCGATCAGCTTTTACTTCCCAGGATAATAATCTGGTACAAATGTTAGATCACTTCGACCTAGGAGCTCAGGTTAATTAACAAAAATGAAATACGTCTCGATGGGGATTCGAACATACAACTACAAGGCTGACAGGCGAGCGTGCTAACCACTGCGCTACCGCGGCAATGACGGGTCCATCTTCTACCCTGTATAGAACAACGTCTTCACCATCTTGGATTGGATTTTGTTTATTAACAACTGTCTTCCCAGTACTCAAGAGTAGATAAAACATATGTATCTTTCTCAACATATGCTAGAGGTTGCGCATGCCAATCGTCCCAGTGGCACACTGATTGTACGTTGCCCGGGCTGTCCTCTCATGCTCCTCCCCCCGCCAGAGTCGCTGTCAAATCAATATTACACAACAGCAAATGTCACAGAGTGTTTATACTGATCAGCCTAGTGGCATACTTATTGAATGCGCTCTGAGCTGTCCTTCTAGGCTCCTTCCTGCCAGAGCTGCAACTAGATCCATATTCCAGCAACCTCGAACATACCTGTTAAGTTAATATCATATTAACACGGAATATTTGGCCGCCGATAGAACAGAATTCTTATGGCCACATATATAATTTATTATTCTTCTGGTCACAGATAGATTTCAGAATTCTTTTGTTAACAGACCGACTTTATAATTCTTTTGGTCGTTGATAGAGTAGACATAAAAAAAAAAAATCGTAGATAGAATGTATATACTGAAGCACATTAAAAATGCACAACTATTAAATATACTGATGCAGGGAAGCTTGAAAAAAAAAAGGTGTGGGAATGGATTTTCCCCGTGTTTGTCTTGAGGTGAATGGAATGGAAAGTGCATGATACAACCCACAGGTCTGTGTACAGGCGACATGGAAACAATGCGAGTTACACGAGCAATACCAATTCCAAAAGCTATGACCCTAAAATATATACGCGATGTTGCAATATTTTTTTCCCTTGGCATATCCTTTACAGGACATCGCTGTCAAAATCAGCATCTTTCAGCTGATTGTGGATTTCTTGGCAAGATTACGCTCTGTAGTTTGCCATTGCTATCTGAGCGACCGGCTCAATTACACCGTAAGTTGCCGACGCGGAGAGAACTGTTACCAATTCTCGCACAACGTCACGTTACTTACGAGAGTATACTAGATTACGGAGAAAGTCGTGTAACCTCTAGCCCAGAGAGACCGGCTGTTGCAATATACTCAGTATAAAAAGGGTTGAGACAAAACACCAGTATATGTGCTTGAAATACCACGACTACCTGAAAACGACCACCAACGAGGCATTGGTATGTTAGAGACAAGAAAGAGCTTGCTGGCCATTGCCAGAAGGATGAATAGCCACTACAGCACTATTGTACGTTTCAATGAACGTTACGGACCCAGTGTGAGTCACCTAAGGAATCGTTTTCTCCTGGCAAGTCAAACAACAGCAGCAATAGTGGGTAGACGTGGGCAAGGCCCCCCCCCCCCCCCCCCCCCCCCGAATGATAGTCATACGACGACTCAGTGATACAGGCCTTACTGCAAGACGACCTTATGTTGGGCCAAACTTGACTCACAGACATCATCAAGAGCTCCTGCAATGAGCAGAGCAACATGTCAGATGGACTAGACTGCATTGTACTGCTGCCCTATTCACAGACGAGAGCGGATTTCACCTAACCTTTGCTGATAGATGTATGCGGATTTGACGACGGTGTGTATAGTGCTTTGCGGATTTCTGTGTTCGTCAGCACAACCGATTTGTGGGTGGCAGTATTCACATTTGAGGAGAATGCAGTTTTAACTATCCCTTGCCTCTTTACGTCTTCCGTGGAAATGTTAATGCTGTGACATATCGAGATGACGTTCTGGATTCATTGGATGCTCCTGCGGTCACAAATATTCCAGACTTGCAGCTTTTCCAGGAGGATAACGCAGGTGCACACACCGCACGCATTAGGCAGCAATATCTACAGTAGCAGAACATTGTGATGATTGATTGATCTGCCCTATCACCAGACATTTCTCCTATAAAACATCTGTGGGACGAGCTTGGAGACAGAGTCTACAGGCAAGGTTCTGCGGCTAATCTGCAATAGCTCGAAGTTGTTCTTACACGTGAATTGGACTTGATTCCCCGGAATTTCCTTCAGAGACTTGTGCGTTCCACGCGGAGCCACTGCCAAGCTGGTTTGCAAGTGGACATACCAATTTCTGAGGACAGTGTGAGTGAATTATTTCATTGGGCATGTTTGGTTTTGTATCTTGCCTGCACATAATGCGAAGAATTTCATAAAAATCAAATGTACACATCAATGACCAGCATGGATTCATAGGAAAATGAATAAAGCTTCCAAATATGTAAACTTGTAAACATTATATTTACATTTCATACTCTGTTCCTGGATTATACAGGTGGTGCGTTTTTTAATGTGCTTCAGTATTTTATTCTTTAGGTCACAGACATATTTAAGAATTCTTTTGTTGGCAGATAAACTTGAGAATTCTTATGGGTGTAGACAGAGTTTAGAACTCTTATGACTGTAGGTCGACTTTAGAATTCTTTGGGCCGTACATAGAGTTTAGCACTCTTTAGATTATTGATAGGCTCTAAAATTCCTTTTGTCGTCGAAAGATTTTGGTCGTATATAAATTATATTTTGTTGAATTCTTGAGGTCATATACAGACTATAATCCATACACGTTCTTATAATTCTGTTGGTTATTGACAGATGTTGTAATTTGATTTGGTCATAGATGGATGTTAAAATGTTTTTGTTTGTTTGTCGTAGAGAGATTTTAGAATTATTGTAGTAGTCGATAGAGTTAAAAGTTATAGCGATCGTTGATAGACTTTAGAACTATTGTGGTCAAGATAGACGTTATATTTCTGGTATTATAGATAGGTTGTAAACTTCTTTTGGTCAAGTATAGACGTCAGAATTCTTTTGACCGTAAATTAATGTAAGAATACTTTTGGTAGTAGATATACTTTAGGATTTTCTTGGTCGCAGACATATTTAAGAATCTTGTTAATCGTAGATATATTTTATAATTGTTTAGGTCGTGGACAGACCGTAGATATCGTACTTTATGATTCTTTTCTGTGTACAGATGTTAGAATTGTTCCTCTTATCGAAGAGCCACCAGGGATGCCATAGAGAGAAGCACATAGACCCTATCATTGCCTGGACTACAGCTTAATCTTCGCAGAACATTCAGACTAGTCTTTACAAGGAAGAGGCTTTTTACACAGCTAGGAAGGCATGGACACCACAGTGGTATAGTAGCTTGCCTGCCGAGACAGTGAACCGGGTTCAATCTCCAGCGAAGGATGGGTTATTTTTTTCAATCAGCACTATTCTGGGTTCACAGTGCCTCGTGAAAATGGGTATCAGACAATTTTCAGAGTTCAGAATTCTGTGGTCGTAGATATATTTTAGAATGAGTTTGGTTGTAAATTGAAAGACAGTGAAAGAAAGACGTCGAGGATGGGAACTGTCTACCCAATTTCATATGTCGTGACATTAAATATGTGAAAGCCGAACACATATCTTCTATGGGACTACCTTTCATAATCATCATCATGTGCCATGCCAATATACTTGGGTAGTGATGTTCCGTCATCTTACACAAACACCAGGGTCGTGTATCAACTCCGTATTCTTGTCTCGACCATGCCATGTGGCCACGCCATCCAGATATTTACTTCTCTGCCTTCCCCGTGTTCTTTTCTCATCAATCTTGCCAGTTGTCACCAAGTTCTCTAATTTATTTCTTCTTATAATGTGTTCAAAAATTGTTGATCGTCTACGCCTAATTTCCCTAATCAGTTTACGGTTTAATTTACTTCTTGTAGAACATGATCATTGGAATTTCTTTTCTGTCCGTGGTATTATTTGCATCTTCCTCTGAAACCACACTTCCATTGCTATTATATGTTATTCAGCTTGTCGTCTCATCGTCTACGTTTCATATCCATGCACAAGTATAGGTTCTATGTAGCACCTCAACACTCTTTTCTCGTTGCAATTAACATCTTTTTATTGGCCAGTATGTTTTTCATCTTGCAAAAGGTTAACTTCGGAATTGCGATTCTGGTTCTAATCTCTACAAGGCACCTCCCACCAAATATTATGACTGTTCCGACATAGTTGTACCTATTCAAATGATTATGAATAGTCCTATTTACCCGTATATTACGTTGCTGTTTCTTTCTTTGTAGCGACGACCATAATCTGTCTTCTTACAATTTAATTCTAACCTTAATTGTTCACTGTGTACAACAACCGCATCTAACAAATGTTGCAGATCCTGTTAATTGTCTGCAATCAATACTGTATCACCCGCATATCTAATGTTATTTATGTTATGTACCCCAATGGTGATTCCTCTCATATATTTTAAATTTAAAAAAAAATTAAACAAACAAACAAACAAACATGTTTTTGACTACTTTTACCCATGCATAATAATAGAAACGTGGTTTCTAAGGAAAACGCAAAGAATGCCACGGGTGGACAGAGACAACATAGGTATTTGCCCTTCAAGAATAAAATCGGTGGAAATCTCAAACTGAATAGAGAAATTAAATTTAACCAGTCAGGATTTCTTGGGGCATGTTATGAGGAGGGAGGAAAATTAGATGAAATTTACACGTGTGATATCTAGTCTCTTTCATCTTTGCAAAACACACACTGGGAATCATACACGATTCACACTGGGAATCATATACGATTCACAGTGGGAGTCATAAACGATTCACACTGGGAGTCATAAACGATTCACACTGAGTCAGAAATGATTCACACTATGAGTGATAAACGATTCACACTGGGAGTCATACACGATTCACACTGGGAGTCATAAACGATTCACACTGAGAGTCAGAAATGATTCACACTGAGAGTCAGAAATGATTCACACTGGGATTCACACTGAGAGTCAGAAATGATTCATACTGAGAGTCAGAAATGATTCATACTGAGAGTGATAAACGATTCACACTGGGAGTCATAAACGATTCACACTGAGTCAGAAATGATTCACACTGTGAGTCATAAACGATTCACACTGAGAGTCAGAAATGATTCATACTGAGAGTCAGAAATGATTCACACTGTGAGTGATAAACGATTCACACTGGGAGTCATAAACGATTTACACTGGGAAGTGCATGGCTGGATTCAGATCTAGTCTTCTTCTAATTAACTCTATCCCAATTCTACCTCTCACGGTTACCCCCACAGCTCTTCTAAGGCATCCCGTCACTGTTATTATAATTGTGCGCTCTTTAGTTATAGCAGGCGTCCATGTCTGACATTGGCAGCATAATGCCAGCCACAAAATAGTTCTTCTGTGATTTGCTTTAGCACTTCTAGATATGTATCGACGGAACAGAAGATGGCGATAGTTGTAACAGTACTTGATTTGCCTTTCTATCTTCGGCTAAATTTCACAAATAGGCATTTATAGAAGATGATATTGATATTCCAGAGCGGACAGATTGTCTAGCTTATGGGAAATTATGTCCAATCAGCGACGAGCTACTGCTCGCAATTTAGGGTGTCTTATCACCAAGGTATGCCTTGCGCGTGCAGTGTACACTCATGACCTCTGCTCCCCTAATCCTTCCCAGAGAAATCCAATAATTCGAGCCAGCTTTTTTACACACACACACACACACACACACACACACACACACACACACACACACACACACACACACACACGCACGCACGCACGCACGCACCCACGCACACCCACACTCATACATCCCACACAATTGCACGCGCCCACACACAACCACCCATCTATCCACACGCATACATGTGTATGTATGTGTGCGTGTGTGTGACTATAGTAAGTAAAGATGAACTAAAACTTCACAGCAACAAACACCTATTGAGGTTGTCAAATCCTTCCTCAATCGCATTTTATTGAAGAGTCGATTCAACAATACAGATTTTGTTTATTTGGAAGCTAGCGCCATCATAACGACATTTTTCTACGTCAGTGCAATAGATCAAACTGCAAAATGTGCGCAGCTTTATTGTTCTGTGTTTGAAAATAAATCACTTGCTCACAATTGCTGAATATCACGCAAAAACCCGAATTTTCTACACAATCTGGGGGTATATTGTTTAGCCATGGACGGTCCTTTTTGTCTCTATTCACAGGAGAGGATTTTGATGAGCGTCCTTCCCCAGCACGTTGCCATAGAGATGAAAAATGACATCACGACACCACATCAAGGAATGTTTCATAAAATTTACATCCAGCTACATGACAATGTGACGTAAGTTCAGTTGTATTCATATATCGATTTATATCGTCATAAATGCGTGTATATGTATTGATTTCTACTACAGTTAAAACTATTAATTTATTATTACGTGAATTGCTTTGCACTGTTTAGTAAAGCCTCTGGTTCAGTGCGTCTGTCTTCGACAAGGATCTACTGGGGTTTGATTTCCTAGTCATTAACTGCCCCCAATTACCTTCAAGGCAGCAGGGATGTGTTTCTTTTCGTTTGATTTCTATTCCTTGACGTGTCGGACATGGGGACCACATATACCCCGACCCCTTTCTGTCGCTGGGCAATTGTCGTCATAGCGTTTGTGGTCATTGATGACGCAAGCCCTTCTATCTGTTCCAGGTGGAGACACATAAAAGGGAGCTACTGCAACCGATACTCTTATATGTGCAGTTTCTTTGTTACTTTCAGAAGTTTACAATCAAATAACAAGACCATCTTATTGGCACTCGACTGATGCCTTACAGAGAACTCTAAATAATTTTAATGGAGTTGAGTGGAGCTAAGTCAAGAATTGACACCACAGCCAGCGAAGAGATACAATACTAACAGTACCAATTGCAATATCTTTATGTGTACGTCCGGCCTTTCTTCGGGGTGGTGAATGTTGACCAAAACCTCTGGTCACTGAATTCTAATGGAAGTTTTAAAAAAGCCAAGATCAACAAATGCAAGTTAAAGATATCAGATGCTCACATAAACACAGCCATTAACCAGACCAAAGGCACATGTCTCATTGAGATGGAATAGTCCCAGATGTACCCGACAGGTTAATATAGACCAAGCACATAACAGATTCATTGCAGGTTCCTGTTTGTGCCCAACTTATGGAACGAACCTAAACAGCTAACTCCACTCCATCAAATACTGTACAAGAATACCACGAACCTGAAACTAACGACTACTTTTAATTGGAGATATTAAGATGGAGGTCTGAGTGCCAACGAGGAGGACGAAGAAGAAGAAGAAGAAGAAGAAGAAGAAGAAGAAGAAAAAGAAGGAGGAGGAGGAGGAGAAGAAGAAGAAGAGTAGTCAGTGTTAGTATATAAATACATATCATATAGCTCATATATTTATGTGAATGGTTTCTATACACTAGCGTGCGAGGTGGTGTAATGGTTATGACGTTACGCTGACAATGGTCTGTAAACGGCCGGGTGAGGGTTCAATGTTAGCCCGTGACGCTCACCAAGGAAGTGAAAGACTGACCTCGTATATCTCCGCGTACTTAGGTCTACAATATGTGATGGTCCAAACGCTTCAAATACCAACAGCAGTTTCTTTCTACTGGACATGTAAACAATATCCTTTACCGTGTTTCTACTGTGCAATATTATATTTACTTTTATCCACATATTTTATATGAGTGTAAACCAATCCATTCTGTACTTCTATAATTACCTCGGCAGCCCTGAGGTTACGGAGTGTTCACTGTGTCATATGTTCTGTCTCCACTTCTTAAATTTATTTGACTTCGTCAACTAAATAAAATATACCATCCTGCCTTGTGTTTTTTATCTTTAGATATAGTACTTTTTCAGTTTCAAATATTAATAACAGTGATTTGTTAACTCCGTCTCAACACTAGGCACATCCAAAAAATTGCAGCATTCTTATCAAAGAGATACGTTATCTTAAAATCAGTTTTCCAGCTGTTCATATTTTAATTCTAATCACTGCTCTGTGTTTGAAGATTATAGGTTAACAGATTTTCCAAAAAAAAAATAATTTGTTACTGCTCAGTTTTGCTTAGTTTTATTGAAATGACTAAACTGAGTAGTTGACCCAAATTTAATTGAATGAATGCAAATTAGAACACCCCCCCTCCGCTCATGTTTCTGTCTCGTGCAAAGTTATAATTATTTCCGACAATACAACATATACGTGTTGTTGATTATCTTCCTACGTGTGCAATCCTACTCCTTTGCAAAAATGGATATAACCAGTTGACAACTATACAACGCTCGGACAGCAACAACAACAACCACGTCAACGTTTCTATCAATAGCAAACAATTTACTTCTTATGTCACATTTGTGTGCAGATGCTCATCGTCTATTTTATCTTGCTGTAGAGTGATCTGTGGTGTACATCCAAATCGCTACGAGATTTCCATTAAGTTGTGGTAAATTATGATAAAATGTCCCTCGGTCATGCATAGCATCTCTGAGACTTTCATGAAGTTGGAGCTCATTAACGCATCCAGATTGCCGAGAACTAATGTCCTACATCCCAGTTTTAAGAATTAAATACAAGAGTTAAATAATATCATGGTTGGATACGTATTAAGATGTATGTAACTAACATGGGATTACGAATTTTCATTTGGGCCTCAAGAACAGACAAAGAGAAACACCCTGGTCCTCCAGGTTGGAGGTTGAAGCGTGGGGTTAACATCCCCACCTTTGTAAACACTATTTTGTTACGAAACAGATACATAAGCCTCGAATTCGGACTGACTTATTTGGACAACGACCTCGGAACGTTAAAGGACTCTTGAGATTTGGAACATGGAATGTACGGACACTATATCGAGCTGGAGCGGCTGAAGAACTAACCCGGGAGCTGGTTGAATATCAAATGGATATAACAGCAATTCAAGAAATAAGGTGGCCAGGAGAGGGTACTTTAGAGCAAAATGGAATGATTATAATATATGGAGGAAACACCCAAAATAAACATGAATTAGGAACAGGTTTTGTCATCAAAAAAGAGTTATGGGGGAACGTTCTAAACTTTAAAGCTGTTAATGACAGAATTAGTAAATTACGAATAAAAGGTAAATGGAAAAATATAACGATGATTAATGTACATGCACCTACTGAAGAGAAAGAAGATGACGTTAAAGAAGACTTTTATAATGATTTGGAAGATGTCATAGAAGAAACCTCCAAACAGGACATCCTGATTGTGCTGGGAGACTTCAATGCAAAAATAGGTAGAGAGCAAACTCATAAAAAAGTGGCCGGTATGGAAAGCCTACATACAACTTCAAATGATAATGGATGGAGAGTCATCAACCTGGCAGAAGCCAAAGGACTGCAGATTAGCAGTACCAGACTACAAAGAAAGGATATACACAAACAAACTTGGAAATCATGTGACAAGAGAACCTATAATCAAATAGATCACATTTTAATTAACAACAGAAATGCATCAAACATACAACAAGTTAGAAGTTATAGAGGAGCTGAGTGCCACAGCGACCACTTCCTCGTTGGAGCAAAATTTAAAATAAAACTTAAGAGAGCTTTCTATACTAAATTACAAAGATTACACCCAACATATAACAGAGAAAAACTACAAGAAATTACAGTCAAAGAGAAATTTACAGATGAAATAAAATGTAAACTTGAAACTCTGCAAAACCCTTTAGAGGAAAGCGTTGACCAAACTTGGTTGAACATCAAGAATACAATTCAATCTACCGCAGAAGAATGTCTCGGTGTGTTAACCACGCATAGAAAGAACAGATGGTTCAATCAAAAATGTGAAGAAGCAGTCATTAGGAAAAAGAATGCCAGACATTTATGGTTAAATGACATCAACAACATCCAAAAGGAAGAGCAATATAGAAATGAATGTAAAGAGGCTACAAAAATAGTTCGACAGCAGAAGCGAGAATATATGAGTAATATAATCAAAGATATGGAAACTAATCACCAGAAAAAACGAATCCAGAAAGTTTTTTTAAAGAACTGAAGTCAATGAAACGAGGGCACCAACACAACACATATGGTTTAAAAGACAAAAATGGGAATATGATAAATACCAATGAGGAAATGTGCAACACATGGAAAGAATATTTTGTTGAATTACTAAATTGTGAAGCTCCAAGTAACACTTTCCCACAGGAAGAGGTTCTAACGTGTGAACCACAAATTGAAGAACCTGCATTTGAAGAAATCCTATATGTAATCACACGACTTAAAAACAATAAGGCAACAGGGGCTGATGGAATTGCTGCTGAATTTATAAAGGCAGGTGGCCATGCATTACATCTAAAGCTATACGAACTAATAATAAAAATCTGGAGGACAGAAGAATTACCCCATGACTGGAAAGAGTCATTATTGATACCTATCTTTAAGAAAGGAGACAAGTTCCAATGTGAAAATTATAGAGGAATATCACTACTGTCCACAAGCTATAAGATACTATCCGCAGTATTACTAAATAGACTAAAACCATATTCAGAAGACATATTAGGTGACTACCAGGCGGGTTTTAGACAAAACAGATCAACAATAGATCAGATATTTATCTTACGACAAATAGCCGAGAAAAATTGGGAATATAAAAGAGATCTCCATAACATTTTTGTGGATTTTAAAAAGGCTTATGATAGTGTCCATAGGAATAGTCTATGGAATGCTATGCAGGAATTTGGAATACCAAGGAAGTTAATCAACATGACCAGACTATGCATGGAAGATACTTATAATATAGTAACATATAAAGGCAGGAAATCAGACCCTTTCCAAATAACATCTGGCTTGAAACAAGGTGATGCACTATCGCCGCTACTCTTCAATCTGGCTCTAGAGAAAGTTGTAAGGAAGATAAAGGAGGAATGTGATATTGGAGGAACATCCAGACTGCTTGGTTATGCAGATGATATAGATATTATAGGGGAAAATGAACAAAAGACATTGGAAATATTGACTCACTTAAAGGAAAAAGCCCAACAGATGGGGCTGGTTATCAACCAAGATAAGACAGAATATATGGTAATTTCAAGAGAAGGAATGGCTAAAAACTCTGGCCACATACAAATAGATAATATGACCATTAAAAGAACGGAAACATACAAATACCTGGGTACAATCTTCAACTGCTCCAACATCATAAGGGAAGAAATACAAACTAGAATCAATTCTGGAAATAAGATATACTATGCACTACAACATCTACTAAAATCAAATGCGCTATCTCGTAACACCAAAATCACAATATACAAAACACTGATCAGACCAGTTGTGCTGTATGGCTCTGAAACCTGGAGTACAACGAAAGGAGACGAAGCCTTGTTACAAACCTTTGAGAACAAAGTTTTAAGACGCATCTTTGGACCCATTAGGGATACACAAAGTGGAGAGTGGAAAAGAAGAAGTAACAAAGACATTTATGATCTGTTTAAGTCCACGCTAATCACTGGTATCATGAAGGCTAATAGACTACAATGGCTGGGGCACATGGAAAGAATGGAAGACAATAGGGAAACAAAACTCGCTTACACTCAGGAAATAAATGACCGTAGACCCCGAGGTAGACCAAGAAGACGGTGGAGAGATAATATATGTACAGACCTACAAGCACTTGGAATCAACGACTGGCAAGAGAAGGTCAACCAGAAAGACGAATGGAGACGGATTGTATCTGCGGCAAAGAACGTCTATGGCTCGGAAGAAGAAGAAGAATTAGTTATTAATATAGCCGAGGGGAAAAGAGACAAGAGAAAAGACTGATGTTTCCTTTGCTACGGTGCTAAGAGGTAGAGAGTAACTCTGACTTCGTTATGGCCAAAGAAGAAAAGTAGTAAAAGAGAGAGAACCTCAAACCGCCCTCAACTGACCAAAAAAAAAAGGTATAATAATTAGATAAGAAGGTACGAGATCTTGGACAGAGGCAAAAACTATTTTATAGGTGTTCACACAGGAAACACCATGTTAGAGCCCAAGCAGTGAATTAAAGTGTTAGATTGTGGTAGAAATAGTGGTTGTAAAAACTAAAAGAGACTAAACAAACAAATCAAAAACAGTACAAAAATATCTGTTTATTTATCAACTACTGTAAATTTTCTTGACAATTTGTGTCAAAAAAACATTGAATAATACATTCAATAACAGATGTTCAATAACAGATACAACAGACAACTGCATATATCAAACATCAACCAAGGGTGGCCCCTATTCAGCCACCAGAACTTAAGACAACAGGGTACACCAAGTACCACAACACAGATGCTTCCAAACAGTAGCTGAGTAGAATGACACAATAAAGGACTTTGACACAGACAACAATAAGACACTACAAAAACATAAGTTACACAACATAAATCTTAAGACGCGACATAAACAAAAGAGTTGTGACACAATTTACTACCCCACCATGAACCCAGGCCTGCTGACACTAACTAGTCAGCCGCTCCTGTAACAATGGAAAACACAATCTATGATTATCATTGTAAAGAAATCATATTAAACATATGAAGCAATGAGCACATACATATAGCATATGAATTAACCCATAGATCATAAATATCTCACATCTAATTATCCATTTTGCTATTCCCTCCACTTGTACTACTGCTATTCTGAGGTAACCCTTGATGTCTGGCATGATCATTCTTTGCTGTCCTCATTCTTCTTCAAGGTGACTACATCTCTAATTGTTAAATGCAACAATCAATGTTGCATCATCAGATCACCCACTTTATTAGTCTTCTCCAGTTGTGTCGCTGCTGTCATGAGATTACACTTGAAATTGCTAGGATTGAACACCTTCTAATGCAACAATCTCAGCCTGCTCCACCTTCCCATACAGCCCAGCATTCACTTACAGAATGTCTTCAGTTCAATGTAACTACCTCACACAGATCCTACACACACCAGCAGTGGAAGATTGGATCTCATTTGCCCAGCTGTAAACACATAGCTATGAAAAGCAGGGGTCATACATGAACTTATATCTCTAATCCTGCAGCTCAGTACAGTGCATTTGCATCTCCAGCTTCTGTAGTTAAATTACCTCAAATTATGTGGGATGCTATATGACATGGGACAAACTACTCCTGCAATGTCCAAGTTTGCATGAAGAATACCAGCACTAATATGACACCATACAAGTTACGGTTTTTGATTGGCATTACAAACTAACAACCAACAAGCAAAACATATCTACGAAAAGCAATGGACACATATACAAAGTGGAATTACCATATTTGTAGAATGTGAAAATGCAACACTTGCACATAGTAGAATCACAACATTCACAAAAAAGTTAAAGATAAACATATATTACACAGGAAATCAATTGAGGAACTCTCTGATGCCACTAAGACAGTTCATAAAATAAACACACAACAGTATCAAGTGAAAGTACAAAATAATGGTAGGAGTGCACCATTCATATGAGACAGAACATGGGCATAACAATGTTCATTGGTAGATACAGAATATCAGTACTAATATAACAAGTATACTATATATGATATCATTATTACACATTAATGTCAACCAGTGTTGTCTAATGCCAACCACACCAGTGTACTATTATTTGTGAGTGGACAGCAAATGTACAGTTATGCCCTCTATTCCCCACCATTATTTCTGTGATACACTGGTTATAAATTTTGCTATCTTACGCTTCATGTCACATGACAATTACATATTAATATCTTTGCGAAGGATGGTCCGCAGCACTAAATCACATTCTTTTCATGGTACAACAAGCACCATGTTTTACTACACATAAAACTTCCGCCATATGATTCCACTCCCAGTCTGATACACCGGTGCAAACATTACTGCATTCTAGTAACAGAAGTTATACCAGACTTCAATACTACTTGATAAACTCCTTTAATAATACTAAAAGTTCCAGATACACATGACTGTTCTCCCTCAGTAAAGCCGCACTCCATTCGCAGTTATCATGATTACATTATTATTGCTGATACGCACTCAGCGTATTAAAAGGTGCATTATTTCCTACACTCCGTAGCTGTCAGTCCATGGGGTCCCTCCAATACATTCTTTCTTTCACCTCTATTGTTACCCACATGTCCTAACTATATAGCTTAACCATTAACACATCATTGCCACCTATAACATGTAAGTACTCTTCTGCTTTACACATATTACACGCATGATCATGGTTATTTTCCCTACTCACTTGCTTGGGTGTGTTCAACAATTAATCACACATTAATCTCATGCCTATCATTGTCTCAGGATAACCCTGCAAACATATCTTGCCGCATACATATTACACACATGTGATCCTCACCACTCTCTGTTATCAAGTAGCATCCATTCCCAGTAATCTCACAAACATTCCCTGCTATGCCAACATGGCCAGCATGGCACCATGTGGCATTATTTCAGTCTTTACTTTAAACTATAATTTATGACCCCATACATTGTATATCTTGGTGAATCTCTCACATGCTCATTTAGCCAGTAACACATTAATGTCATAGGATAACCATGTAAACATAATTCCCAACAAAATAATCTTGTGCCAGCATGGCTGGCATGTACATGACATCAGTCTCTATGATACTTAATCGCCATCAATGACCTATTCTACATATTTCACATCACCATGTCCGATTGCTTACATCTTATGTATTAGCCTTTACATGTTATTTTCCTAAAGCTTCAGGGAGGTTAACTTAATCTGTAGAACAGTCCATTTCAATAGTATTCATTCATATTATCTATTTATATTTCTTTGTTCCTACTATCTCGCCTAACAGCTTTGTTGACCCACATCAGTTTTCCCACGCCAACGCTTTTCAAGCCGGTAACATGGCGTGTGCTGCGATTTAGTAAATCTTTATAAAATTAAACATTTTACACTTACGGCTTTCTCCTATGACATAGTTTAACCACAGATCAGGTCAGGGAACTGTTCCCACATCTGACAAAAGCAGAACAGCACTTTTGTTCCTATCAACAAGCCGAAACAGAACACACTGCCCACATCTCTCATCAGCACGAACCAAGTTGGCTGACTGCTAACAGAAAACTGGCTTCCGCTCTCTTTGTCTTGCTAGAGTTCCGGCGGTTGCCAGAGTCAAACTGCTTTAACAGGCCAAACCAAGGTGCATTGGTTTGGCGCTGTGACATTAAGTTAATTTGTTTGGCGGTGTTACATGTGCATCATTATTTATTTCTTTAAAAAATAGAGTCGCCAATGAAAATATTGTATGTATTATAATAATCATGCGGATCTTCTCCCCAATAAAAATCTTCGAAATGTCTATCATAAGCCAGATGTCCTGCCTCTGTTGTTGGCGTATGTAAATTATCTATGACACCTTGAATCTATCTGTGTTATGGTCTTCCTCTTCTCGGCCTGCCCAGTGACCTTCCCTACAATTTTGATCTATTTTGAACTTTATGCCTTATTACATGTCCAACATATTACACTTTCCTCACATTTTTTAGTCTTAATAACCAATCTTCTTCAGTACTGAGTATTGTTGGATATAATTTGGTCATCAGAGTTCTGTTTGCGGACATAGTGGGCTTCACGTCCTTGTCTTCGCAGTGCACAGCCCAGGAACTTGTGAGGATACTAAACGAACTGTTCGGACGCTTCGACCAGCTTGCCAAGGTTAGTTTAATATTCAGGCAATATTGCTTCTTTTTTTCAAAGCTCACATTATCATTGGGAAATGCGCAAAAAGCACATGTCTATTAGCTATTTCGGTTATGATTTTGCTTTTAAATGGGAAACTGTGGGCACCATTGATCTATAAATATGTATTGAAGATCTCGCCCATTCAGCTACAGTGTCATAAAACAGTAATTGTATAGGCGAGGAAAGTCAGAATAGTCTTCAGATGAACATTGCATTAGAATCTCGCCATGTTTCTTTGTACTCGAACACGTCCTTTGATCTATGAGCTTGTGGCCAATGCCACATGTATATAGTTGAAATAATGTACTGTTAGTGGCTTCTTGCTAAATTCTACTCGGAACAATCTTGATTCAGAAAGTCACACTTCCATACTCCTTGAAAACACATTGGTTTGAGCCAATCACTCATTCTCTATAGTTATTAGTTTCAGCGGTTGATAGAGCTGGTCATTAATTATTTAGGTTAACTATAATATTTCTGTTCTGTAGTTTTATAGTGACAGGCTTTCTAGTGAAGTGACAACGTTATTTAATAACATGATTTCTAGTGAAGTGACAGCGTTATTTAGTGACAGCCTTTCTAGTGGTGTGACAGCGTTATTTATTGACAGCCTTTCTAGTGATGTAACAGCGTTATTTAGTGACAGCCTTTCTAGTGATGTGACAGTGTTATTTAGTGACAGCCTTTCTAGTGATGTGACAGTGTTATTTAGTGACAGCCTTTCTGTGTTGTTGTTGTTTGTCCATCAAGAATGATGATGACCATTCATTTCATCCAGTGGGGTTGAAGGTATGGAGCCGTGGGTTCTAAGATGGCTGATAAGGCCTATTTTGGCTCGAAATGTTCTTTGACAATGTGGGCAAAGAATGCTTGAAGTTTCTGGAGGAGGACTTCCTGCAGTGGTTTTTGTGTCCTGCCTTTTCTTCACAGCTCTTGCAGTCCTGGTTGCCTCACATATGACTGCACCCTTGCGTAATGATGCACGCCACGAATTTCGGTCTCTGGCTGCAGCCTCCAGGTGTCATGATGAATTCCAAAAGCCTTCAGTGAAATTTTCAGAGTGTCTTTAAAGCGTTTCCTCTGGCCACCTTGGGAGTGTTTACCACAACGCATTTCGCTGTAAAAAATTCGTTTAGGGAGCCTGTGATCTGGCATGCGAGTCAAATGACCAGCCCAGCGAATCTGATTCTTCATCAGTAGATGGTGGATACTGGGCATGGATGCTCTTTCTAGGACTTCAGTGTCTGGAATCTTGTCTTGCCATTTAATCTTCAGTAGCTTCCTTAGGCAGACTGTGTGGAAGTGGTTTAATTTCCTAGCGTGTCGCTGATAAACAGTCCAGGTTTCACAAGGATATAGCAGTGTGGATAAACAGCCTTTCTAGTGATGTAACAACGTTATTTAGTGACAGCCTTTCTAGTGATGTGACAGCGTTATTTAGTGAAGGCTTTCTAGTAATGTGACAGCGTTATTTAGTGAAGGCTTTCTAGTAATGTGACAGCGTTATTTAGTGACAGCCTTTCTAGTGATGTGACAGCGTTATTTAGTGACAGGCTTTCTAGTGATGTGACAGCGTTATTTAGTGACAACGTCATTTAGTGACAGCCTTTCTAGTGATGTGACAGCGTTATTTAGTGAAAGCTTTCTAGTGAAGTAGCAGCGTTATTTAGTGACAACGTCATTTAGTGACAGACTTTCTATGTGAAGTAGCAGCGTTATTTAGTGACAACGTCATTTGGTGACAAGCTTTCTAGTGAAGTGACGACCTCATTTAGTGACAGGATTTCTAGTGAACTATGGCATCATTTAACTACAGGATTTCTAGTGAAGTGACACAAAAAAATGTTTTGCATATCCTTTATAGGATATCGCTGTCAACATCAGCATCTTTCAGCTGATTGTTGATTTCTTGGCAAGATTACGCTCAGTAGTTTGTCATTGCTTTCTGAGCGACCGGCTCCATACTCTCATAAGTCACTGGCGCGACTCGAACCGCTTCCAATTCTCGTGCGCTCACGTCAACCACGAGAGTATTCGGGGTTAAGGAAGAAAGCCACTAACTTTCTCGGCCACGGAGAGAGTTAAGTGACAACATCATTTAATAACAACATCATATAGTCACATGCTTAATAGTGAAGTGATACCGTTATTTAGTGACAGGATTTCTAGTGAAGTGACGGCCTCTTTTAGTGACAGGACTTCTACTGAACTGATGGCATCATTTAGTGCTTGCTTGCTTGCTTGCATTCGCTGGCTGTGAACTCCAACGTGAAGTCCTGTATGTCGGAATGGAGACATCCTGTTGTCCAACATCAGTGTGATATCATACCGGACTGAGGTTTGCGTGAGTATCCGTTGTCCCATGTCTGGCTTATTGGTGTGCAGACTGGTAGTTTCTCGCCGTGCAGGCAGATACTCTCCTATTTCGGAGGAGCATCATTTAGTGACAGACTTTCTAGTGAAGTGGCAACGTCATTTAGTGACAACGTCATTTAGGGACAACGTCATTTAGGGACAACGTCATTTAAGGACAACGTCATTTAGTCACAGGCTTTGTAGTTAAGTGGCAGCGTTATTTAGTGACAGGATTTCTATAGAACTTACGACATCATTTAGTTACAGGCTTTCTAGTGAAATGACGGCCTCATTTAGTGAAAGGTTTTCTGGTGAACTGACTGCATCATTTTGTGACAGGCTTTCTAGTAAACTGACGGCATCATTTAGTGACAGGCTTTCTAGTGAAGTGACGGCATCATTTAGTGACAGGCTTTCTAATGAAGTGACAGAGTCATTTAGTGACTGGATTGCTAGTGAGGTGACAGCGTCATTTAGTGGCCCACATTTTGTGTTTGCAGGTAAATGATTACTTAGCACTTGTTAGAAGTATTGAGAACAAAATACTGGCCTCACATGTTTTAGACCAGGGGTGGGCAAACTACGGCCCGCGGGCCGCATGCGGCCCGCCAAGTCATTTTATGCGGCCCGCGAGGGCATTTAGAAATAAAAAATTTTAATTAGTTTTTAAGTTATTTCGTTAAATTTTACAGAATTTCATGTACCGTTATGATGAGTGTCAATAACAAACGTAAGGTTGAAGATGAATGCCATGTTTTTAATGATGAATGGACAACTAAGTACTGTTTTATAAAAGTTGGTAGCAAATCAGTTTACTTGTTGTGTCGTGAGTCAGTGGCTGTCTTCAAGGAGTACAATTTAAAAAGACATTATCAAACAAAACATTCCGATTTCGGATACAATTTAACGACCGAAGAGAAGGAAAGGAAATGCTTTGATTTGGTGAAAAATTTGGAGAAACAGCAAACTGTTTTCGCTAAACAGTCTTCAATTCAAGATGCAGCAACTGAAGCTAGTCTTATGCTGTCACACAGAATTGTAAAACAGAACAAGCCATTTTCTGATGGCGAGTTCATCAAGGAATGTTTGCTAGATGCAGCAAACATTATGTGTCCAGAACAAAAAAAAAAAAAAACAGATTTGACAACATAACTTTATCAAGGAGAACTGTGGTCAGACGTGTTGACAAGATCAGTGACAATTCGATGCATAAACTTCAAGATGCAAGTAAACAATTGTTGTGGTACTCTCTTGCATTGGATGAGAGTACCGATGTACACGATACTGCCCAATTATTGATATTTATACGCGGAATAAACACTTCTTTCAAACTCACTGAAGAGTTACTGAGTGTTGAGTCACTCAAAGACACAACCACAGGCCATGATATATTCAATGCTGTTACTAACTGTATTGAAAGAACTGGGTTGGTTTGGAACAAGATGGCAAGTGTTACAACTTACGGAGCTCGTGCTTTGATTGGAAAAAATGTAGGTCTGGTAAAGTTGATAAGTTGATAAGTGATAAGATTAAAGCAGAATATCCAGACCACACATTATTACCACTTCACTGTGTGATTCATCAAGAAAGTATGTGTATTGACCCAGTTGTCAGTGTCATCAACCTCATCAGATCAAGAGGACTTAATCACAGACAGTTCAAGTCATTACTTGACGATTTGGAAACAGAACATTCCGATGTCCTGAACCACACCAATGTTCGATGGCTGATTCTCGGCAAGGTGTTGAGGCGAGTGTGGGAACTCAGAGAAGAAATAGTGATGTTCCTAGAGATGAAGGGCATTGCATGTGACTTTAATACTAACATTGTCAATAAAGAGTGGCAGTTTGACTTTATGTTTGCCATTGAAATTATGGAAAAGTTAAATGAACTGAATGTCAAACTTCAGGGTAATGGTGTGTTTGCATATGAATTGTATGTATGTGTAAAATCATTTCAGGCAAAACTCTCACTGTTCTCCAGACAAGCAAGTGAAAAAAGATTTTGTCACTTCCCTTTGCTGAAACAAGAAACCATTTCTGGTGAAATGACTGAAAAGTACAAAGCCCAATTAGATGCATTGATTGAAGAATTTGGATGGAGATTCCAAGATTTCAAGAAATTAGAGCCATAGTTCAATATTCTCAGTTCACCTTTTAGTGCAGAAGCTGATACAGCCGCAGAGGACATACAGTTGGAGCTGCTTGACTTACAAGCAGATCATGACATGAAAGAGAAATTCAAAACAGATGGTTTGCTGGATTTCTATGGATCTTTATCACAAGAATCATTTCCCAACTTGAAAAACTTTGCAGCTAAACTTTTATCATTATTTGGATCAACATACATTTGCGAACAAGCATTCTCTTGCTTGAAGATCAACAAATCTAAGAATAGGTCTTTATTGTCGGACTGCAACTTGCATGCTGTCATGCGAATTTCAACAAGTAAACTTGCTCCAGATTTCAAGAATATTGTCAACAATTGCAAGCAGTTACATACATCTCATTAGAAATCAACAACTGTAGTGACAATGTAGTCGCTGTGTGTCTAAATTAAAGCCATTGATAGATAATAAAGAATATTTTTTATAATAACAAGTCGTAAAATCGTGTTAACAGATTAGTAAAAGTTTTTGTCCATATTGTCAAATATAATGTATAAGTGTATAAGTAAAATAAAATTGCAATAATTATTTATTTATACAGCTTAATAACCTATAAATAATTAATAATTATTTATTGTGATAGGTTGCTGTAAACAAAATGGATATATATATATATATATATATATATATATATATATATATATATATATATATATATATATATATATATATGCGGCCCGCCAATAGCTTTACATTTGTCAATGCGGCTCGCCACACGAAATGTTTGCCCACCCCTGTTTTAGACCATTCATGTCTCAGTGAAGGGACGTGTTCAACATCACGCCGGTCCCCTTTGCTTTCCAGGACATTTCTTGGTACTGTATTCAGTGTAGGCTGGGTCGACATGGAAGCCCTGGTTAGGTTTAAACAAAATTCTCTCGATGGAGTCTCGAACTTGTTTCACCAGGTACGCAGGTAAACGTGCTAGGCATAGCGCTATAACGGATCACTACACTGTGTTTAGTTGCTAGACATATATATAGAGTTTATTTTTAATGACTGTGCAGTGTTTGAAAATATTGCCTATCCAAGTTTTGTATTCACCCTGTGTAAAGTTCCGGCAACATAATAGGTAAATATAAAACTTGGACCGACAATATTTTCAAACACTGCACAATCATTACAAATACACCATGTACTTCTTGTACTTTCTTTTCTATGTGTCACATTCAATGATTATATATTTATGAAACTTTTATTATACGTTTATGAATCTTTCAACTGTGAGTTTCTCCTGGGCTTCCCGGTGTTCTCGAAACGGACAGTAGATGCAACCATATTTCGACCTTGTAATAAACTGAAATCAGAAGAAGAGTTCGACCCTGTAAATGATGGACAGAGGGAATAACAGAATCTGTGGGAATCTCAATATATGTAGCCAATAAACGGTCACTCTCCCGCTGTTTATGCTTAACCTCGACACCGCAAAGTACAAGAGGAACTAGCTGAATGAGAATCATTAATCTGAGTATCACAGTCAAGCACGGCCTTGAAAGTATGTACTAGTGCTTTCAGAAGGGTTCCGGGACATATTTACAGTAAAGTAAAATATGTCAAGGCAAGGCCTCTTTCACACGCCGTAACGCGCATAGGGCATATGGTGCCAGAACCATAATTTTATAGACACTGGGATGTGATGAGTATCATACAGACCGCATTTACTTATCAAGACATTTCCTGTTATCCATTTTAGACTGCGCATTTACTTATCAAGACATTTCCTGTTATCCATTTTAGACTGCGTCGACCTTGGAGCCCAGGTTAATGCCAAAACTGTGTCTTATTTTGGATTCGAACCCAAGACCAACATGCCGGCAGGCGAACGTATAGTCACCGTGCTATAGCGGATAATCATATTTATAGACGCTATGAAACAGAAAGTATAAACATTAAAGCACAGGCAATCGAGCGCTAAAATAATAAAAAAAAATCCTACAACGTCTCAAACAACTTCGATAAATAACATTTCGCAACCAATAGACTTCAATTTTTCCACAATTTATTTCCCTGGAGCTGACAAGAAAATGTATCTATATCGATAGCAGGATCAGAAACCAACCTCTATTGAGCGGAATGAACAATTTTGGTAAAGTTTTCGTGTTATTCAAAAATAGCCAGTTATTGTTTTATAACAGTTTAAGACACCATTTCTCAACCAATCAGTGCCCGAGTAATCTTTCCCATTTCCCGAGTTCCGTTTCCTGTTCCACTATTGACCAGATATTAACTGAGCGCTAAAAAGCCGAGGCTCAGTTTGTTGAACAATTTGAATACCAAGATTTGTTCTGCAGCTCCAGATACTGTAGAAAGTCAGTGTTCCGTGGTTTGGATCTACGGGTGTTGGTCCACAGATAAAAACCATAATTGTGTGACACTTTTAAAGTTAGTTGTTTATCCTTTACTGGACATTGCAATCTATTCCAACATTTATTGACTGTGATTTTCTAAGCAACGTTACGCTCAGTAATTTGTCATTGTTTTCTGAGCGGGCCGACTTTCGTACCATTGTGAAAACAACGCAGAGCTATCTGCTCCCAAATCACGTGCGGTTAACTACGAACCTTGTATGTCAGGACTGTCAAACAGTGTGGTGCTATATTTTCTGTTAAATACATAGGGACCATCATAGCATCGGATGTGAAGATGTGTGACACAGGTTGAGAGCAGAACGAGTTAAACAAAGGCTGCTCTTAAGACAGGGGGAAAAGTCACTATCATTGAATTCCAGAAAGAAAGTACTGACATGTTATATATAACCTGTTTTGCTGTATGGCTGTGAATGGTGGAATGTGAATGAACGTATAAAAAAGCCTGGAAACAACAGAGATGTGGTTCCTGAGACGAATGTTGCGAATACATTGGACTGCCAGAATAATTACCAACGATTGTCTGGAAGACGCTAATGAACTAGAACATTATATACAGCTATAAGAAAGCCACAAGCAGAGCTCTTTGGTCATGTGATGCGAAGAGAGGTATTGGAGAACACGTGACAAGTGGATAGAATCAATGGGAGAAGAGACAGAGGGCAGACTGAGAGAAAAATAAATGAGACCGGATGGACTGAGGAGGTGGCATGGAGGATATTAGCAATAGATTTGATCCAGAACACCAGGAACCGTGATCTGGAGTTTATGCTGCCTTATAGCATGGCTACCAACAATAGTATCTGAAGTATCTCACTTCTTGAGTCCTGATCCAGAACACCAGGAACCGTGATCTGGAGTTTATGCTGCCTTATAGCATGGCTACCAACAATAGTATCTGAAGTATCTCACTCCTTGAGTCCTGATCCAGAACACCAGGAACCGTGGCCTGGAGTTTATCCAGCCTTATAGCATGGCTACCAACAATAGTATCTGAAGTATCTCACTCCTTGAGTCCTGATCCAGAACACCAGGAACCGTGGCCTGGAGTTTATCCAGCCTTATAGCATGGCTACCAACAATAGTATCTGAAGTATCTCACTCCTTGAGTCCTGATCCAGAACACCAGGAACCGTGGCCTGGAGTTTATCCAGCCTTATAGCATGGCTACCAACAATAGTATCTGAAGTATCTCACTCCTTGAGTCCTGATCCAGAACACCAGGAACCGTGGCCTGGAGTTTATCCAGCCTTATAGCATGGCTACCAACAATAGTATCTGAAGTATCTCACTCCTTGAGTCCTGATCCAGAACACCAGGAACCGTGGCCTGGAGTTTATCCAGCCTTATAACATGGCTACCAACAATAGTATCTGAAGTATCTCACTCCTTGAGTCCTGATCCAGAACACCAGGAACCGTGGCCTGGAGTTTATCCACCCTTATAGCATGGCTACCAACAATAGTATCTGAAGTATCTCACTCCTTGAGTCCTGATCCAGAACACCAGGAACCGTGGCCTGGAGTTTATTCTGCCTTATAGCATGGCTACCAACAATAGTATCTGAAGTATCTCACTCCTTGAGTCCTGATCCAGAACACCAGGAACCGTGGCCTGGAGTTTATTCTGCCTTATAGCATGGCTACCAACAATAGTATCTGAAGTATCTCACTCCTTGAGTCCTGATCCAGAACACCAGGTACCGTGGCCTGGAGTTTATTCTGCCTTATAGCATGGCTACCAACAATAGTATCTGAAGTATCTCACTCCTTGAGTCCTGATCCAGATCACCAGGAACCGTGATCTGGAGTTTACCCTGCCTTATAACATGGGTCCAAACAATAGTATCTGAAGTATCTCACTCCTTGAGTCCTGATCCAGATCACCAGGAACCGTGATCTGGAGTTTACCCTGCCTTATAACATGGGTCCAAACAATAGTATCTGAAGTATCTCACTCCTTGAGTCCTGATCCAGATCACCAGGAACCGTGATCTGGAGTTTACCCTGCCTTATAACATGGGTCCAAACAATAGTATCTGAAGTATCTCACTCCTTGAGTCCTGATCCAGAACACCAGGAGCCGTGATCTGGAGTTTACCCTGCCTTATAACATGGGTCCAAACAATAGTATCTGAAGTATCTCACTCCTTGAGTCCTGATCCAGAACACCAGGAGCCGTGATCTGGAGTTTACCCTGCCTTATAACATGGGTCCAAACAATAGTATCTGAAGTATCTCACTCCTTGAGTCCTGATCCAGAACACCAGGAGCCGTGATCTGGAGTTTACCCTGCCTTATAACATGGGTCCAAACAATAGTATCTGAAGTATCTCACTCCTTGAGTCCTGATCCAGAACACCAGGAGCCGTGATCTGGAGTTTACCCTGCCTTATAACATGGGTCCAAACAATAGTATCTGAAGTATCTCACTCCTTGAGTCCTGATCCAGATCACCAGGAACCGTGGCCTGGAGTTTACCCTGCCTTATAACATGGGTCCAAACAATAGTATCTGAAGTATCTCACTCCTTGAGTCCTGATCCAGATCACCAGGAACCGTGGCCTGGAGTTTACCCTGCCTTATAACATGGGTCCAAACAATAGTATCTAAAGTATCTCACTCCTTGAGGTGTACTGGGTATATGGTGCTAGCCCCATAGCTATATAGACCAATCTCCATTCAATGGGGGATGTGGTCAGTGTCACTGCGGCCTCCTGTACTTCCCAGGACAGTTCCTGGTACCCATGTTAAGCTGGCGTGGCCTGAAAGCCCAGATCAATTCTGCACATCCATCACGATATCGATTTGAACAAGCCCACCTCAAGAGTGATGGCCAGTGTGCTACCTAGGTTCCCGTTCTCTGAGGAAGGCCACATTAAATACAAAGTGGTTTGTGACGATCAAGAGCATATAGATAGAGAGCCATATAGTCAATATGTCGCGATGACAAGAGTATGAGATTTAAGAAATACAAACACGATTTTAATATAACGCGTTTATATTGTTCTGACAATACACTTTATAAATTAAATGCAGCGATCTATACATTGTTAAGAATTTAATTCAAGGAGACACTTTAAGCATTACTATTTTACTGAAAACATGAGGTAATCAGATACTTTACATTGACGAATCCCGAAATTTAAAATGCCCAAAACATTACCAATGTTATGCAATAAGCAATACATTTGGTAAATACTTAAATAAGCAATTATCTATTTCGTAATACTAATTCACTGTCCTTGTTGATCATACCGTCAAGCGAGTCTTCTTGATTAACTAGGTCGTTTTCGGAGTTCCTCTTTACTTCCATACAGCTTGGAGTTTTGTGTTGGCCAGTCTATCTTTCCTAGTTCGCTGTAGAGAGGATAATACAGAAGCACAAATCCTACAGATTGCTTGGTTCACACACGTATAGTGGTGAAACAAAGATGTAACGCCTATGTACGTGTACATTCAGGCTACTATACCCATCCCTGAGATGCAGCATGATGGTCAGTCCCTGCCAGATAAGTTCAGTAATATATGTCAATTAGTTTTTCTTATTGCTTAATGGTTCATCTGATATTTTATCATTTCGTGCAATCTCAAAAACTTCACTCTTTGCGTGACACAACCTACCTTGTCTACTGAAGGTAATAGAGTTATAATCACATTGAGCCCGGAGTGCAGGGAGTGGCCAGCAGGGGCCACGGAAGTAGAAATCCAGCAACTAATTCAGGCTAATGCTCGCCCGAGTGATGTGATTATCTACACAGATGGTGCAGTGCTGAGAGGTAGGAGAAGTGCCTGGGGGTTCTTAGCAATAGCTAATGGTCGACGTTTGGTGCAGGAGAGCCTGACATATGATACCACAACATCTAGCTTAAGAATGGAAGTGGAGGCAGTCAGTGCAGCTTTCCGCTGGATGGAGAATACGACACACACACACACACACACACACACATCGTTATTGTAACTGACTCAGAAAGCATGCTGAGGAAAGTGAGGACAGGCAAGCTTCGTGCGGAGTGGCTTGCTTCGCTTCGCAGGTCACGGGTGGCAAGCATCGTCTGGATCTTTTCTCCGGGGCATGCCGGTGTGCTGGGGAATAAACAGGCGGACAGATTGGCTGGCTCGACAAAACTTGGTGGAGTATTGATGCATGACAAGGCAGACGTGGTTGCTGCCTTGTGGGAGCACGTGTAGACCTCGGAGGAGCAAATGGATCACCATGGTCTGGCAAGACTGAGACAGCGAGGAGTGACGAGAGGATCTGGCCGACGCTCGACGCTCAGAGGAAAGGCGAGACGGACATATAATCAGATTGCTACTGGTACTATTGGTGTTGGAACTCTTCGCTGGCTTCTGAGGATGGGGACGGAGCGCTTATGGGAATGCCCCGAATGCTGTGATGTCGGTTCCTAAATCAATCAATCAATCTATTGAAGATAAACATATTAGAAATACGCACTTGTGGTATTGTCTCTGAAATGTAAAGGGTGCCGTGATCTTCTAATACCACTCTTCATCCTCTCACTTTCCTCCCCCCCTTCTCTGTGTGTGTGTGTGTGTGTGTGTGTGTGTGTGTGTGTGTGTGTGTGTGTGTGTGTGTGTGTGTGCCCGCGCGCTCCCATATACAACACCGAAGAATTCAAAGTAGCATACAGATAGACAAGCTTTTAAGTCCCCAGAGGAAACTGTTACTGTAAGAACTGGCGAAGAGGAAATCAGATGTACGTAACTTTTACGTATGTTAAAGCAAGTTCCCCCACCCTTTTCCCCCACCACACACACCCACATGAACTCACAAACTATAACCCAGCACGCACATCATGCCTTATATTCACAAATTGGATACATGAAAGTCTAATATGAATCTAAATTTATCTAACCAGTAAATGACGTACTTCAAAGTACCTGTTAGTTAATGCCATGCCTACGTTTTGATTAATCTGAATGTACTCGGATGTCTTGTTTCTCTTATACATAGCAATTATGGTGCACCAGAAGTCTTTCAACAATTGGTATGCTCGTTACGTGCCAGCAAATTACTCCATAAAACACATGTATTTTAAATGTTCTTTTTTTCTAAAATATCTATGATATAGCTCTGCATTCTAAAACAATAGAAGGAAAATGCTTAAACTAATCAATAAATTCAAATATTTGACGACAATCATAACATCAAATGAAATAGGAATACAGAGATTAAAAATATAATAGACCAAGAAAAATCGCCTTTCAGAAGATGAAAGTATCTTATGTACCCCATTACTTTCCGAGGTAGACATCTACGCGTGTTTTTGTGATCTAAAGTATCTTTTAGTTTCCACTTGGTTACCATGTCTTCTATGAGTGCTCATCAATACTTGTGAGTTTATTTCTAGTCTTATTTGAATGGCTGCAAAGATAGCCCAGCGGGTGTGTTTGTTACATGATGGTCAGGATATTACCCTGACCAAAGCGCGGTCGGACGAGGTTTCTAAATCAGCTCTCGATATTCACTATGGGATGGAAAGACTGACCACCTGTTCCTCCGTGCACTCAGGCCTAACGGTTCATATATCCACAGTAGGTTTCGGTTACGGTTACGGGGTGTTTTCAAAGCTAGTTCAGATTGAAATTAATACATCTCAGTACTGACTATCATACTATTCTCTTAAATCTGCTCTCTCTCTCTCTCTCTCTCTCTCTCTCTCTCTCTCTCTCTCTCTCTCTCTCTCTCTCTCTCTCTCTCTCCCCTACCCCCCCCCCCCCAAAAAAAAAATATATGTCATCTACTGTCTATAGTACTTTGCTATGTAGGACAGGAAGGTTTTGAGCCTAAGCAATTAAGGTCGCTTGGTTAGTGCAGTCGCCGCGAACTGCGCAGGTTAGGGTTTATCTGTTTGCCATGGACAGAAAAAAATGCACACCTTACCGAGGTTGCGAACATGAGTCTCCCGAAGGATAACCCGGCATTCTAGCCACTCGGCCTGCTGCTCCTCGGTGAAATCAAAGAACGCAAACTAAACTGAGGAAAACTTTGGGTACTTAGCACCATAAAGATGTGGCCTGGGTGCTGTGTGACATAATGGACCGACGCAGACATCATACGATCATCTGCCTCCGCCACAACAAACCTAGAACAGAAAAGGCAGATGATTTTTGTGGAATATGATTATCTTCGTGTATAAGACAGAATAGGAAAAGATACACACGCGCTCGGCGTGTGCGTACAGACACATAAAATTGAGATGACTTAAATCAAAAGCCGACATCACAGAACTCGCGCCATTCCCATACGCTCTCCGTCCTCATCTTCAATAGCCAGCGTAGAGTGGCAATACTATTGGTACTAGTTGTTGTCTAATTGTGTGTCCGTGTGGCATTTCCTCTGAGTATTGAATGTGAGCCAGATCCCCTGGTAACTAACTACCTGCAGCACGATTCTCTCTAGGGCAGTAGTTCCCAAGCTTTTCAAGCAGAGGGCGATATCTACTATTTTCGGCAGTTAAGCGGGCCACAACGTTATAAAATTATAAAAATCGAGCAATATCATTCTTACCTTTCTTAACTTTCGTCAGCAAACAAAATTCTAAAATGTTAAAGGCAGTAAGTGTGAGTGAGAGGTATGGTGTCCGCCTCGAGTGCTGGAGGTCCCGGGTTCAGGCCCCGGTGGGGACCGGGATTTATTTAAAAAATCCACCTGGACTTCCAGTAATAAAAATTTCCCCTGGTCTCTGGGTAGTGAGATCGGACGCCCGTGTGTATTGTTGCGCACGTAAAAAAATCCCTTGGCAGTTGGAAATCGAAAAAGAGTAGCCTAACGGCGCTGCCCGGGCAAAATTTCGAGTTAAAAATCTACCCAAAGTATTTCAGGATCCTCGCCGATGCAACGGAGTTCGTGCATTGAGCTGAGTTTCTCCAGACTCAGGTTTGAGTTAGGAGGAAAACGGAGCACTTATGGGTTAAACCGTGTGCCGTGATGTTGATCCAACGACTAAACGACTAAACGACTTGTGTGAGTACTACACTACGGTCATCTTTTTGGTTTAAAATCAAAAGTTCATTTAACAATAAATTTTTAATCAGTTTCGAAAATCGCTATTAATGTAATTACTTTACATTTGTAACTGTTCTTCATAACCAGTTACTTATGTTCAGATGCTAGTTTATCAATGTCTGGGCACAATTCTGTCGTCAAAATTGCAGCTGGCTTACTGTAGCTGAGTTGGGAACGTTGCTTGTCATTGCGGAAAATGACTGCTCGCATCTGTAAGTCGAACCAAAACGACAAATGTATCTCTGGGCGAATGAACGCAAGTGTTCAAATTGTTCGACAGGCAATAATCGCCAGAATGAAATCATATGATCAGCTGAAGGTGAAGCACGCAGCTCCAGAAATTTACATCTCAGAGCAGAATTGCATTTCAAATCAATTACTTCGTGCTGAAGGTTTTGCTGTAATTGAGTGCTCCGAGTGCATGTTTGAAATTATTAAAATATATTATATTAAATAACGAAGCCTCGCGTGCCACTTTCTGACAGCTGGCGGGCCACAAGTGGCCCGCCTGCCGTTTTTTGGGAACCTCTGCTCCAGGGTATGCTGATTTGTCTTCTCTTCCACATGATCCACAAAGCGGCCAGACCATATCTGCCGTATCCTGCACCAATACCAACACCAGCGGTGACCACAGACACACGCACACACACGCACGCACGCACACACTTACACATACACACACACACACTCATATATATATATATAATGTCACGGTTTTTGTAGATCAACAACTGTCTTCGCATCAAGATCTTGGGAGACTGCTACTATTGCGTCAGCGGACTGCCCGAGGCTCGAGCCAACCATGCTACCTGCTGTGTGGAGATGGGCCTTGACATGATCGATGCCATTGCGTAAGTTAATATCTCTCCGTGTTTCACCTGTGCTCTTCTTATATATAAATAAGGATCGTATGTCTGCCTGTATCTATGTATGTCCTTTGTGCGCTCGCGAACGGCCCATCCGATTGAGATGAAATTTTCTACACGCCTTCCTTTCAGTCCAGAGCTGTCAACTGTGATATTTTTTTAGTGTGAAATCGCCTGCTTACTCAGTATTATTTCATTTTTCATTTTTCATTATAATTGTATATATTTCAGGGGACCTAACTCCGTAAAAGTTATTTCAAGGGGCATAACTTTTCTGTATAACTTATAGTCATATTGTGGCATCGTTTTCAAAGATTTATAAACTCTGTGTCCATAGTTATGTACCGGCATATGAGTTATAATAAATAATGATACAAACTGTAAGGCATTTTTAAAGTTTTCATAAAAATAATGCACAATGCATAACATTGTAACTCATCTTTATTTGCTTAAGAAGTTACTGTAGTCATGCAGGTGATTAGCAAGCGTTTTCATTAAAAATAATGGATGGTGTCTGGAAGGACATTCTTTTAAGTTACTTTTTTTGTTGTATGAATTTAATGAGAACTTATATGACTACTTATGTGAATTAAATGAGATGCTCCCCACCAGGGACTGGGCGAAGCCGGACAGGGTCAGGCAGACAGATAGACAGACAGACAGACAGACAGACAGACAGACAGATAGTCGGGAACGGGAACGGGAACTTATATGACTACTTATATGAATTAAATGAGATGCTCCACACCAGGAGCTGGGCAATGCCGGGCCGGGTCAGACAGACAGACAGACAGACAGACAGACAGACAGACAGACAGACAGACAGACAGACAGACAGTCGGTAACGGGAACGAGAACTTATATGACTACTTATATGAATTAAATGAGATGCTCCCCACCAGGGACTGGGCGAAGCCGGGCCGGGTCAGCTAGTATATTATAAAGAACATGTTTCTTTAGTCTATGCCAAATGCTCCTGGTCGTCTGGTTTGTGCAGTCTTCTGCATGGCGTGATTTAGTCGTGTTTACTTACTACAAATACTTTATTTTGATTATAATTGATATTTAGCAATCTACAACACAATCTTTCTGCCAACACTATGCTACCAATGCCAAATATGGACAATGACAGAAAAAGCGACATCCAAAATTTTTTTTTTAAATTCCAGCAACGGAAATGAGATTCATGAGAAGAATACGCATCGTATCAAAAAAGAGAGAACATCAAAAATGATGAAATGCAGACTAAAGTAGTGATAATATCAGCGCTAAATTTCAGTATAAAACAGCAAGTGAGGTGGTTCAACCATTTAACTAGGCTACCAACTGACAGCATACCACAACAAGCAATGATGTACAGATCATATGGAACCAGAAGAAGAGGTCAAATATGTAAACGAAGAACAGATGGGATAACAGAATCAATGGGAATCTCGATACATGAAGCCCATAATCGGGTACTCTCCGTATGTTTATTCTTCACCTCGACACTGCAAGGTACGAGAGGAACAAGATAAGATGAGAAATCATGTTGATATTAATGCCGGGGTATCGCATTGGCTACCACGCTTGCCTGTCACCCTGTTGGTCTTGAGTTCGAATCTGCTTTGGGGCCGAGGATTTTGTGTTTAAATTGACCTGGGTTTCCATGTGGACCCAGCCTAACATGTGTGCCAGGATGCTCTGGGATGTAAAGGCTTCGGCCTGATACTGACCACATCACCCACCGAGAGTGGACTGATCAATACAAATATAGTTCTAACATCATATGCCAGACTGGCGCCGAGGCTTAGAGGACAGTGAAACTACGTTTCATAATTCCCCGACACACCGAGTCAAGAGCTTAAAATCAGCAGCAGGCGATTTGGAAGCAGGCCGTTCTGTGTTGATTTCGATGGTATGAGACGTCGGTCGTTCAGAAAGCAATGGCAAAGTACTGAACTGACATGGCCGAGCAAATCATACACGGACAATAAATGTTGCGGTTAATCGCAAGGTCCTACAAATATGGGATATACAACAAACTATTAACTATATGCCAAATGCACTTCGAAGCGAGTGAGTGGTCCACGGTTCGGTTATTTTTTAAATGTCTACTTTAATGGCGATCGAAAGTTCGATACACTCCATTAACTGAAAACATTAGTTAACTGACAGATCACTCAATGAATGGCATCGTGAGTGGATTCGACCCAAGAAGGATGTGCATAAGTGGTTCTCAATTTGACCCACGCATTATTTTAATGAAGGAGTGGGGGGAGAAATTGTTTTTAGTAGACCACCTGAATGTAAATACGTAATGTATATTATGATGTGCGCTAACTGTTGTAGAATAGATATTGAAGATAACTTCAGTTCTCAATTCAAATGACTAAATACGCATGCTGTGACAAGCAGTTTTATTTGTATTACATGTAAACCCTAATGTTGAGAATGCTTTGGAAATTTAATGTGATAATATGAAGTTGGTAAATGCTTCCCATTTTTCTCGCACGTATGTTTATTTGTGTTACACCTTCCATATTTTCATTGGCTGCTTTGGGTGTTAGTCCCTGGTCATTAATGACCTCTAATGTGATGCTTGTAATAAATCATTTGTGACTTCTGATGTGGTGTTGGTTAAAAGCCATTCATGACCCCGATATGGTGTTAATCATAAGTCATCTATCACTTCTGATATAGTGTTATTTATAAGTCACCAATGACCCCTGATATGGTATTTCATAATTCTCTGACTCACTGAGTCCAGGGTTGCAACTCAGTTGAGGAATATTTGGAAGCATTCTGCTTTGCAATGGCTTCACTGGAAGGAGGCGTTGGCCGTTCAGACAGCAATGGCAAACTACTGAACTAACATTGCCTAGTAAATCACCTACAGTTAATATACGCTGGTGCTGCGGGAAACATTCTGTAAAGGATACGCAACAATTTTTTACATATTCAATTACCTTATGTTCACACTGATATTTACCAATTATTCCGGGTTGTATTCAGCAAATGACAATGAAATAATCAGATATCACTAGGCCACGCAGTTCATGGCGAACCATTCATTTCTAGACATGTATACGTAATGATAGATGTGCGTACCTGCAAGTAAATATAATATTTGCTGTTAACACTAACGAGCGTTTTCTTAATTTGCGAATCATTTGCTCCTAATATTCCGTTGTCCTAGCGACAGATTCGTTAAAGGGGGTTTATTCAGAAATTCAGGAGCGATAATCAATATAATTTTTCCAGATGTAACGTCAAATGTATTCTGGTATAAATTCTTTCTTTACAATTCAGATCTCGTGATTTAATTGGACGGGGTGAGCATGGTTTATATTTAAATGTATGTATATCACCAGAGGCACCACAGATCGATGTCAATTAACAGCCAGACAGCAATACAGATTTAAATATGCTATTGTATTTTGCACGTTAAGGTGAGAGATAAAGGACCTCGTTTTCATCCCCTTGCAATATATTTAATACCACAGTGACCAGACGTCCTGGTTCTATCTGGGCAGTCCCGGTTTTCGATGATCTGACTCAGTGGTCAGAAACATAATTCCTCGGTATGGTTTTAAAAAAAATCGTTCAATTATTCATAATAATAGTAGATAAAATAGTTTATTTTATGCCGAAATTGTACACATATACAAACCTTTTCTGGAAAAAAAGTAAACAATGACTTCTTGATAATACGTAGATCCAACATCTGAAATACCCAATGTCTGAAAAGCGCGGTTTTGAGAAGCAAAATGTGAGCAGTATTGGCTTCGAAGCCATGTCATTTTCGTCAGTTGTCTTGTTTGGAGCGGACATTGTTGACCATAACTGTCGAATTCTTATCTCATCTGTAGTGTTAATAAAGTTAATGTTGGTTGCATTATTCAATGTTGTCCAATTGTTTAAGTTTTCCACAAAGACGTGTCTCTACATTCCGCTGTCTCTCTTGTCTAGTATTCCCACTCCTCCCACAAATACTACATTTATGTTCTGTTGATATGCCCCTTACATTTAAGTTTCTTGAAAAATTTGGTTACGAAAAACACCACACTTCAGGGAGATTTTAATATAGGGACAACGGCTGGTAGGTAGATTTTTGCGGTAGTGTAGTTAGTGACGATTTATATGTCCAAATGAAACTATCAGATGTTACGTCAAATAAAACTTATTTCATTTATAAATCGGGATCGTGTGATAACAAATGAAACTGCTGTATTTAATAACTAACAGAATAAGAGAGAGAGAGAGAGAGAGAGAGAGAGAGAGAGAGAGAGAGAGAGAGAGAGAGAGAGAGAGAGAGAGAGAGAGAGAGAGAGGGGGTGAGTGAGCGAGTGAGAGAGAAGGGGTGAGTGAGAGAGAGAGCGAGAGAGAGATAGAGAGAGGGAGAGAGAGAAAGAGAGAGAGCGAGAGAGAGAGAGAGAGTATTATATAGACGCTAACAGCGAAACCCTTACCTACACCACCTACAATATTATTTAAGTATCCGATTCTTCATTGTCTGTGCTAAGTATGGGAATCGTAGTAACGTAGCGGCTCGTCGCTTGCCTGTCGACCCGGTGATCATGGGTTCAAATTCGTATGGCGACGAAGTTTGAAACTTGACCTACGTTCGCAGGTCAACCCAACCGATTACGGGCAACAGGAAATGTTGGAAAGTAAAGGTGGCCGATGTGATACTAACCACATCACCTCTGGAGTGTCGATAGGTCCGAGGTCGCTTGTTGTGAGCATTTGCTGGATCTTTTCTCCAGGACACTTTGGTGTGGTTGGAAATGAACAGGCAGACATATTGGCTGGTGTCGCATCATTAAAAGGTGATTTGGTGAATTATAAGCCAGATGTTGTGAAGGCCCTCTGGGAGCATGTGATTATTGCTGAAGAACAGACTATTATGGTCCAGAGAGAATACATGAGTGTCTAATCGACAGTCGTCATTCAGGGGTAAAGCAAGACGGACATGTTATCAGATTGCAACGGGCACCATTAGTATTTGAACTCTTCACTGGCTGTTGAAGATGAGTGAGGACTGAGTGCTTATGGAAATGTCCCGAGTGCAGTGATGTCCGTTCTTGACTCAACTCAACTCAGCTCGATTGGTCAATAAATTCATGTCTATTACTATATATCCGCCGACTCCGTGGTGAAGGTGTTGCGGACGCAGTTCGTGATCCCACATACACGCAGTCGAAGCAAAGCTGCAGGCGATTTGGCAGCAGACCGTCTTAAATTTGCTTCTTACGAAATGGTATGGGTGCCGGTCTTTTAGAAATTAATGGCAAATTACTGAACGTAAACTTGCCAAGAGATCACAACAGCAAAAAATGCTGATGTTGACTGCGACGTCCTGTAAAGGATATGCAGTTAACTAACTAACTATATACCCAGTATGCCGTAAGGCGTGGAAACGTGACTTTTACTACATTTGACTATACTAAGAATAAAAAGCAACTTAACCAAGTAATTCCTTCAGTTGTCCATTTCAGGAGTGTGTGCGACCAGACTGGGGTTAAGCTGAACATGCGCGTCGGCCTCCACACAGGGCGAGTTTTGTGTGGAGTTATGGGGCTAAAGAAGTGGCAGTACGATGTGTTCAGCAATGATGTCAAACTAGCAAACCATATGGAGTCTGGTGGTTTGCCAGGGTAGGTTTGGCTTTATTGTTATTGCTCTAATTACAGTCGAACTATTATTGGCTCATGCGCCAATGGGGAATACAGGATGAAGTTGATCAGATCAACGTTCAGTGCCTTACCGGCTGGCGTGGGCGATCATGCCTCTCTACAAATTACGATCTCCGGCGTTATGGTTCAGTTCGTGTGTTGACTCCCTTCCATGCCATGACACAAGACTGTCAAGAATTTTCTCACGCTGTCTTCCTCTATCTCTCTTTCCGCAAACATGTCACAACCTGTTCCATTTTTATGTCTTCTCATAACGTGGCCAAAGATAGCACTGTAACTTAGCATGTATAACACTGATGCAGTAAAGTATAATGACACTCTGGTATCACAGCGCACTCGCCTGTTAATCCGTTAAGCCTGGATGGACCCAGTTTCATATAATGGGTACCAGAAAGTTTCATGGGAAATTAAAGACGACCGATATGACATTTACTACATCACCCATCAAGAGTGCAGAATATGAGCTTATCCTTACCGTATTCCCAATATGGCACACGATATTTAAACGGGCCTTCTACTGTAATGGAAGAACAGGGAAAGTGATAGAGGCTGCCCCGGTAGCTCAGTGGCGAACACGCTAGCCTGCCGGCCCGGTAGTCATGCGCTCAAATCCCATCCATGCGAGGAGTTGTAATATTTTCCTGGACTCCCAGGTCCACAAAGCCCAAAATGGGCACAAGAGAATGTTCTGGGAAATAAAGGGGCTGGTGTGATATCACTCACCAAATGTCGACTGGCCTATCAAATATGAGGCCAGCACCATACACGCAATACGCCTCAAAACAGGTGACAGGACCCTTTATTTTACTTCTACAATAATAGAGATGTCAAATGGCTGTCATAGCCAGTGGTAAAATTAAGATCAAGCTATTCACATTTGACGTAACGCTGCTGTGGCTTGCACATGGCAGTAGCCTCTGACAACAAACATCCAACTTCTGGCCTTCTTGCCACGAAACTGTTTAAAACCATCAGGAGGAGCGGGAAAAGGCTAATGTCTGGCATCTAGAAACACAACTTTCTCCTGATTAAATTATATGTACTTGCTAGAGTATTTAGAGAGGAGATGAGCACCACAATCCTCATGCCAAGCCCACCGAGTGCTGTGATGGAAAATCTAGTCACAAAGACTATGCAGGTTCGGCAGAGGCCCGGATTGCCAACTACAGCGCTCTCGAGAGTGAGCTAAGCTAACGAATCAGGTTAAAGTGTATGAAATTACCCAGAGAATGCAATATTCTTAGATTTGCAATATTTGCACTTTATATGCATGTGAGAAAGCATTACTAATACATTTAGAGATGTCGAGAAATAATTAAGATCAAGCAAGGAGACGTTCATTGAATTAATACCCTTGAACTTTCTTTTCAGCCGAGTCCACATCACCAAGGCCACACTTGACGAGCTGCATGGGCAATACGATGTGGAACCAGCTAACGGGGGATCTAGGGATAGTTACCTCCTAAAGCTTGGAGTGGAGACGTTCTTTATCAAAACAAAACATCCACGGAAGGTTAGATTGTTTTATGTGTTTGTCGATTCTTCGAACCCACAATTAAGAGATGAGAATGTGTGTCTGTATTCGGGCATAGTAAATTAAGAAAACTCAGTTTGAGAAACAATCATTATCATCAGCATGGGTCATGTACATAAGCGTGGGCGGTCATGTTTCGTCATCTCACACGATCACCAGAGTCGTGGATCAGCTCGTCGTGGATCAAGCCAATCAGATGTTTACATCTCTGCCTTCACCTTTTTCTTGTCCTAAACATTTTGCCTGTAGTCACTAAGTTCTCTAGTTTATTTCTTCTTATAACGTGTCAAAATTTTTTTGACTGTTTACTTCTAGTTTTTCTAATCAGTTTACGGTTTTCATTTACTTCTTGTAATACTAGCTCACTGGTTTTTCAAGAAACAATCAAAGACTATTCTAAAGAAACATACAACATATAGACAATCGTTTTTGCATTCACCATGCTTAGGCTAGAGGAAAGAGGATGTAGATATTATTATTAGTTCAAAACGATGTATTTCCTTTGGGAATTTAAACAAAGATGCCACAAACAATATATTGCAAGATTTCTTGCCAGACCTTTCGCTGCGACTCGTTAGGTGCATATTGCAGAGTTATACGTTTGTGGCTGTGACAGGACGTCCACATCGCGGTCGATCAAGCAGCTCTGTACCTCAACTTCTTGATTATTTGATTCTGTGAACTCAGCGATTGGCTGTATTCCTGTCGACTGCAAATCTTCCATATAATCATTTAGACGCTAGTGAATGTCCAGAACAGTTTCCTTCCCTGCAACAAGAAATTATATACAATTCACTGCTTTAACGCAAGTTGCTAACACGCTCCCATTCAACGGTTTAGCGTAGCCACATTATTTGCCGGGTTGGTTGCAATTTAGTTCATACAATCGACTCATGTCACAATTAAAGTGTGCAAAATGCCATGCTTCTATCTTCACTATTAGTTGAGAAAAACAATGTGGTGCATTACTTTCTGAACGCCCGTCGTATATCATATGAAGTTAATAAATTAATAATATTTTAACAGAAATACTAAGTGCATAGTCACTGATATTGTTTGAATGTGTACTTCACATTTTAACAATATTAGTGTATATATAAAACTATGCAACGCCAAGTGCCATGACGAGATTCTGAGGTTGTTGATTTAGTTTATAGGTTGTTAACGCTGTAGCTTATATTTTATTTCGTTTTCTGGCTCATCATCTTCATCTTGAAAAGTTATTCGTTTATGACGTTGCCCATCAGGTTCTAGACCGTTGGATTAGAACATGCCTCCTCACATTGCCCAGCTTAGTTTATACTTCATCGTGAAACAATAAGTATTCATCTACAAGGGTTAGACCACAGGATTATATTATCAGTTCGCACCACAACACATGGACGAACTTCAAGTCGAATTACTACATGAGACGGGTTCCTTTCTCTGTGTTTAATTTCTTACTTTCCACAAGTTTCATATATACGTCTTACAATTAATAAACGATCACATTAGCATTTGCTCACGATCACGTTTAACTAGCTTCTAATATTTTATTATGCCATGACTATTACATTGAGTCATGGCACCAAGCCCCTTATAATCTATTGCATGGTTGGTTGAATGTTGACTGATTAGTTTTCATAGGTGTCAGTTAGCCAGTCTTACACCAGTACCTTTAATCCCATTTCATAACTTGCACCGTAGGTTAGTGTTAATGTTCTTTACTTTCCTTCTGACATGCGGTTATCACATGGGTCGGGTTAGACATATTACTATAATGGTAATATTGACGCTGCTGGTTCTGCTGCTGCTGATACAACAACAACAACAACAACAACAACTACTACTACTACTACTACTACTACTACTACTACTACTACTACTACTACTACTACTACTACTACTACTACTACTACTACTACTACTACTACTACTACTGCTGCTGCTGCTGCTGCTACTACTACTGCTGCTGCTGCTGCTACTACTACTACTACTACTACTACTACTACTACTACTACTACTACTACTACTACTACTACTACTACTACTTCTACTACTTGTCACTATCATTGAATTTAAGACAGAGTGCTGAAATGCTATATAGAACCAGTTTTGCTGTATGACAGTGATTCTTGGAATGTAAATGAACAAATTAGGAAGAACTTGGAAGTAACAGAGATGTGGTTCGTGGGACGAATGTTGCGAATGCTTTGGACTGTCAGAGTAGCTAACAACAATTGCCTGAAAGAGGCTAATAAAACATTCTATACAACAATAAGAAAGAGACAACGAGGTTTCTTTGGTCATGTGATGAGTGGAAACGCACTGGAGAATATCGTGACAATTGGAAAGATTAAGTGCGAGAGAGGCAGAGGCAGACCAAGAGAAATAATGCTGGATGGACTGAGACGGTGGCGTGGACGAATATCAACAGCAGATTTGATCCAGAACACGAAAGACCGAGATCTGTGGAGAGCTATGAACGCCTACGCCAGCTGGTAGGCCACTTGATGATGATGATGATCTGCTGTTACCGTGGCAATTATTATAACGTTGTGATGACTTTCTTACAGAATATTAATTGCTGTAATTGGCTAATATGAGCCTGTGAAAGAGAGTGCGCATATATGTACGTGAATGTATGGATATATAAATATATATATACAGATATTGTTTTATATTTTACAAGAGAATGGGAGTATTTAATGTAATTGCATACATCAACAGTTCCACCAGCCCACAAAATGGGTACTGGGAAAATCTTGTGACGTAACAGCGGTCAGTGTGATGCTGACCACATCACCTGCCGCGTGCCGATTGCTCTATAAAAACGTGGGTCCATCCCTCACGACAACCAGACCGACAGGCCAGCGGTCTGACCACTCGGCCATCACGGCACACCTGTCTTGGTGTACTTGATCAATAAATATAATGTGTGTGTTTTATTTCAGGTCTCAGAAGTGTTTCATTGCCCTTTAAGCATAATATCTAAGCCATGAGAATAGTGTAGGTAGTGCATTGTGTAATCGCCAGGGGTTAAACCTTCTCCGTAGTTCAGCATGGCCGAATGGATAAGAGCGCGTGTTCTTAAACATCCGGTGTGCTGATGCCGAGGTAAGGGGTTCAACCCCTGCGCCGGACAGCTGGACTAAAATGTTGACCTATCTTCCTTGACTTGGGGACGTAAATTACAAGTACCTCTGAAGTCGGAGTGGGTTCGCCTGATGGCGAGAGACACTGTTAATAGTGAAAGCTAATACACACGCAAAATTCAGTCCAGCACTACTAGAAGTAGTGTGTATGGACTACGCTTGAGTTCAAAGCCAAAGGGCGCAAAAAAAAATCTTCCCTCTCTCGTAAGATGGACTCTTTGGGGAGAAATGTGTAAAGGAAGGAAGCCGCTCATCCCATCACATAAACTCGTGATCATATTACATGGCAGTCTACTATTTCTTATCCCTCGGTCACTATTTGCCGTTACTACTTTTATGTGTAGAGTGATGATACTAACTATAAAACTTGGTGACAACTGGCAAGATTGAGAGGGAAAGAACAAGACGAAGACAGAGAAGTAAATATCCGGATGGCTTCGCCACAAGGCATGGTCGGGATAAGAACACGGAGCTGATCAACGACTCTGATGATCGAGTGAGATGGTGAAACATGACCACCCTCGCTTATCGGCGTAGCACATGATGATGAATGATAGTAGCATCAAACGCAAACTACATTGACATGAAACGCATTCAAGCCCGAATTTCTGTAGCTTTCAGATCTATCCCTTGTGGTGACAATTTGATGGTTTCCTGGGGTCAAGTTTCTAACGCATGATCACTATATAAAACTTGTGTAATACATTGTTACCTGCTTAGTTCGATTTTGAAAATATTGTAGTGATATTCTACACTGTGTTTTATCATTGCATTCATGTAGATGTGAATTATTGAATATTTGTAATTCATATTTAAGTTTTAATTTCACGTTTTTACAAACATGTTTAGCTAATTATTGTCTTGTTCTTCACTTTTTAAATCAGGCTTAGAAAATATTGTAGTGATATTCTACAGTGCTTTTTTCTCACTGCATTCATGTAGAATTATTGTATTTTAAAAATTCATAGTTAATTTTTCATTGCACGTTTTCACAAAATATGTTTAGCCAACAATTGTCTTGTTTTTCACCTTTTTAATATTTTGAAAAGTATTGTTTTGATATTTACACCGTGTTTTATTATTGCATTCCCATAGTTGTGAATTATTGACTCTTTGTAATTCATAGTTAAGTTTTCATTGCACGTTTTTACAAATATTTTTTACGCAATTATTTTTGTTCACATATTATCTTTTATTTACTTTGTCTGAATCATTGAGTTTTGCGCAAATTAACCAGAATGTGTACTATTGATAACGGACCAGAAAATTGTAGCGTTACACCGCAGATGTGTGGCGGACATGAAGGTGGATCAAGTGATCTTCATTCACATTGAATATAACCATTTGCTGGGACAAAGTGAGCAAGGCTAATGACAATATATAATGTCAGGCTGAGACAGGATGACTGAGCTGATCCATGACTCTGGTGATCGAGTGACATGGTGAATCATGACCGCCCACGCTTACCGGCATGGCACATGATGGATGTAATGTCAGTAAAGGCATTATCCCTCTTCACGCATCGATGCATAAGGGGTATTTGGTGCTAACTCCATATGTATATACTAACATGCACTCGAAGGGTTATATGGTTAATTTCACACCGGTGGCCTTAGTTCCCATGCAATAGTTTGGTACCCTTTGTAGACTGAGTCGATCTGATAGTCCGAGTCAGTGAAAAACAAATGGTGTGCTTCGGGGGGATTCGAACACATGAATATTTGGCCGTCAAGTAAAAGCCCTAGCCATTGTGCTATCACAGCTCCAGAATTAGGAAGTAGGAGTGACTTAATTCTTGCATTAGGAAGTGGGATTAATTTAATGTGAAGAGCAAGCAAAATATATGACATTAATGGGAAAAATGTATTCGGACATGGTATTAGTAATGGTAGTGGTATTCTTTCCAAAATAGTAAATATTTTCTCTCTGAATCTCTAAACTGAAACACACGGAATGACAAGAATACAACAATATTTGCAATTCAAAACAATGTATTCTTTTAGTGAACTTAAACAGAGACTCCGAAACCGATATATTGCACGGTTTCTTGCCTGTCATATTTCGTTGCATCTCGCCAGGTTTATACTGCAGAGTTATGTATCATATAAAGTGAATAAACAAATGTTACTTTGGCTGGAATACTAAATACATGGTCACAGATATTGTTAGAATGTAAAATACGCAATCTTTACGGATTTAACGGATTTAACAGGAAAGCCTTCTGTGTGCATAGCAACGGCTGGAATCGTCTAATCGTTAATGCTTCGATATATAACTATAGTTGATGGTGTTTACAAGGAATACAATCAATTAAATCTCATAACGTCCAGGTTAAAGTTAGTTGCATATCTTTGCTACTACTACTACTTCTGGGTGTACTTCAGGCAGATAAGTAAGTATCTGGATGACTTGCCGACATGGCATACTTAAGACACAAACACAGAGCTGGTCAACGTCCAGGTAGATGCTATAAACTTGGGGGTCAATAGTAAACGTTTTTGGCTTCTGGGTGTACTTCAGGCAGATAAGTAGATATCTGGATGACTTGCCCACATGGCATACTCGAGACAAAAACACAGAGCTGGTCCGTTGCTCTGGTGATCGTGAGAAATGGCCAAACATGACAGCCCACGCTTATCGACTTAGCACATGATGATGATGATGTACCGCATTCCTGCCAAACTTCACTGCTGTATCATCAATAGCTTATATGTGTCGACTTATGCTTGAAAACTTTGGTTTCTGAGAAAATTAAGAAGATAAATAAGTAATAAATATCGGCACAAACTTTATTCACCAAAATTTCAGGTAGCAAGGTAGAAATTACATCACTCATCTAGTACCGATTTGGTCTATATAAATATGTGACAAACGCCATATAAACAATACACTTCAAGACAATTACAGTGTTCTTGACTTTACCTTAAAAGGCATTATCTGTGATATGTTTCCGAAATGGTCTAATTGCAGCTTACTTTACACGACACCATCTTTCGGCAAACAATAAACAAATTTTGTCGAGATCTGAAAACATTCAAAACACGTTATTTTCATAAATGTATACTTAACTTTCAGCCGGTCTCCCTGGTCTAGGGTTTACACGACTTTCTCCGTAATCCCATATACTCTCGTGAGTAACGTGACGTTGCGCGAGAATCGGTAGCGGTTCTCTCCGCGTCGGTAACTTACGGGGTATGTTAGCCGGTCGCTCAGAAAGCAATGGCAAACTACTGAGCGTAATCTTGCCAAGAAATCAACAATCAGCTGAAAGATGCTGATGTTGACAGCGATGTCCTGTAAAGGATATGCGAAAAAAAATACTTAACTTTCAAAACTAATCTGTTTCCTCCGTTGCTGGCTCATATATGCAATAACAACTTTATTTAAAAGTGTCTTAGGCTACGTTTTAAAACAAAGTCATCATTGTCGAACGATTTTAACGTATCAGTAATTGGTGATGGACGGCTCCGTGGCGAAGGCTTTTACAGAAACAGCTCGTAATCTCGCATACCCGTGTTCGAAACATAGCTGTGGGCTATGGCAGCAGACCGTCTTGCGTTGGTTTTTTATGAAATGGTATGGGTGCCAGTCGCTCAGAAAGCAATGGCAAACTACTGAACGTAAATTTGCCAAGACATCAACAACAGCAGAAAATGCTGGTGTTGACAGCGATGTCCTGTAATAGCGATGTCCTGTAACAAGGATATAGAAAAAATATTGTGATGTGGTGCGTGTGTCCAGCCGCTTGTGTCATAGGAGGTCAACTTGGACCTCGGTAGCGCAGTAGCTAGCACTCTAGCCTGCCGACCAGATGGGCATGTGTTCGAATCCCCCTTGAGGTGGAGATTTCAATAAACTGACATGAGCTCCCAGGTCCAGCTAACCTAACATGAATATCACGAAATATTCTGGGAAGTAAAAGCGGTCAGTGCGATATTTACCACATCAGCCATCGAATGACGATTGGTCTAAACCTTAAATAATAACATAAAATAATAACTTAAATAAAATTAGGTAAACCTTATACTTAAGAGGCAATTCCCACATTTATGTGAAAACAGTATATAGATTGCATAGTAAAATATGAGTCTAACTAGTTATATAGGGTGTATTTTTAATGACTGTGCAATGTTTGAAAAAATTGCCGGTCCAAGTTTTTTATTCACCCTCTGTATAGTTCATGCAACATAGCAGGTAAATACAAAACTTGGACCGGCAATATTTACAAACACTGCACAGTCATTACAAATACACCCTGTACTAAACTACGCCTCAAGTTGTGGAAAATGGCCCTTACCTTGACGTTACTCGACACTGTAATTAATGTTTAAAAACAGAATTAATTCACTTCGAGAAACTGAATACACACATCTTTAACGCCAATATCTAAGCAGTGTAGGTTATACAAAGATTTTAATTTTGCGTAAACAAAATTAGGTAAACCTTATACTTAAGAGGCAATTTCCACACTTAAGTGAAAATAGTATATACATTTTAAGGCACAATTAAGCATACAGAAATGTGAGGAAATGAATGTACTTTCCCGTGGAGTATTCACCTTGAATTTAAAATTTTCAGTAGAGTCCTTGCAATGTGGAAAGTTACTCCAGAATAGAGCTATTCATGCCATAACACCAACACTGAACATTAATGCTTTAGAGAGGCGCATTAACCTAAATTCACAACCAAGTGGAAAATAAGAGCAATGAAGGAACCAAAATATTACTTTTGTGATGGCAGCTTGGATTTTAACCCCCCGAAAACAAACTTGTTAGTGATATAAAGTTTACATATAAGAAGATGCTATCGTTTGAAATCAGCGAACAATGTGGAATGAAGTGAGTGTCACAATATTCAATGTTTCACGTCGGTGTGAGTTTGGCATTCAGTATCACAGCGACTCTAACTTAATATGACAGATGTGTTTCAATGTTCTACTTGTTGTTGTATATGTGTGTACTCACGTGAATGTGGCAGAATGGGTCACGGTATAGTAATTGTCGTTTAATTACGGCCCTCACGGTATCGTCAATAAACACGGGCATCCTATTGCCTGGATATTATCTTAAGACAGACGAGTTTAGTCCTCACCCGAGCTTCTTGTTTGCATGATTTTAACTGGTTTTACTGACTGCTCCAGTTCTCTCTGTCACTAAACAGTTTTTTTTCTTCCAGTTTATTATTAATGTTCTTTTACTACTTATTGGAAACTTTGTTTGAAAATTTCTTTGATAACATGTTTCTATTGTTTTCTGTCTTTAACTTTGTTTTTGATTTTTAAACTTGTTATTACTATTTTGTTTGTTTTGATTATTTAATAAAATGAACTTTTGCCGTATATCTTCGGAAATTCATGACCTCTGCTATCCATGAATGTTTCACTGTTAGTACCAACATATACAATCCTGCCATCAAGGAATGGCTCTTTCTCTTCAGGTGTCTGGTCTGGAGCAAACATTGGCGACGATGACTCTCCGAGCCTCTCTGTTATGTGATGCTTTGATGCAATAATTGATGCTGCTTATATTCTTATTTGTCAGAGCCTAGCAGCGACATCGTTACGGCACCCGGCGGGCAAGAGTTGTCGGCTGGCAAGATTCTTACCTGACACGCGACCAGCGATGACGACAGACGACGCAAAGCCACGTGACCCCACCTGAGGCAGTGGGCAGTGTGTGTGTTAATCTCAGACCTATCTGGGACTGGACATCTGAACGGACGTGTGTGTCGAGAGCAAGGCGTTTGTGTGAATCTCCGTGGTTGTGAGCTGAACGACTGATATTGTGAGCGTCAGACCTATGAGCTGTATTGTGGTAGTGAGTTGTTATATGTTGTACATTGCTGTAACTATTGTTATGTATTTATTGTGGTAATAAATCCATAGAACTTGTGTTGCTGTGTCTTACGTCGAATAACGTTTGTACTTGTACTGTCTCACATGTGTTAGCCAACGAGCCTAATATAAGATCCTGACATGTGTGGACGTGGGTTGCTCGTCATTATTTAAAGAACCTAATATATTTAGACGTGTGTTGTTCGTCTTTGTGATTTAAAACTATAATTCTTGTACTTGTAAAATTTGTCAAGGTTATAGTGATGTACATGTGATCGGAAAAGTCTCAGTGTGATCCATTACTATATTGTCTAAATATGTTTAAGATCATTAGTAAATGTACAGTACATATTGTTTGAGCCTGTAAACGTGTTAAACATTTGTGATTTGTTAAACTTGTTACCGTTTGACCTTGTCAACCTTGTGATTTTGCCGCCATTTTGACCTTGTCGCCATCTTGTAAACTTGATGTCTTTGTCCTTACTGAATGTCATCTTGATGTAAGTGATGTGTCATCAATGTTATTGAGTGTTCAAATACAGATAGATTGTTTTTGTGTATTGAGTTTGTGGAACGCGAAGAGTTTTGGAAAGAGTGTAACTTCTGTTGAAAGAAACACTGTTGACGACAAATTTACGACATACAATTATACTCGACGCCATCCAAACCAAATCAACACTTAGTGACTTACAGGCACACACCAACAAACACACGCTAACTTATTTCTCTCCAAAAACAAAGCAGGTTTTTTGCGTACCATCCATAACCCTGCCGTAGAGGTCATTAATGGTTCTGAAGTACGACCTTACAGTTTTCTAGCCCGATTGCCCAACCTTTCGTCACCATATCCAAGGGCACTTGAGTATATTTTTCTTCACTTTAACTTTACGTATGCATTAGTGGGCACGCATCGTAGAGTCAAATAGATTGTAAATTGTTTTTCTACTAACCATTTGCAATATATTGTGTGCGATTGATTTTCATTGACATATTTCTCCATCATGTCGTCATTGTTCGATTTCATTGATATGGGGATAAAATTACAGTTACATGGTGATGAATTAACTCAATGGAGTGAGAAGAAATACGCAGAATACCTACTTGTTCAAGAAAAAGCTGCCGAACGCGAAGATAGAGCAGCTGAAAGAGCTCTAAAACAAGCAGAAATGGCTGCAAAACAAGCTGAAGCAGAAACAGCCTTAAAACAGGCAGAAATTGAAAAAGCTGCTAAGCAAGTAGAGGCAGAAACAGCTCTGAAGCAAGCTGAGATAGACAGTGAACTTAAGAAAGCAGAAATAGCGGCTCAGAGTAAGAGGGAAGAACTTGAACTACAGTTGAAAATGAAACAACTGGACACTGAGACTGCAATGAATAAAGAGTCAAAGAAATCTGAAAGACTGGAAAAAGAAAACCAGTATAAAAAGTACCAAGGTATCGTTCGTAACTATACCTCCGGTGACTGCATAGCAGCCTTCACCCAAAATTTTGAGACTTTAATGGAACATTACCAAGTTCCACTTTCGGAATGGAATATTTTATATATGAGGAGTCTATCTGGGGAACCTCTGAAAGTCATTGAAACCATCCCCAAAGACCTCAGAAAAGAGTACCATTACATTAAATCTAAAATAATGGCACATTTCATGCTAGATGAAGCAGGGTACAGAGAACAATTCAGTAAACTGAGTCCAAAATCAACTCAAACGTTCTCTGACTACCTCTGTTTAGTCCGAGACATTTTCAGCAAATGGACTTCATCAGCCAAAATTAACAAAAATTATGATAAATTAGAAGATCTCATTATTCGAGATAAAATTATTTCTTCTATCCCAACATCTTTTTCTAAGTTCTTGCAGGAGAATGAATGCACATGTGTGGAAGAAATGGAAAGACGTGGGTCGGCCTATTATACGGCAAATAAACAGTGTTTTGCCACTGAAGCTACTGACAGTAACTGGGTAGCAGCAGCCAACTATGAGAAAAACTATAGTAGGCAAAAACCAACCAGGCCTACCTCTGAAAAGTTTAGACATTGTGTTCATTGTAAAATGTCTCATTATTTGAACGAGATGTGCGATAAAAACCCAGGGTACCCAACATACTTGCAAAATATGGTAAACAGACAAGACAGAGAACGTAAATCGTTCAAAAATGCACGTAAATGTTTTCTCTGCAAGGCTTACGGTCACCATCGTATTGATTGTAAAGGCAGGCAGATGACCAACAAAGCCAATGCGGCCTTGTTCGATAGTTCAGCGTCAGAAGACGAAAATACAGAAAAACATCCTGTACATGTAGCACAGGCTTGTGACGTATTTAGTTCCAACACATGCACTGTCTGTAATACCTTCTTTGAAAATGGTATCTTAACATGCGGGCACGCCATCCCTATTGCTAATGAGGAAGGTAACTTAGTAATAGACTCAAAAGGCAAATTAGACATCTATCACGGGTACGTTAATGGCAAGTCTGCTACAGTACTTCGCGACACCGGGAGTACACTTATTGGCCTGAAAACAACATTCATAACACCTACAGACTACACAGGTAGACACATCACATGTAGAACATTTTCAGGCAATATCGAAAAATATCCATTAGCTTGGGCATACATCGAAACACCATTCCTCACCGGTAAAGTAAAGGTCGCAGCACTTACAAACCCAGTGTGCGATATAATCATCGGAAATTTACCGGAAGTGAATGACAAACATCATAACCATGACATAACATCACTATGTATTATTGATAACACATCACCACCAAATGTCATTGAAAATGTCAATTCACCTGTTGAATGTATGTTAGCTAATGCAGCACTAAGTTCTCATCACATCATTGACGATATCATTCCATCATCATCTGATGTCATTGAGTGTGTGAACGCAGTAACAAGAGCGACTGCGAGAGTGCAAGATGATAGTAACCAAACTGAGGCTATTCAAATGCTTAGCCCAGAAGTACCACCTAGTGACTCGATGAAGGAAACATTCATAACAGCTCAAAAAGCTGATCCTTCACTGTCAAAGTATTTTGACCTGATCGGAAAAAAGCCAAGAGTAACTAAAAATGCTAAATGGCATTTTGCTTTATACAATGATATACTCACCAGGTACTACACCAAAGGTGACGTTACAACAAAGCAAACTGTGTTACCAACTACTTATCGTAGGCAAGCTTTACATCTTGCTCACGATATACCTTTTGCAGGTCATATGGCATATGTTAAAACCAGGTCAAGACTATTGACACAGTTTCATTGGCCAAAATTCTGTAATGACATAAAAACATATTGCAGAAGTTGTGATACATGCCAGAAACTGGTAAAGAAAGGTAAACACCCACAGGCAAAGTTACAAGTCACTGACTTAGCCAGTCGACCTTTTGAGAAATTATCAGTTGACATTGTGGGCCCTCTCAGTCATACAACTACTAGAGGGAATAAATATATTCTAACAATTATTGATCAATGTAGTCGCTGGCCAGAAGCGATTCCGTTAAAGAACATCACTGCCAACGATATCATGGAAGTATTCTTCCATATTTTCTCCCGAATTGGGTTTCCAGATACTATCCAGTCTGATAGAGGCACTCAGTTTATCGCTGCATCCACTCAAGCTTTCACGAAAATGTTAGGAGTGAAGCAAGTCTTCAATAGCCCCTATCATCCTCACTCGAGCGGGATTATTGAAAAGCTTAACGGGGATCTGAAGCACATGCTAGCCAAAGTAACTCAAGATCACCCCAATAACTGGGATCTATACTTACCAGCTGTCCTTTTTGCTTATCGCGAGGTACCACATTCTAGTACCGGTTTCTCTCCTTTTGAACTCATCTATGGTGCCAAACCACGCGGCCCATTGACAATTTATCACCAAATGTTAACTGAGTCCACTCCAGTATTGAAACCCATATCATCATTTGTGTATGTAACATCATTGCGTGAAAGGATAATGAAATCATGTGAAATTGCTAAAAATGCACTAAAACTATCTGGTGCTACTTACAGACAATACGCAGACAAAGGGAACAGGACTATAACATTGACAGCTGGACAGGACGTTCTACTACTACTACCTAGTGACAGACAGCTACTGACAGATTCTTGGCAGGGACCCTTTAAAGTGACAAGACAAATCTCTCCTGTTGACTACGAAATCCTAATAAAAGACAAACACAAAATATTTCACATCAATATGCTAAGACCATACTACAACAGAGACAACGAACAAGACGAGACGACAGCTTGCACCGTGATAATAGATCACGAAGATGACGATTCTAGCGACGAGATTCCAACACCTACATTAGACACGACAAACTGCTTGAAGGAGATCAAGATCAATCCAAACCTAAGTCAAGCAGAGACAAACAGTTGCAAACAGTTGATACAAGAGTACAACACCATCTTTTCAGACAACCCAGGACAAACAGAGTTAGTACAGCATCACATCACACTCACATCAAACACACCCATAAGATGCAGACCATACACCATACCATTACATTACAAGGAACAACTACATCAGGAAATCATCAACTTAGAAAAAAACAACATCATCAGACGATCCCTATCAGACTTCTCTTCACCCATGGTCATTGTACGGAAAAAGGACAACACAATACGACTTTGCATTGATTACAGAAAACTGAACAAAATAACTGTTTTAGATCTTGAACCAATGGCAAATACGGACGATCTTCTGACAGAACTGACTGACGCTAAGTTTTTCACGACCCTTGACATGGCTAAAGGTTACTGGCAGATTGCTGTACATGAAGACAGCAGACATCTAACAGCTTTCGCCACGCCTTGGGGACTATACGAATGGTGCAAACTTCCATTCGGGCTAGTCAATGCCCCAGCCACATTTGTACGCATGACACGACTACTCCTATCTGACATTCCCTAATATAGTTTCCTATATTGACGACATCTGTGTCCATACGGAGACAATGACAGAACATATAAAGATACTGGAACAGACACTAGAACGTATCAGACAGCACGGACTGACAGTGAAGCCTTCAAAGGTGAGCATGGCTTACCAAGAGATATCATTTTTGGGGTACAGAATATCCAATGGCTTTGTCATGACAGACAACAAAATTGTCTCGAAAATTCTAAAACTGTCACTTCCAACAAATAAGAAACAAGTCCGCAGTTTATTGGGACTTATTAATTATTACAGAAACTTTATTCCTGATTTTTCAGAGCTAACTGAGGTTTTTTCTAACTTACTAACCAAGAATAAACCCGAAAAAGTTGTAAACGATGAATGCCTACGAAATGCATTTGATAAAGTTTTGGCACATTTTTCTGATAAGAATTCACCCAATTTAATCCTTAAATTGCCCAACATTCGTTTACCTTTCAGATTGAGAACAGATGCTAGCTCCATTGCGATCGGTGCAGTCCTTTTGCAGGAATACAACGACATCTTGCATCCCGTCTGTTTTCTATCAAGAAAACTAAGACCCCGAGAGCGGGCCTGGTCCATTCCGCAATTAGGAGGCATTGGCCTTAGTAGAAAGTGTCACAAAGCTGTCCAAATATCTTCTAGGACGTCACTTTATCATCGAAACTGACAACAGTCCATTAAGGTATATCAATTCCACAGTACCATCAAATAACATGATTGCTCGCTGGTCCTTAAAGCTTCAGAATTTCAGTTTTGAAGTTCGCCATATTCCCGGCAGAATGAATACAATCGCCGACCTTTTGTCCCGTTGTCCGACAGACCCAGTAAGCAATGTCTGAGTGCACTGTCTAATATTACACTCAGCCCAACACAGCCACCAATGTGTGAATTTTTTCATTCACCTACTGTGTAAGGTCTACATGTAAAATTGTGATACGGTTTGCAAACCGACATGTATAATATTCTTATTTTAATCAATTTATGTCTTATGTAATGAGTGTAGTATAATTGTGTAGTGTGTGTTAGAATGAGAACAATATTAATTGTATATAGACACCAACAACAGTGTCACAGACGCTTATCCACTTACCATAAGCGAACTTTACCATTGTGACATTTGTGGGTGATTTTTTTTCACCGTGATATTTTAACATGTGCAAATGTGGACTGAACATAGACTCCTACACCACCTCTACAGCAAATTTACTCCAAATTGTTCGAACTTGTGAACACATCGGAAATAAGAACATTCCACCATAATCCGTTGTCATACTATAACATCAAACACCAACTGTGAGAACATTTTACTATCTGTTCCGAAATAAAACCGGATCATTTGTGTTCAGAAAATGTAACATCAACCAAAATTTTCGTTTCGTGTGCATTTCTGTTATAATGTAAAAAGTATAGCAAAATTAGCAGACTATGTACAAATTTCCAAAAATTTATGACACTTGTAAAATCTTTTTCAATCTATAAAATATAATATACCAATTGGGTACATATTTATTTTGATTAGTGTAATCTTAGAATCATATCTTGATTAACGTATTCATATTACCGACTTTTTCTCGTTAATATGAAGAAACGTCAAGCAATGACGCTAAGAAATTAAATTATTATTGTAATGTATGGAATTTCTTGATTGTCAAAATTACTTCCCTTGCATTTGTGAATTACATCAAGGGCCATAATTTGAAACATATTCATTAATGTATATTGTATAGATAGACATTTTGTTGCTCAAATGATTGGCACAGCAGGTAGGCGTCCACCAAGCATGTCATAGTGCTGCCAACATTGCAAACCAACATAAGAGCTCCTGACCAAATGAGGGCAGAGTTTAAGTGTTTAATACGACTAATACAAAGCCGTATTTCAGTCTGGCCTAGATGGTTGTTGCAAAACAATCATATTATTACGTTTTTTTCAAAATGGCTGCGAGGTAGATGCGTGAAGCTGGAACTACTGATCTGACTGGGTATTATTGCAATGAAGGTAACCAGGCATCAGGGGGATGAAACCTGAATTGTGTTAAAAATTGTACTTCATTTGTCATTTCGATGCAACTTACATTTTTTTTGTATATATTTCTATGCCTTATATGTAGTTTCATGCATAGCACTGGGAAAAAGGTAGTCTCTGACATGAAATTAACACTACCCCAGTATATACATACATCATGAATGAAAGATGGCATCTTTCATTGAAGTACCCGGGGAGAATGTCAGAGCCTAGCAGCGACATCGTTACGGCACCCGGCGGACAAGAGTTGTCGGCTGACAAGATTCTTACCTGACACGCGACCAGCGCTGACGACAGACGACGCAAAGCCACGTGACCCCACCTGAGGCAGTGGGCAGTGTGTGTGTTAATCTCAGACCTATCTGGGACTGGACATCTGAACGGACGTGTGTGTCGAGAGCAAGGCGTTTGTGTGAATCTCCGTGGTTGTGAGCTGAACGACTGATATTGTGAGCGTCAGACCTATGAGCTGTATTGTGGTAGTGAGTTGTTATATGTTGTACATTGCTGTAACTATTGTTATGTATTTATTGTGGTAATAAATCCATAGAACTTGTGTTGCTGTGTCTTACGTCGAATAACGTTTGTACTTGTACTGTCTCACATGTGTTAGCCAACGAGCCTAATATAAGATCCTGACACTGCACTTCTGTTTGAGCTCCCACATACACCTTTCAGTCGACCGCTGCCTATCTTACCCAGTATGTTTCTACACAAGTTCTCTAGTCTATATATTCTATGTCTATACTCAAACATTCCACCTGCCCCCTTTGTCTTGTGGTTTTTGTGTTTGAGCTCGATCGCTTTCAACTCAAGCGTACTCCATACACTTGCTGCTACTTCTAAAGCACTGGACTGATTTGTGCGTGTGCATTTTGTTTTCATATTCCTTACAGGACGTTGCAGTCAACATCAGCATTTTTCAGCTGCTGTTGATGTACTAGGCAAGACTACGCTCATTAGTTTGCCATTGCTTTCTGAGCGACCGGCGCACATACCCCGTAAGTTACCAACACGGAACCGCTACCGATTCTCGCGCAGGTTACGTTACTCACGAGAATATAGCGTGTGGATTAACTGTCCCTATTGTCCGTGTACCTCGCCTTCAGGCGAACCAACGCCAACGTCAAAGGTTGTTTGGTTTTAATTAATGGTCTTATAACAGCTGCATTTTTCAAAACCTCATTCTGTGATATTCTCATAATTTTTCTCAGAAACCATGTCTTCACTGGTCCAGTTTCTTCATGGCTCCATTATCGATTGTCCTGCATTCACATCCATCATGAAGAATAGGCCAAACACATCGTTTTAGTAATCGGATTTGGCCTCGAAGTATATACAACTTGAATTAAGAAACATTATCCTGTGTATGGAATCTGGTCAATGGCAATATGTTCTGAAGAATGGATGATTAATAAAGGAGATAAAAAAACATATGGAGGATCCCGAGGTGTGGTGTTACGGAGAATGATAGGAGTCAGCTGGATTGAAGAATTTACAACCTTACAAGTTCTGGTAAATATAATGGCAGCTGCATGTCCTTTAGAGGACGTCGCAGTTAACCCCCGCATGTTTTTGACTGTTTGTGTTTGCTTGCTTGCGTTCGTTGTCTGTGAACTCCAGCGCGAAGTCCTGTATGTCGGATGAAGACATCCTGTTGTCCAACATCAGTGTGATGTCATACAGGACCTGAGGTTTGTGCTTTTCTAGATAATATTACTTTCAGTAATTTGCCATTGCTTTCGGAATGACCGATGCTTATACGACAGTGAAATTCAACACAAGGCGGTCTGCTGACTAATTGCCTGCTGCTGATTTCGAACCAGGTATTCGGTATTGTGAAGCTGTTTACGGCTCCTAAGCCACAGAATCAGGCGGTTTAAATATAACAGAACAATGACATCCTAAAATACGATAAAGGAGAAGACTCGTTGCTTCATTGCCTTCCATGGCAAGAAAACACACCACGTATATGGGGGAAAAACAAGGAGTGTAATTGAAAGCAAAATACTGGAAAACAGAGAACGAAATGCAACGGAACATTTTTTTTTTTAAAATCCAGACATGCACGTATGTATTAATGGAATTAAAGAAAGACGCACACGGCGTGGATTGGAACTGATCAGGAAGCTTCACAACCAGCCCAGCGGCTGAAACATTTGATGATGATGAATGCTGACAAGTGCGAGGCACTTCCTGGGCTTGTCCGGCATTCGCTGTTTGATAATGTCATGCTTGTTGATGGATACAATTACACCCATTACACCTTGTTGTCACAAAACTATTTGCATTTTATCTCCAGTGATTGTCTTTTTTCCCCCCGCGCATATTTGTGTCCCCTGATGCAATGAAACATTTTCTAGCACTGTTTGCTTAGCGTTGTATCAGCAAGGCATCTTTGATTGAGCTACAGTTTAGACACTGCTATTGTGGTCCGTCTTGTATCTGTATTACATTTGAGTACACTATTCGTAGCGCTATTTTAAATGCACATTAACAGTAAAGGGCATTGCTATGTTTTCCTGTCAACATTATTATTGGCAATGTTGTATACCATTGGTCGACACTTTCATCGACAGCCTCCCGTGACACAAGTTGCTCATTACATGCTTCACCGTGCCATATTGACATGTGTCCCGCATCTTGTCTCTAGGTATCCCCATGTCTCTCTCCTCTGTCGACTTTACTGTTATTACTACATTTTCCAGGTTTTTTAAAATGTTGACATGCCCAAAGAATCTAGACTGTCTGCTTATGATCGAGTAACCAGTTCGGTTCAGCTGTATTATTTGTAACTAAGTGACCAGTTCTGTCCAACTACATTATCTGTAACTAAGTGACCAGTTCTGTTCAGCTACATTATCTGTAACTAAGCGACCAGTTCTGTTCAGCTACATTATCTGTAACTAAGTGACCAGTTCTGTTCAGCTGTATTATCTGTAACTAAGTGACTTGTTCTATTCAGTTGCATTATGTGTGATTAAATATAATGTCTTAGACGAGCCTAACATTTTTATCTCTATCCCTGTATAATTATTTCTCAGTGCTAACGCAGTGTGTGTTTTATTGCATATTCTATTTCAGACAAGTAAACCAGCTTCTGTAAGTGTGACTGAGTTCACGTTAAATGTATTCACAATAATTGATTTCTTTCACTTGACTTTGTTCATGTTTTACATGTTCAGAATAGTTTATTTCTGTCACTTGCCTTTTTGCATGTTATACGTATTCAGAATAGTTGATTTCTGTCACTTGACTTTGTTCATGTTAAATGTGTTCACAATAGATGATTTCTGTCACTTGACTTTGTGCATGTTATACTTGTTCAGAATAGTTGATTTTTGTCGCTTAAATCACACTACTCGTTGCTTTCTGTCGCTTTCACCAGGTAAAAGAGCATGAGAGACATGGAATGGATAGAGCGAGAGACATAATGGCAGGGGTAGTTGTGGAGAGATAATAGAAGGGATAGAGCAAGCGCGAGAATGAAATTGAGAGAATGGGGGTGATAATGGAGGGAAGATAATTGGAGGGATAAATGAAGGAGAGAGCTGGAGAGACAATGGAAGGGAAGAGCGGGAGAGACATTGGAAGGGAGAGAACGAGAGAGACAATGGAAGAGAGAGAGAGCGAGAGAGACAATGGAAGGGAGAGAGTGAGAGAGACAATGGAAGGGAGAGAGCGAGAGAGACAATGAAAGGGATAAACCAGGAGTGATAATGGCAAGGATAGAGCTGGAGAGACAATAGAAGTGAGTGAGCGAGCGAGATAACGGAATGGAAAGAGTAAGATAAATAATGGAGGGGAGAGTACGATAGAGACAATGGAAGGGAGAAAGCAGGTAAGATAATGGCAGGGAGAGAACAAGAGAGATAATGGATGGGAGAGAACGAGACAGATAATGACAGGGAGAGAACGAGAGAGATAATGGCAGGGAGAGAACGAGAGAGATAATGGATGGGAGAGTGTGGGAGAGCTAATGGAAGGGATATAGTAAGAAAGATCATGGAAGGGACATAACGAGAAAGACATAAATGAAGAGAGAGAGAGAGAGAGAGATAATAAAAGGGATAGAGCGAGGGGGATAATGAATTAGATAGAGTGAGATGGGTAATGAAACGGATAGATTGAGATAGATAGTGAAAGGGATTTAGGGAGAGATATATCATTAGGGAGATGAGCAAGAGAGATAACAGAAAGAAGAGAGCTAGAAATAGAGAAAAAGAGGGATGGGAAAGAGAGAGAAAGAAGTCAGTAAGAGAAACAGAGATAGGGAGATAACGAGAGAAAAGGAATGAGAGAAATAGAGAGAGAGAGAGAGAGAGAGGAGAGAGAGAGTGAGAGAGAGACAAAGGAAGGGAGAAAGCGAGAGAGACAATGGAAGGGATAAAGCAAGAGAGATAATTGCAGGGACAGAGCTGGAGAGACAATAATTAGTTAGTTAGTCCAGGTTCCAACTTCACGGCAACGGGTCGTCCGCATTATGCTCCATTCCTGTGCCAGTGAATATCACACAAAATGCTCCCCACTGTCCAATATGAAAAGTGGAATAGACAGGAGTCTCGGCAATCCAACAGCCCGCACAGGTACACTGTGCATAATGCCGCTGCCAGAATGCCAACACAAAATCCATCCACGAAAACCACAGTTCATCGTCGATGGACTCGGCAGTCACCAGAAAGACCTCATTGACCCTGGTTTTCTCACATGGCTCGGTCTTTTACCACAAGGCGACCCGCCGAAAGCGTCGCACAAAGCACGAACTCCACAGCTTCAGCGCCGACTCCCTGGAGTCGCCTGAAAAATGCACTCGTGAAACGAAAAGGCAAACCAGTCAATTCAGCAACAGCCGGTAGCCATTGTTCCGAACATGCAGGTCACTGTACAGGACAGATGTAAAAGCATTCCACGCGAATTTCACAGCTCACAGTGTTACCCACGCAGTCACTCAGTAGAGACAATAGAAGGGAGTAAGCTAGTTATATAATGGAATTGAGAGAGCAGGAGAGATAATGGAGGGGAGAGTGCGATAGAGACAATGGAAGGGAGAGAGCAGGTGAGATAATGGAAGAGAGAAAACGAGAGAGATAATGGATGGGAGAGAGTGGGAGAGATAATGGAAGGGATAGAGTAAGAAAGATCATGGAAGGGATATAACGAGAGAAAAAAAAATGAAATATGAGAGAGAGAGAGAGAGAGAGAGAGAGAGAGAGAGATAGAGAGAGAGATATATATAATGAAAGGGATAGAGCGAGGGGGATCATCAATGAGACAGAGTGAGAGGGGTAATGAAACGGATAGATTCAGAGAGACAATGAAATGGATTTAGTGAGAGATATATTAATAGGGAGATGAGCATGAGAGAAAACAGAAAAAAGAGAGCAAGAAAGAGAGAAAAAGAGGGAGGAGAAAGAGAGATATAGATGTCAGTAAGAGAGACAGAGATAAAGAGAGAAAGGGAATGAGAGAAATAGAGAGTGGGAGAGAGAGTGAGTGAGAGCCAGAGAGAGACAGGGAGAGAGAGAGAGAGCGAGAGAGAGAGAGAGAGAGAGAGATAATGTTGCGTTTTAAGAGTATCTCCAAGATTGATCTCTTGAGGTTCTTCTGTTAGTCAAGATTGTGTCCAAGATACATCAACAATACAATTATATAATACAGTCAGCCCATCACTTAAATAGCAGTGTCTTTGAAATGTAAACGATGGCGCTCTATTTCAAGTAAAATCAACATAGCTGTTAAACTGAATTCATTGCTCCTGTGCCCATCAATTATTCATAAACGAACATGTATCTCAAATACCAAACGATCTGATAGATATATTTTCCATACTTACGGTGCCAGGCAAGAAAGTATATTCATTTCTAAACGTTGTTTGTAACATCATTCTTACAATTAAACAAACAAACAAAGAGAAGTCCATTAACAGGAACCTGATGTAGGCCAACAGAAACCTGATGTAGGCCAACAAGAACCTGGTGTAGGCCATCAGGAACCTTATGAAGGTCTACATTCACTGAGGTGAGGAATCAGTGGCAAATTGTTTCCCCTCCTGGAGCCAACGACGAGAGCTGGCATTGAAACTTTGTCCGACGCGCTCATGTAATCTTATAATGCCTTTTTCCCCCGCGTTTCCATCCTGTTTCAGGATATTGCGGTCAACATGACCATCTTTCAGCTGTATGTTGATTCCTAGGCTAGATTACGCTCATCAGCACGCCACAACTTTCTGAGCGACAGGCTCCATACTCTCATAAGTCACTGGTGCGACTCGAACCGCTTCCAATTCTCGTGCACTCACGTCAACCACGAGAGTATTCGGGATTACGGAGAAAGCTGCTAACTCCTCGATCAGGGAGCCGGCTTATAATGCTTAATAAAAAAATAAATTGCAACGGAAAATATTGCATACTAAGTAGTCCAATTAGGAACTCTTGCAAGTTGTAATCAGCGAAACATTTTATGCTAATGAAACCAATGAATGCAGGTACTAAACAACTATTAACACATAAAAGGGTTAACAAAGCCAGCAACTACAGTGCATAAATAAAATCAGCCAATTATATATATATATATATATATATATATATATATATATATATATATATATATATATATATATATATATATATATATATATATATATATATATATATATATATATATATATAATAATAATGGAAGTTAATACAATTTTATCTTGATTTTATCACAAACTCGATCTTTTCTCGCACCATGGAAGACAAGATGTAAGCCCGTCTAGCTACTTCCCTTCACACGAAGAAATGTGTGGTCATTAAATATCCAACATGTTTGTCAATATGAGTGAACGCATTTCTCGTTTTGGCTTTAAAGCCACCTAACGTGGAAGCAATGAATGTAGTAACAGAAAGTTAGGGACCTCTTTTTCCACGATCTGAGGCTTTAAGGCACCTAACCTGGAAGCAATGAATATAATAACAGAAAGTTAGGGACCTCTTTTCCACAATCTGAGGCGTATCGTGTGTGGAGCTAACCCCCATATTTTTCTAAATCAATCGGCATTCGATGGGTGATGAGGCCAGTCTTACCTTTGCCGCCTTCAGGTTCCAGAACATTTCCTAATAACAAATTTAGGCTGGGTCCTCTGGGTCGGCTGGGAGTCCAGTTCCAGTTTGTAAAAGAAATCCCACTGAATATAAACAGGATTAAAACCATATCCAATAGTATTAAATACGGACGGTAGAATCATGGTACGGTGACAATTGACAAAGTCACGTCACTTACTGCTAAAATTGGGCATCAAACGTTGCAGAAAGAAACAAAAATGGTGTTTGACGTCCATACGTTTACTCCCACCGATCTACGTTTTTATGTGACAATTGAATTCATATTTCTGTAATGCTAGAATGAAACTTGTAGGATAATTTAGCAGGGCAGAACAGCAATAGACTGCACACGAAGAGCACATAGTCTGAAGTAGGATATCACTGCATTTTGTCTTTCTCTCTTAATATACATATTCTTATTTCACACAAACATATTTTTAATTGCACTTTACTATTTTTATCTTCCTGTATATCATCAATAGCTAATTATGTTTACTTTTTACTGTATTATATGTGTTACATTCAATATATGTTCATCCCAATATGTGTTTCTATAGCAGTTAGTTTGTCCATGGTGTCACTTTGATCTATCGCACACAGTTGTTCTTTAAAGCCAATGAGGGTTAACAATACAATCCTCTCTATTCCAGGCAGTCGTTACTTTAATTAACTCTATTCCAGGTGTTACTTTAACACACCCTGACTTCAAATGCTATTATTCTAAAGTGCAAGACATGCCAGCATTATCATAGGGTCTGGTGGGTATAATGTAAATACACTGTTATTTTAAATAATTCTGACCCAGACTGTGTATTATTTTAAAGTGCAGGGCATACGATTAATATCAGTTTGTGGTTATAAAATAAACATCCTGTATTATGCTGATGATTTGGTCTTGGCCGCTAAAAATGAAACACAGTTACAAGAAATTATAGATATTATTGGGACACAATGTCAAAACAAAGAACTTAATGTCAATAACAGAAAAACAGAAATAATGGTTATTACAAAGAACAATTGTTTATCCAAGTGCAACATCAAAGCGCATGAAATCAATCTGAAAGAACCCAATATATTTAAGCATTTGGGTACTTTAATAAAAGCAGATGGAATATGTAAACAGATGTTAAATGTAGAATTTTTGTTTGTTTGTTCGCATATCCTTTACAGGACATCGCTGTCAACATCAGCATCTTTCAGCTGATTGTTGATTTCTTGGGAAGATTACGCTCAGTAGTTTGCCATTGCTTTCTGAGCGTCCGGCTCACATACCCCTAAGTTACCGACGCGGCTAGAACCGCCACTGATTCTCGAGAACGTCACGTTACTCACGAGAGTATACGGGATTACGGAGAAAGTCGTGTAATCCCTAGACTAGGGTGACCGGCATTAACTCAAGCAAATGTAGCATTTCACAAGATGAAGACTATTCACGGCAATCGAGCTGAGAGAAACAGTTCTTAAGAGCTATATCAATCCAATACCGACGAACGGAAGCCAATCGTGGACAATTATTATACTGGTGAGGAATTACGTGGCATCGGTAAGAAAGTGCAAGGAGGTTAAAATGGTCGAAAGGATAAGAGCGCTCATTCTTAAACTCCCATTGTGCTGACGCCAAGGTGTGGGGTTCAACCCCTATACCGATCAGCTGGATTAAAATGTTGACTTCTCGTCCTTAACTTGGGGATGTAAATTACAAGTACCTCAAAAATCGGAGTGAATTCGTCTGATAGCGAGGGACACTGAAAACAATGACAGCTAATTCACGCGCCCCCCCCCCCCAAAAAAAAAAAAAAATAATAAATAAATAAACAATCTAGAAGTAACTAATAGTAGCCCGTGTATGAGCAGGATAAGAAGACAGTTCTTCCTTTCCCTCATGAGCAGGATAAGAAGACATTTCTTCCTACCCTCATGAGCAGGATAAGAAGACAGTTCTTCCTTTCCATCATGAGCAGGATTAGAAGACAGTTCTTCCTTTCCCTCATGAGCAGGATAACAAGACAGTTCTTCCTTTCCCTCATGGTCACGATAAGAAGACAGTTCTTCCTTTCCCTCATGAGCAGGATAAGAAGACAGTTCTTCCTTTCCCTCATGAGCAGGATAAGAAGACATTTCTTCCTACCCTCATGAGCAGGATAAGAAGACAGTTCTTCCTTTCCCTCATGAGCAGGATAAGAAGACATTTCTTCCTACCCTCATGAGCAGGATAAGAAGACAGTTCTTCCTTTCCCTCATGAGCAGGATTAGAAGACAGTTCTTCCTTTCCCTCATGAGCAGGATAACAAGACAGTTCTTCCTTTCCCTCATGGTCACGATAAGAAGACAGTTCTTCCTTTCCCTCATGAGCAGGATAAGAAGACAGTTCTTCCTTTCCCTCATGGTCACGATAAGACGACAGTTCTTCCTACCCTCATGAGCAGGATAAGAAGACAGTTCTTCCTTTCCCTCATGAGCAGGATAAGAAGACAGTTCTTCCTTTCCATCATGAGCAGGATAAGAAGACATTTCTTCCTACCCTCATGAGCAGGATAAGAAGACAGTTTTTCCTTTCTCTCATGAGCAGGATTAGAAGACAGTTCTCCCTTTCCCTCATGAGCAGGATAACAAGACAGTTCTTCCTTTCCCTCATGGTCACGATAAGAAGACAGTTCTTCCTTTCCCTCATGAGCAGGATAAGAAGACAGTTCTTCCTTTCCCTCATGGTCACGATAAGAAGACAGTTCTTCCTTTCCCTCATGGTCAGGATAAGAAGACAGTTCTTCCTTTCCCTCATGATCAGGATAAGAAGACAGTTCTCCCTCTCCCTCAAGATAATGATAAGAAGACTGTTCTTCCTTTCCCTCATGAGCAGGATAAGAAGACAGTTCTTCCTTTCCCTCATGAGCAGGATAAAAAAGACAGTTCTTCCTTTCTCTCATGGTCACGATAAGAAGACAGTTCTTCCTTTCCCTCATGAGCAGGATAAGAAGACAGTTCTTCCTTTTCCTCATGGTCACGATAAGAAGACAGTTTTTCCTTTCCCTCATGGTCAGGATAAGAAGACAGTTCTCCCTTTCCCTCATGATCAGGATAAGAAGACAGTTCTCCCTTTCCCTCAAGATAATGATAAGAAGACTGTTCTTCCTTTCCCTCATGAGCAGGATAAAAGACAGTTCTTCCTTTCTCTCATGGTCACGACAAGAAAACAGTTCTTCCTTTCCCTCATGGTCAGGATAAGAAGACAGTTCTTCCTTTCCCTCATGGTCACGATAAGAAGACAGTTCTTCCTTTCCCTCATGGTCAGGATAAGAAGACAGTCCTCCCTTTCCCTCAAGATAATGATAAGAAGACTGTTCTTCCTTTCCCTCATGAGCAGGATAAGAAGACAGTTCTTCCTACCCTCATGAGCAGGATAAGAAGACATTTCTTCCTACCCTCATGAGCAGGATAAGAAGACATTTCTTCCTTTCCCTCATGAGCAGGATAAGAAGACATTTCTTCCTACCCTCATGAGCAGGATAAGAAGACTGTTCTTCCTTTCCCTCATGGTCAGGATAAGAAGACAGTTCTTCCTTTCCCTCATGAGCAGGATAAAAAGACAGTTCTTCCTTTCCCTCATGAGCAGGATAAAAAGACAGTTCTTCCTTTCCCTCGTGGTCACGATAAGAAGACAGTTCTTCCTTTCCCTCATGGTCAGGATAAGAAGACAGTTCTTCCTTTCCCTCATGGTCACGATAAGAAGACAGTTCTTCCTTCCCTCATGGTCAGGATAAGAAGACAGTTCTTCCTTTCCCTCATGGTCAGGATAAGAAGACAGTTCTCCCTTTCCCTCAAGATTAATGATAAGAAGACTGTTCTTCTTTCCCTCATGAGCAGGATAAGAAGACATTTCTTCCTACCCTCTTGAGCAGGATAAGAAGACATTTCTTCCTACCCTCATGAGCAGGATAAGAAGACTTTCTTCCTTTCCCTCATGAGCAGGATGAGAAGACATTTCTTCTACCTCATGAGCAGGATAAGAAGACTGTCTTCCTTTCCCTCATGGTCAGGATAAGAAAGACAGTTCTTCCTTACCCTCATGAGCAGGATAAAAGACAGTTCTCCTTTCCCTCAGTCATGATAAGAAGACAGTTCTTCCTTTCCCTCATGGCAGGATAAGAAGACAGTTCTTCCTTTCCCTCATGGTCAGATAAGAAGACAGTTCTTCCTTTCCCTCATGGTCAGATAAGAAGACAGTTCTTCCTTTCCCTCATGGTCAGGATAAGAAGACAGTTCTTCCTTCCCTCATGGCCAGGATAAGAAGACAGTTCTCCCTTTCCCCATGGTAATGATAGAAGACGTCCTTCTTTCCCCATGGTAGGATAAGAAGACAGTTCTTCCCTTTCCCTCATGGTCAGGATAAGAAGACAGTTCTTCCTTTCCCTCATGGTCAGGATAAGAAAGACAGTTCTTCCTTTCCCCATGGTCAGATAAGAAGACTTCTCCTTTCCCCATGGTCTGAAGAGACATCTTCTTTCCCCATGGTGAGGATAAGAAGACAGTTCTCCTTCCCCTCATGGTCAAATAAGAAGACAGTTTCTCCCTTCCCCTCATACCCTCATGAGAGGATAAGAAGACTGTTCTTCCTTTCCTCATGGTCAGGATAAGAAGACAGTTCTTCCTTTCCCTCATGAGCAGGATAAAAAGACAGTTCTTCCTTTCCCTCATGAGCAGGATTAAAAAGACAGTTCTTCCTTTCCCTCGTGGTCACGATAAGAAGGACAGTTCTTCCTTTCCCTCATGGTCAGGATAGAAGACAGTTCTTCCTTTCCCTCATGGTCACGATAAGAAGACAGTTCTTCCTTTCCCTCATGGTCAGGATAAGAGACAGTTCTTCCTTCCCTCATGGTCAGGATAAGAAGACAGTTCTCCCTTTCCCTCAAGATAATGATAAGAAGACTGTTCTTCCTTTCCCTCATGAGCAGGATAAGAAGACATTTCTTCCTACCCTCTTGAGCAGGATAAGAAGACATTTCTTCCTACCCTCATGAGCAGGATAGAAGACATTTCTTCCTTTCCCTCATGAGCAGGATGAGAAGACATTTCTTCCTACCCTCATGAGCAGGATAAGAAGACTGTTCTTCCTTTCCCTCATGGTCAGGATAAGAAGACAGTTCTTCCTTACCCTCATGAGCAGGATAAAAAGACAGTTCTTCCTTTCCCTCATGGTCACTATAAGAAGACAGTTCTTCCTTTCCCTCATGGTCAGGATAAGAAGACAGTTCTTCCTTTCCCTCATGATCAGGATAAGAAGACAGTTCTCCCTTTCCCTCAAGATAATGATAAGAAGACTGTTCTTCCTTTCCCTCATGAGCAGGATAAGAAGACAGTTCTTCCTTTCTCTCATGAACAGGATAAGAAGACATTTCTTCCTTTCCCTTATGAGCAGGATAAAAAGACAGTTCTTCCTTTCCCTCATGGTCACGATAAAAAGACAGTTCATCCTTTCCCTCATGGTCAGGATAAGAAGACAGTTCTCCCTTTCCCTCAAGATAATGATAAGAAGACTTCCTCCTTTCTTTCATGGTCGTGACAAGTAGACAATTCTTCCTTTCCCCCATGGTCAGAATAAGAAGACAGTTCTTCCTGTCCTTAATAGTCATGATAAGAAGACATATATGATATCCGCCTCTTACACAGAGGAGTTTATTGGCCTGATCAGTTAAACCTTCATCAACCATTTGATTTTACAACCTTACTTGTATATGGGTGCTTTGTCTGGAGGGAGCATTGATTACAGCGATTATAATTTGTCAAACACTTTTCGTCGTTAACATGCGCCACGCCGATAAACAAGGGCGGTCATAGTTCGGCATCCCACAAGATCACGAGTCTCCCATTAAGTCTATGATATTGTCCCGATTATCCCACGTGATCAAGGCCATTCAGATTTTACCCCCCCCCCCTAATCCCCCATTCAACCTGATGTTTTCGTATAAAGTTTGCCAGTTGTCAGTAAGTTTTCAAGTTTATTTTACTCTCATAGCATGACCCAAAAGTCTGGACATTTTCTAATTTCATGTTGACGGATTTATCTTATTGCTTTAGTTCATATTTCGTGATTTCTGCAGTATGTACATAACGAGATTTAGCGTAATATGCCAGGCAATACATCGTGCAATCTAATGTTTCTGTATTCGTTATTCATATTTCTAACTTCTCTATCAATTTCATTCATTGGCACCTTGCCGTCTTGACAGACGATAGTTTGTGCTTCAAAAAGGCATAGTAACTTTTACCCATGGCGATAGGGAATGTGACTGATAAGGCCAATTCGAGCTGTAAATGTTCGTTCACTGTGGGTGCATGTGAACACGTGGTCATTTCCACCATCATGCACCATCTTACGTCTCACACGCTCGGTGTGTGACTTATCTGCAATAATTTTCTCCTTTGTCTTTATTCAATTTCTGATGTTTGCCCTCCATGCAACGCGTTCAGCGGCGACTTGCTCCCAATGTACATTATCAATGCCTGTATCAATCATGTCCCGTTTACACATATCTTTGTATCGTAGTAGAGGCAGACCCTGAGATCTCATACCCATCTGTAATTCAGCAAAAAAGATGTCCTTTGGTATTCTACCATCATCCATCCTCCTAAGATGTCCTATTCATCTAAGTCTACGAAGACTGAGCATGGAATTAACCGTCACACAACCTGATCTTTCCAATACTTCAGTATTTGTGATTTTGTCTTGCCACTTAATACCAAGAATTCTTCGCAGACACCGCATATGAAAGCTGTTTAAACGTTTCTCTTGGCGTGAGTAAGTTGTCCAGGTTTCACTGCCATAAAGAAGAGTAGTAAGGACACAGGCTTGATAGACAAGGACTTTTGTTTTGGCAGCAAGCTTCCTGTTCTCCCAGACTCTTTTTCTTAACCTGTTCATTGTTGTTGCTGCCTTACCAATCCGGATGTTGATTTCCTGATCTAGGATTAATTTGCTATTTACCACTGATCCTAGATATGTAAAATTTCTACCATCTCTAGTTCGGCGTCGTCAATAAAGATTGATGGTACCCCATGTGCACTTTGTGACATAATCTGTGTCTTCTTTTTGCTAATTGTTAAATCAAATTCAGAACAAGCATTGGAGAAAGCAGATAGTAGACATTGTAATTCTTCCTGAGAGTGGGTCGTAAGTGCAGCATCATCTGCAGAAAGCAACTCTTTGATCAGTACCCTCCTAATTTTGGTCTTGGCCTTCAATCTCTGAGCGTTGTAGAGGCCGCCATCTGAGCGTGAGTGAATGTATATACCACCATCCTGATCACGAAAGGCATATTTCAGTAGAAGTGAAAAGTATATTCCAAAGAGGGTGGGAGCTAGTACACTCCACTCTTGATTTCAAACTCTTCTGAAGTTGCACCATCAAACTTGATTTTACCCTTCATGCCTGTGTGGAACGATTCCACAATGGACAGAAGAGTTGGTGGGCAGCCAATCTTCTTTAGTGCCTTGAACAGACCCTCACGACTGACCAAATCAAATGCCTTTGTGAGGTAGATGAAGGCAATATTTCTGTTCACGGCATTTGTCTTGCATTTGTCGCAATGAGAATATCATATCAATGGTAGACCGGTTCTATCGAAAGCCACACTGTGATTCGGGGTGAACTTGATCTCCTAGGACTTGAAGTCTGCGCAGAACAATTCTGGCAAATATTTTTCCAACAATACACAGAAGTGAGATTCCCCTATAGTTGTTGCAGTCGCTCCGATCGCCCTTGTTCTTCTACAGTGTTATGATGCTTGAATCTTTGAAATCCTGTGGGACTTGTCCTTCTTGCCAGCACAGCTCTATTAGCTGGTGGATATGTAGAGTGAGTGTGTCTTGCCCACTCATGATAATAACCTCTATTGGAATCCCATCCTTACCTGGGGCCTTGCCAGATGCAAGTTCATTAATAGCACACTTAACTTCTGTTATGGTGGGAAGTGTGTCCAGATGGTCAAGAGTTGGTAGAGCCTCTATGGCGTTGAGGGCGTCATCCGCTAGTTTGGTCTCTCTTGAGTAAAGCCCCAAATAATGCTCTTCCCATCTGTCCATATCTGTTTCTTATCAGTTATTTGTCTAGTCAAGGTTTTCAATGGTGCACTTGTTTTGATCATTGGACCACAGGCTTTCTTTATTCCTTCACACATTTTCCTTCCTTCCTACATATTCCTTCCTTTATTCCTTCATTCTGATGTTTCCCTTATCACTTGCGATTTGAATGGACTCACATAAGTTGATCCAATAATCATTTGCACACTGCCTGGCAGCCTTTTGCACATCCTTCCTAGTTTGCTTTAGCTCACTCAGAGTGTTACGCGTTGGTTATTCCTTGTTTCTTAAGAGAGCTATCTTCTTCTTATCAATCAAGGGCTGCAGAGTCTGGCTGTTTGCCGCAAACCAGTCCTGCCTCTTATGATCCACAGTGCCTTAAACCCCTACGGCAGTTTTATAAAGAGTTTCCTTAAGTTGACCCCACTTTTCACTTACTTTACAATTTTTTGGTGTATCAGTGAAAGCGTCTTCAAGTTGCTGTTGAAACTGAAAGCACTTTTCAGGATCGTGAGTGTTAATAATATTACTCCTGGGGGATAGATTTGTGTTTAGCAGTGTAGATTCTCTTTGGTCTCAGTGTAACCCTTGCAACAACCAAAGAATGATCCGTATCATAGTCAGCACTGTGGTAACTTCGAGTCAATGATATATGGTTCAGATGTTGTCTCCGTGTGATGATGAAGTCCAGCTGGTGCCAATGGACGGATCTTGGATGTTTCCATGCGACCTTATGCAGCTCTTTTGTTTTAAAAAAGAAGTTTGTAATACATAGGTCATTTCTGATGCAATGCTCCAGCAGCTTTTGCCCATTTTCTTTCATGCTACGGATGTTGTATTTTCCATGGCACATTGGCCATAAACTCGAGTCCTTGCCCACACGAGCATTGAAATCACCGAGCATTTAAATGTAGTCAGATTTTGGAACTGCCTTGATCACGGAGCCTAACTCCTCATAGAACGAATCCTTCACATCATCAGAGGAATTAGAGTCAATTTACAGAGTTCATATTACGCTACCGTAGAGTCAGGTCTTAGTCAGATATGACTGAGCTACCGTATGACAGTAGACGGTACTACCTGCTTTCTGTCAGCGCCGAATGTTGGGCGGCGCTTACCAAACCCGACACCCCACATTGTGCCAACGGCTTCGGGCGGAAGAGCGCAATTGGGAGGGTACTAGCCTTATCCTGGTGCGAGGAAATGCAACCCAAAGACAAAATACGTCATGGCAGGGCAGACCAGGCCCTAAGCCTTGGTTGGCAGCTGGTCTAGGATCGAAGCTCCGACAGGCGGACAGTTCGAGCATTGCTTTGCTGATCCGGCAGCTTCTGCAGCTTGTCTTGTTCCAGATTATAGGTGTCAACTTTCCTCTGGAGTGAACTAGGCAGGCCGAGAGAGGGATCATGCTGCATGGGCAACACATTGTTTCTTTATTTTATCCCAGGCTTTGTGCTATGGAGAGGCAATAACCCCATCCCTGGTCTTAACCGGTCTCGGAATCAAAGCGAGAGGCAACTGTTACGGGTTATAAGTCCTTGTCAGTTGGCGTAGACATGGGGCGCCACGCGTTGCCTCTGACGGTGGGAGAAACCTACAGGTGTCACTGATCAGTTACCGCCCGCCTCAAGCTGGGCAGCCCCCAGACAATTGGGTGCTGATCCGCCACAGCCTGCCTGCTTCAATGGGTGCTTGGGGCTAGGACAAAATCTGAATCGCAGGCTGTAAAACCAATGCACCAGATACTAATAAAAAGAATAGAAACCTCAAGCTACGGCTTGCAACCTGGAACGTGAGAACCATGTGTCCGGGATTTTCCACTGACTTGACAAATATTGACGATGTGAGAAAAACGGCTGTGATTGATGCTGAACTCAATCGTCTTAACATTGAGATTGCTGGCCTGCAGGAGACTCGCCTCACTGAGGAAGGGTCACTCAGGGAAAACAATTACACCTTTTTTTGGAAGGGAAGAGGGCAGGCAGAAAAAATGCAACATGGTGTGGGCTTTGCAGTGAAGAATTCACTACTGGGAATGATTGATATCCCAGCTGGAGGTAATGAAAGATTATTATCACTGCGTTTGGCAACCACTTGTGGATTTGCCACTATTCTCACTGCATATGCACCGACACTTGCTTCCTCTGATGATGTGAAGGATACGTTCTATGAGCAGCTAGACTCTGCGATCAAGGCAGTTCCAAAATCCGACTACATTTATATGCTCGGTTATTTCAATGCTCGTGTGGGCAAGGACTCGAGTTCATGGCCAGTGTGCCTTGGAAAATACAACATCGGTCGCATGAATGATAATGGGCAAAGGCTGCTGGAGCATTGCACTAGAAATGACCTATGTATTACTAACTCCTGTTTTAAAACAAAAGAGATGCATAAGGTCACATGGAAACATCCAAGATCCAGCCATTGGCATCAGCTGGACTTCATTATCACACGGACACAACATCTGAACCATACATCATTAACTCGAAGTTACCACAGTGCTGACTGTGATACAGATCATTCTTTGGTTGTTGCAAGGGTTAGACTGAGACCAAAGAGAATCTACACAGCTAAACACAAGTCTAGCCACAGGATTAATATTAATAACACTCACGATCCTGGAAAGTGCTTTGAATTTCAACAGCAACTTGAAGACGCTTTCAATGATACATCAGAAAGTTGTATAGTAAATGATAAATGGAGTAAACTTAAGGAAAGTATTTATAAAACAGCGGTAGGGGTTTACGACACTGTGGATCATAAGAGGCAGGACTGGTTTGCGGCAAACAGCCAAATACTGCAGCCCTTGATTGATAAGAAGAAGATAGCTCTCTTAAGAAACAAGGAAAGACCAACGCGTAACACTCTGAGTGAGCTGAAGCAAGCGAAGAAGGATGTATAAAAGGCTGCCAGGCAGTGTGCGAATGACTATTGGATCAAGTTATGTGAGTCCATTCAAATCGCAAGTGATAAGGGAAACATCAGAAGCATGTATGAAGGGATAAAGAAAGCCTGTGGTCCAATGATCAAAAGAAGTGCAACGCTGAAAACCTTGACTGGAGAAATCATCACTGATAAGAAACAGCAGATGGATAGATGGGTAGAGCACTATTTAGAGCTTTACTCAAGTGAGACCAAGCTAGCGGATGATGCCCTCAACGCCATAGAGGCCCTGCCAACTCTTGACCACCTGGATACACTTCCCACTATAACAGAAGTTAAGTGTGCTATAAATGAGCTTGCATCTGGCAAGGCTCCAGGTAAGGATGGGATTCCAATAGAGATAATCAGGAGTGGGCAAGACACACTCGCTCTACAGATCCACCAGCTAATAGAGCTATGCTGGCGAGAAGGACAAGTCCCACAGGATGTCAAAGATTCAAACATCATAACGCTGTACAAGAACAAGGGAGATCGGAGCGACCGTAACAACTATAGGGGTATCTCACTTCTGTGCACTGTTGGGAAAGTATTTGCCAGAATTGTCCTGCACAGACTTCAAGTCCTGGGAGATCAAGTCCTACCCCGAATCACAGTGCGGCTTCCGTCAGAACCGGTCTACCATTGATATGATATTCTCATTGCGACAGATGCAAGAAAAAATGCCGGGAACAAAATCAGCCACTGTTTATTGCCTTCATCGACCTCACAAAGGCATTCGATTTGATCAGTCGTGAGGGTCTGTTCAAAGCACTAAAGAAGATTAGCTGCCCACCAACTCTTCTGTCCATTGTGGAATCGTTTCCACACAGGCATGAAGGTGTATAATCAAGTTTGATGGCTCAACTTCAGAACAGTTTGAAATCAAGAGCGGAGTTAAGCAAGGTTGTGTACTATCCCCGCCCTCTTTGGGATATACCTTTTTCACTTCTACTGAAATATGCCTTTCGTGATCAGGATGACGGTATATACATTCACTCACGCTCAGATGGTGGCCTCTATAATGCTCAGAGATTGAAGGCCAAGACCAAAAATTAGCAGGGTTACTATTAGAGGGTTCTTTTTGCGGATTATCTGCGATTACGACCCACTCTGAGGGAATTACAACATCAACTATCTGCATTCTCCAATGCTTGTTCTGATTTGGTTTAACAATTAACAAAAAGAAGACACAGATATGTCACAAGGTGCACATGGTGTACCATCAATCTTTATTGACGACGCTGAACTGGAGATAATAGACCATTTTACATATCTAGGATCAGAGGTAAATAGCAAATTATCCCTCGATCAGGAAATCAACATCCGGATTGGTAAGGCAGCAACAACAATGAACATGTTAGCAAAAAGTGTCTGGGAGAACAGGAAGCTTACTGCCAAAACAAAAGTCCTCGTCTACCAAGCCTGTGTCCTTAGTACTCTTCTTTATGGCAGTGAAACCTGGACAACTTACTCACGCCAAGAGAACGTTTAAAACAGCTTCATATGCGGTGTCTGCGAAGAATACTTGGTATTAAGTGGCAAGACAAAATCACAAATACTGAAGTATTGGAAAGATCAGGTTGTGTGACGGTGTATTCCATGCTCAGTCTTCGTAGACTTAGATGGATAGGACACGTTAGGAGGATGGATGATGGTAGAATACCAAAGGACATCTTTTTTGGTGAATTACAGACGGGTAGGAGATCTCAGGGTCGGCCTCTACTACGATACAAAAATGTGTGTAAGCGGGACATGATTGATACAGGCATTGATAATGCACATTGGGAGCATGTCGCCACTGAACGTGTTGCATGGAGGGCAACTATCAGAAATGGAATAAAGACAAAGGAGAAAATGATTGCTGATAAAGCACACACAGAGCGTGAGAGACGTAAGATGGTGCAAAATGGTGGAAGTGACCATGTTTTCACATGCACCTACTGTGGGCAAACATTTGCAGCAAGAATTGGCCTTACCAGCCACACTCGCCACCGCCATGGATCGTAGTTATTAAGCCTTTTTGAAGCACAATGTACCAAACTATCGTCTGTCAAGACGGAAAGGTGCCAATGTGAAGGTGCCAATATATTACGCTACCATTGACATACGCGGACAATTAGTCTGCGTTAACAAGTGAAGAGGCTGATTACACCCCTAAAGACACATTTGGCATATGGTACTGGATTCCGATATTTTGTGTACACCTATTTCAATCAGTGGATGATGTTCTTAGGATCCCACCCGCCGCATTTACTTCCCAACACATTTCGCGATACTCATTTTAGGCTGGATCGACTTAAATACCCAGTCAACTTTAAAAATCCTCCCCTTTACGGATTTGAACTCATGTCCAAGGGGGATGGCAGGTGAGTGTCTAGCCACCACGCCCTAAACTAACGTTGCTCCCAATTAGCCTGCATAACATATGACATCTGTTGATGATGCGGAGCGCATCTGGAAATTGTGTATTCAAATACCTCGGTTGTGTTAATAAATAACACATAACACTTGTTTGGCAGTAATGTTGGGTTATTTTTGCTTTTAAACGCAGCCCTTTGTTATTTAATTATCCCTTTATTTCCATTATGTGCTTTTAGTTTTCTTTAGAAGCATGGGACATTTATTCAGAGAAAACGGTGATAATATATGGTAATAGTTTGAATATCAGTTTACATACTATCCCTGATGATGGCACTTTAGTTAATAGTTTTTAATGAAAGCTTGTAGTCTCTATTGAAGGCACTATTATCGTAATTGTTTGTGGTAATTTGTTGTCCTCGTTGATGGCAGTATAGTAATCGTTATGTGTATGTGTGTGTGTATGTGTGTGTGTGTGTGTGTGTGTGTGTGTGAGTTTCTGTGTGTGTGTGTCTGTGTGGCAGTTTACTTCCCTTTGTGAGGAGCTATAGTAAACGTTTGTGTGGCTGTTTGTTGTCCATACAGATGGTACCATGGTGATAGTATGTGTGGCTCTTCACTGTTGCTGTCCATACTGATTGTACCATGGTGATAGTATTTGTGGCTCTTTGCTGTTGCTGTATATACTGATTGTACCATGGTAATAGTTTTTGTGGCTGTTTCCTGTCCATATTGGTGGTGCCATGGTAATAGTTTTTGTGGCAATCTGCTGTCAATATTGATAGTGCCATGGTAATAATTTTTGTGGCTGTTTGCTGACCATACTGATGGTACCATGGTAATAGTTTTTGCGGCTGTTTGGTGTCTATATTGATGGTATCATGGTAATAATATTTGTGGCTGTTTGCTGTCTATATTGATGGTACATGGTAATAATATTTGCTGCTGTTTGCTGTCCATATTGATGGTACAATGGTAATAGTATTTGTGGCTGTTTTTTGTCAGTATTGACGTCATTAACTCTTGTACACTAACACCCAGTTTTGTTACACAAGAAGATGAAGACCACTTAGACATCTCTAATATCACTAAAGCAGCAAGAACAATATATTTCTATGTATTGAGTGCCCCTCAAACAAGCCAATGGGACTGACGTCGGTTTTAATGAAACACTAGGCAGAACCACTGTCAACTAAATTGTTTTGGATACCTTCATATAAACACGTGTTCCTTCACTGATCCCACGGCTTCATTTGAATGTGACTTGTTCGTGGCGGTGTTTTAATAGCTGTCAATGCCTCTGATTGTCTAATGTGAGTCTTTTCTACTATAAATAATCTATATGATTTTTTTCTTTGTGCTCGCTAGCTTTGATCTCACGAGTATTTGATAAACGCTACCTCTAGTAGCACTTGACTGATTTTTCTTTATTGTGGATTATCTTTCCATATTACTAGTGTCCCTCGCCATCAGGCGAACCCACTTTGACTTCTGAGGTACTTGTAATTTACTTCGCCAAGTCAAAGACGAGAAGTCAACATTTTAATCTAATCTACCGGTTTAGGGGTTGAACCCCTACCTTGGCATCAGTGCACCAGATGTTTAAGAACGATCACTCTTATTAATTCGGCCCTATTGACCTGTGAATGATAGATAATACGTATTAATATCTTGTCTATGCTTATTGTCTATCCCATTATATTCTAACTACTTTTATTTTGTATGTATATTACCAAACACAGCAACATTCAATGCTACTTCAGAAGGAGTGGACTGGTATACGCCCTCACAAACTCTCATTCAAAGGAGTGACCAGCTGCGTGATTAGACTGATCCAGTCCGTCAAATTCAACGCTGAAATACCATTTTCTGATGTACTAACCACCAGCCAGTCCCGGGACTCCATGAAGGTTCAACCACCGAGATTATCTAAGCCGATGGTGAGTGGCAAGTTTATTCGTGTGATGTATGTCGTGGTTCACAATTAAATGTGTCTATTCATCTGCATGCTGCGATGGTGGACAGTGTGTGGATATTTCACAATATGAATGATGTGTTTCTTCTTTTTACAGTCCATGCAGTGTGGCGTTGATACTTCTTTTTACAGTCCATGCAGTGTGGCGTTGATAATCATGTATGTCCACGTCCTTCTATGTTGTGTGTTTCCAGTCGTTTCTGATGTTGGTGTTACTCTATGCGTGATGTCAAACCGCCAAGTATCTTCCCTGTTCTGTCACCCTTTGCCTGTCCTCTCTTTCAACTTTCACATTTGAAAACATATCCCAGCTTTCCCCTTCTCATGACATGCCCAAAGAATGCGGACTGTTTTCTTGTGATGCGAGTAACCAATTCTCTTTGTGATTTGTTTACATCCAACAATGAATTCCTATGTTAGAGACAAAGTAAACACGCTTGCAGATCACCAAGAACCACAGTTAGTAGTGAAACGTAGAAAGCTTGCTTGGTTGTGTCGCGTCTCACGTCATGCGGCTATCTCAAAGCTAATCCTACAGGGAACTGCCGAAGACAAAATGAGAAAAGAGAAACATAATCAATGTTGGACTCAGATCACTAAAGAAAGAGTGGACAATATGTAATATTTTCACACTGACCGTTGCCGAAGGTAGAGAGCAATTGGGGTCTCTGATTAATAATTCTTCCATTATAGTATACCTATCCGTGGGATCTCCGTGGCGTAGTGATTAAGTCGCCTGCCTCGCGCTCCAACGATTCCGGGTTCGATTCCAGACTAGGCCATTCGTTTCACGAGTGCAGTTTTCTAGGGGACTCCTCGGGGTCATCGTTGGGGCGACGGAGTTCGTGCTTTGTCTGACTCAGAGGGCCCTATGGAAAGAGGCATAGCCATATGGGATAACACCCGGTGCAATGAAGGCGATCTTCTTGCCTTTAAACCTCCTTCTTATCCCTACTATCCACATAGATGAGATTATGATGTACACATCCAATGGACAAATGCGGATAATTGATTTTTAAGATTTTATTCAGCAACCATTATAAACTCTCCCGTTCAACAGAAATAAATTGCCCATGCATGTCCAATGATATATTATTAGCAACACTTAGATGGTGACTGAGACGAATGTTGCGAATACCTTGTACTGCTAGAGTAACCAACAACGATTGTCTGGAAGAGGCTATTAAAAGAAGAACATTACAAACAACTATAAGAAAGAGACAAACAGCGTTCGTTGGTCATGTAATGTGAAGACAGGTATTGGAAAACACTGTGACAACTGGAAAAATCAGTGGGACGCGAGGCAGACACAAACCAATAGAAATGATTTTAGATGGACTGAGACGGTTGTATTGCGGGATATCACTAGCAGAGATTATCTCGACCACCAAGGACAGGGGCCTGTGGAGAGACATGCGCGCCTATGCCTGCTGGTAAGGCACACGATGATAATAGTAGCAAATACATATTTTTTTAAAGAAAAATGAAATGTTCCTTTTTCATACCTCAAAGCGGATTTGGTACATGGTAAAAGCGCAGTAAATAATAGTCAAAATAGGAGTATTTTCAGCATCCTACAAAACCGTACGACATCGTCAGTTACACTTTGGACCAATAGAAACTTCATCGAAGATAAGAAAACTTTAATTATACCATAAGATACAATGTCCTACATGCAAAACAGGTTAAGGTATTCAAACACAACTGTACATGAATGGTAACGAACTACCAAGTAATAAATACCGCCAAGGCGTGTATATTTTAAATGTTTTTATTAAGAAGCAGTAGGTGAATTTCGTTAAGTTCTGGCAAGCCCTGTTTTTGAGCTAGAAACAACTCGCTTACAGCTCTCTCTCTCCTTAACGCTTTCAACCATGTATTTCGGACTTATGCATTTTCCCTTCCCATGAGTTTTCTATGAAGAAAAATGACGATCCCATTGCAAGGGAGTTTTAAAAGGCTTTTCTTATGGCTTATTTATTCAGATCCAGAGTTTTTATTTCTTCTCTTATTGGAATGTGTCTTGATATTCTATGCGTGTTGTCTCTCTCTCCCCCCCCCCCCCCCCCCAGTATTCTGCGTTATATCATGCAACATATTAATATGGTGGAGGTTAGCCACGAACATGATAAGTAAGTGGCTGTGGACCAATATAGACGGTGTTCATAAATGGGGACATTTAAGTGTTAGGGAAACTAGTGTTGGAAATACCTCAAGACTGTGACATGGTTATTAACGGGTAAGAAGGCTTCTTACCCGTAGATAACCATGCTCGATTGCTTTTTAAACCCTTTTTGCAGACGATAAACAGGATCTGGAGCATTTAGTAGAACATAGTTCCAAGGGATGCTGTTCTTGTATACAGTGAGCAACTAAGGTTTGATTTTTTAAAAAAAACAAAAAAACAACAACAACAGGAATTAATGTCATCTTCAAGGTTAAAGATATTCCACAATGTTACCTCCAATAGCCGGCTTCGTGGCGAAGGGATTTCTGACGCAGTTCGTGATCCCGCATACCGCTTTCGAAACACAGGCTGCGGGCGATATGGCAGCAGACAGCCTTGTGTTGGGTCTTTAATAAAATGATATGAGTGCCGGTCGTTCAGAAAGCAATGGAAAACTTCTGAACGTAAACTTGCCAAGAAACCACAAACCGCCAAATATGCTGGGGATGATTGCGATGTCCTGTAAAGGATATGCAAATATCTTTTTTTAAACATCGAAGTAAATGTGAATATTTGTAAACAGATGAATTGGCACACCTATCTTGGCACAGTCAAAACATCTAACGGGATATGCCTTGTAGAGAAGAGGACAAGAATCGCCATGGCAAAAGTATCTGTTAGCAAATGGATGACATAATCAAGATTTAAAGGGTGTTAATTACAGGGAGTAAAAGAGTGTTAATATGTTATATAGAAGCTATACAAATGTACGTATGTGAAACATGGACATAAAGCAGACCAGCTAAAAACATCACGAGACAGTGAACTGTAGTTTCTGAAGAACATGAAACGAATACCATGAACGCAGAGAAAAACGAACAAGACAAACCTTTAAAAACAAACAAACAAACAAACAAACAAACAAACAAAAACCAGATAAGAAATTAAAATTAATTGCATAAATTAAACAGTCAAAATGTGTTCATCATGTTATGATGAGACATATTTTAAAACTTAGTGACAACTGGCAAACACGATGAGAAATGACAAGGGAAAGACATAGAGGTGAAACCCTGGATGGGTTGGCCACATGGCATAGTGTGGACAAGAAAACCAGTCTGATCCTGGATTCTGGTGATCGTGTGAGATAACCACTATAGACCACCTACACTTGTCCGTACAGCACATGATGATGATGACGAGCTTATTATTGTAAGATAAAGAGTTATTTAAAGCGAATTCTGATGTATGGAGGCGAATGGTGAACAACTAAAAGATTAGCGAGACATTAGGAGGAGATTTGAGAATTGTCAAATGTTACGTATATTCAATAGTACTGTATGGCGCGGAAGCCTGGACATTGAACAAGCAACTAGAAAGCCGAATAGAGGTCCTAAAGATGTGGATATATGGAAGAATATGTAGTATTTCATGGAAACAAACAATATCAAATACAGAGGTTCTAGAGAAACTGGGAATGAAAAGAGAACTGATGAAAGAAATAAAAAAGAGGCAAGTGAAATATTTCGGCTACGTTAAAAGACATAATACTCTGATAAAAACTCTACTGGAGGGGAAGGTTGAGGGCAAGTGAGCAAGAGGTAGACAACGATACAAGTGGGAAGATAACATCAAGAGATGGAAGAACATCAATCGGACAGAATATACAGTCAGGGCGAGAGACAGACAGTGTTGGAAATCCATTGCAGCCAGCCTTCATTATGGAGACGGCACCTGTTTGATTAATTGACTAGGAGACTGCAGAGATCTTTTCCACAGAAGAATGCAGAGAATTCCTCGGACGTTATCAAAAGAGCAACAAAGAATTCTTGAAAGAAGCAGTCTATAAGGATAATTTGTTACTTGTATCAGAAGCAGACTATTCACGATTTTAATACACATACCATCAGAGCTGGAGGATATCGTCACAAGCGGAAAGCTGTAACATACAAAAGACAGAGGAAGACAGAGAAAAGATGCCAACCAACTTGAATGGACAATATCTGTATTGTTAATGATTGGCCAGATAGCGATATAGGAGACTGAGCAAACACGATGAGTAGCTCCATGCATCATTTGCCACTATAAGATACATTTTTATAGTCCATTTATTCTGGGGAAATCGCCTATTGTTATGAGATATTAATTCACAAATAATAGTTTTATTTATAGGGAGTTTCTCTGTGCACATATACAGAATCCCGTGGTTCAATACTAACAGTGGCGCTCAGAAATTTTAGAAGGGAAATCGTGTATGTTATTATACTGATTATCTCCAAGTACACATATTTTCTCTGATATTTCTATCGAATTTATAGACCCGTCACACACCCCACCTAGTGGAGGAAATGGCAAACAAGAAAACGTTATGAAGAAATAAGAAGAAAAGGAAATATTACATTCTCTAGTCTTTCTATATTTTTATTTTCAAGTCATACGGCAGGCGATATTTTATGCTGGGGAAGAAATTTCCCTTTTATACTTTATCCTAGCATGGCTGAGTTTGTAGTGAGGTGTGGGTAGTATTCCATGTTATAGCAGCTTCTTTAAGCTAAGCTTGGTTTGGTCTACGGTATTTGATTTTAAAAATGTTGACGAATTCATGAAGAAGAAATTATTGCTACAGATGCAGCTGCTGCAGCAGCAGCAGTAAAAGAAGTATAATAATAATAATAATAATAATAATAATAATAATAATAATAATAATAATAATAATAATAATAATAATAAGAAGAAGAAGAAGAAGAAGAAGAAGAAGAAGAAGAAGAAGAAGAAGAAGAAGAAGAAGAAGAAGAAGACAGAAGAAGAAGAAGAAGAAGAAGAAGAAGAAGAAGAAGAAGAAGAAGAAGAAGAAGAAGAAGAAGAAGAAGAAGAAGAAGAAGAAGAAGAAAAGAAAAGAAGAAGAAGGAGGAGGACGAGGACGAGGACGAGAACGAGGAGAAGGAGAAGAAAAAGAAGAAGAAGAAGAAGAAGAAGAAGAAGAAGAAGAAGAAGAAGAAGAAGAAGAAGAAGAAGAAGAAGAAGAAGAAGAAGAAGAAGAAGAAGAAGAAGAAGAAGAAGGAGGAGGAGGAGGAGGAGGAGGAGGACGAGGACGAGAACGAGGAGGAGAAGAAGAAGAAGAAGAAGAAGAAGAAGAAGAAGAAGAAGAAGAAGAAGAAGAAGAAGAAGAAGAAGAAGAAGAAGAAGAAGAAGAAGAAGAAGACTAGGAGGAAAAGGATAAAGATGACGGGGAAGAAGAGGAAGAAGAAAACGATGTAGAGAAAATAAAAGACAAGGGAAAAGAGGAGATGAGGAGGAGGATGAAGAAGGAGAGGAAAAGAAGAAAGAAGGCAAGGAGGAAGAGGAAAAAGAAGAATAAAGAAATTATAAAGCTATCCCTATGATCCTGAAATGATGAAGACGACAATAAAGACGATAATGACAATAATAATGGTTCTAAAACGATTATCTTTATAACGACTGTGATAGTAATAACCATAATTATAAACAGCAATAACCCAAATTACATCATATTTTGCAACAACCTATTTTGTAAAATGTAAACTCTACAATTATAAGCACTACCACTTTGCTAGCAGTTTCATCTGCTGTAATGCCATTTGCGTTTAAACACAGACGCCTTAAATAAAATATGGCATGATTTCTTGCCTGATATATTTCGCTGCATCTCGTCAGATGCATAATGCAGAGGTATAGTTTAGGTTTTTAGTTTAGTTTAGTCGACGGATCAACATCACGGCACACGGGTGTAACCCATGAGTGCTCCGTTCTATTCCTAACTCAAGCCTGAGTCCGAAGAATCTCAGCTCAGTGCACGAACCCCGTAGCACCGGCGAGAATCCCGAAATTTTTTGGGTAGATTGTTATCTCCAAATTTTGCCCGGGCAGCGCCCTTAGGCTACTGTTTTTCGATTTCCAACTGCCAAGGGATTCTTTACGTGCGCAACAATACACACGGGCTTCCGATCTCACTACTCAGACACTTGGGGAAATTTTGTTACTAGAAGTCCACGTGAAAAAATCCCTGCCCTCACCGGGACTTGAACCCGGGACCTTAAGCACTCGAGGCAGACACCATACCTCGAGACCACTAGGTATATCATAATATATGAAAACATGAATGATACTTTGGCTGAAATATGATGTACATCGTCGCTGATATTGCGCCAGTATCAATCAATCAATCATGTGCCATGCCGGAAAGCGTGGGCGGTCATGACTCGCCATTTCACTCGATCACCAGTGTCGTGGATCAGCTCAATGTTCCTGTCTCGTCCATGCCATGTGGCCAAGCCATCCAGGTATTTTCCTCTCGGTCTTCCTCTTGGTCTGTTCCCTTCGATCTTGCCAGTTGTCACTAATTTCTCCAATCCATTTCTTCTCATAACATGTCCAAAAAATTTTGACTGTCTACGTCTAATTTCTCTAATCAGTTTACGATGTTCATTTGTCTCCTGTAGTACTTGGTCATTGGTTTTTCTGTCTGTCCATGGTATTCTTTGCATTTTCCTCAGAAACCACATTTCTGCAGCCATCAGATGCTTTTCAGCTTGACTGCTCATTGTCCAAGTTTCACATCCATACAAAAGAACAGGCTCTATGTATCCCCTTAACACTCTTTTTCTCGTTTCAATTGACATCTTTTTATTGGTCAGAATGTTTTTCATCTTGCTAAAGGCTACCTTCGCCATGGCGATTCTTGTTCTAATCTCTTCAAGGCATCTCCCAGTATGTAGAACGTTATATCCGCGGAAGTCTAACATGGAGTTCTTCTATTTATTTTTATTTTTTGGCGCCCGCTCGTTTTGAACTCAAGCGTAGTGCATACACACTTACTTCCAGTAGTGCTGGGCTGAATATTTCGTGTGGATTAGCTTTTACCTATTAACAATGTCCCTTGCTATCAGGCGAACCCACTCCGACTTCAGGGGTACTTGTAATTAACGTCCCCAAGTCAAGGACGATAGGACAACATTTTAGTCCAACTGTCCAGTGCAGGGGTTGAAACCCTTACCTCGGATTCAGTACACCGGATGTTTAAGAACACGCGCTCTTATCCATTCGGCCATTGCTGGCCTACGTTATTCTATTTACATAGTAATTAAGTAAAATGATGGACAATTAGTAGACAAGTGAGGAATTATGTGGAACCTACGGAGATGTGGTTGCATAGAAGAAGGATGAAATATCGTGGACGGATTATAAAGAGCAATGAAGATATCGATGAAAGAAGTTAACTCACACAGAGAACTGGTTACTCGCATCAGAATAGAACAGTCCACATTCTATAGACAAACCATACGAATAGGAAAGCTGAAGTATGTCGTCACAAAGAGGAATGTTGGAAGGGGAGGACAGGCATAGGCAAGCTGACAGAGAGAAAATGCTGGACAGTTTGACATCATGGCATGCAGGGACATCAGCATCATAAATTATTGTCAGTACACGAGACAGAAGGCGGTGGACACGATCACTAACGCCAAACTGCTTGGCCTATAAGCAGATGTCCCAGTGCCCTAACGCTAAGTGCCTGTCTTGCAATTGCACGTTCAGTAAGCGTGTCAGTTGCTTTCTGAACAAGAAGTCAATGTTCAAGTCCTACTTCATGCAGGTATAGGGGTTGAACCGTCTACCTCGCCATCAGCGTACCAGAAGTGTAAAATCGAACGCTCATATCCTTGTGGCCACGTGGAATATAGAAGAAGTTCCAGTAGCCGTAACTTTAGTGCTGGCCTTAAGCCGCCATCAGTGGGAGTGGTTATGCTCTTGCAGAGTTTGTATAGGTAATGAAAAGAACCCTTTTAACCAACCTTGTGGAGTATGTTTATGTGGCGATGCTAGGTCCATATTATTAAAGACCAACTGGCACTTGATGGGTAATGTGGTTAACACTACACCTTTACTTCCTTGATTGATTGATTGATTGATTGATTGATTGAGGAACCGACATCACAGCATTCGGGGCATTCCCATAAGCGCTCCGTCCCCATCCTAGAGTCATTTTCTAATGTCCATTTTAAACTGAGTCATCAAGAGGGTTCAGGTTAGCTTATAACATCCGCCTCTATGGTGATTCAAACACATGACTACCAACCTGGCAGGAAACATGCTAGCCACTGCACAACCGCTGCTCCTAGTGTTTATGGTCCAACATGTCGTTTGATCATATTCTGTACACTAACATTCCAGGTAGGATGTATGTAGGTTAACTCTGCTACTATCGTTACTTCACGTACAACTGATTTCTTAAATATCATTTTACACAGAGAACAATGTCGGAAGATCCTGAGAAACAAGATGCCGTGAATGTCTCAGTACAGGATTTTGTAAGTATTTCTGATTTTCAGTGTGTCTTTGTCAGTGTTTTTGATTTACTGTAAGAATATCGCACCTTTATTCGATGTTTATCAGTAAATTATGTAAATGTATAAAACTGTCAGTATTTAATTTTCAGACATCATCATTTATTGCCTTGCCGACTGGCTGACTGACCATGCTTCTCCATATCCTGCGATCTGTATCAGCGTGTATCAGTTCTTATGTTGACTAACTTCTGTGTCATGATACAACACTGTCCAGAATTTTCTCTCGCTGTCTACTTCTATCTCTCTTTCCACAAATGTTTCCAATTGTCACAACATGTTCCTGTTTTTATCGTCTCATTATATGGCCAAAAAGGATGACTGCCTCTTTCTTGTGTTTCTAAAAAGTTGTCTTTGCGACTGAGCTTCCCTCAAAATATCCCAATTACTCATCTTGGCTGCCCATGCTCAATTTTCAGTAAATTATCATTCTACAACTATTGGTCATTGACAGTGCATAGTTTTATTGTTTAAAGTTAGTTGCATGTCATTTACAGAAAGTTTCAATCAACCCTAGCAATTTTTGGTTTTATGTGATTTACTAGACAATTTCCTTTAGTAGTTTGTCATTCCTTTCTGAGCGACCGACGCTTATTACCATCTGAAACAACCCAAAACGGTCGGATTTAGAACTCTCGACTCGGGAAGTCGAGGAATTATTAAACTGTACGTCTCACAACCCCTAGTGACAACACCGGTTACTTTCCGAGTGTATTCTAAATATTTGAATGAAAGCAATGTGTATTTCTCATGGTATCGTACTACAAAAGTAAAAAAGTAAACCACCCTTGTACGCGCCTTAATATGCGTTGGGCATGTGGTGCTTGACACATATGATATAGACCAATGGGTGATGTAGTCAGTATCACGCCTGTCACGTTTACCTTCCAAGACTACCCTAGTACTCATATAGGGCTGGGTCTACCTGACAGCCCAGATCACATTAAACACACAAATACACACACACACACACACACACACACACACACACAACAGACAGACTGAAGAGAAACACCACCTCTATGCGGATTTGAACACAAGACCACCAGGTCGGCAGGCGAGCGTTTAGGCAGTACGCTCCTTATTGTACTGGTGAATACATTATTATCGTTTAGGCAGTACGCCCCCTATTGTACTGGTGAATACATTATTATCGTTAAGGCAGTACGCCCCCTTATTGTACTGGTGAATACATTATTATCGTTTAGGCAGTACGCCCCCTATTGTACTGGTGAATACATTGTTATCGTTTAGGCAGTACGCCCCCTTATTATACTGGCGAATACATTATTATCGAAGCACTAGACTCGAGTTTCGCCCTCATTTGAGCTCGTCAGTAGTGCACATCCCTGACCGGATCCGGAAACAGTCCCGGATCACGCGTGTGAAGCGGGTACACGCGTGATCCGGGACTGTTTCCGGATCCGGTCAGGGATGTGCACTACTGACGAGCTCAAATGAGGGCGAAACTCGAGTCTAGTGCTTCCATATTGGCGTGGATAGGCCTTAGGTTCATACCAGAATGCGATCAGCGTTGCCAGTAGTGGGTTGTGCTCAATATTTAAATTTCAAATCCCGAAACAACCACATAATCAATTACATTATTATCGTTTATGAGTACGCCCCCTATAGTACGGGTGAATACATTATTATCGTTTAGCCGAATAAATGATGTTGTGAATATTTCTGAAAGTTTCTTGGTGAAATATGTAAACAATGTTAAATCTGACACAGCGTGTTTTCAAATCCGCTAGTCAATGGGCAAAAAAAAAGTGATATCGCAACACTGAGGGGAGATGCATAATTGCCAAATCTTCCTCTGCAGATACTGCAGTCTGAGGAGACTAATCATTGCATTGGCATATCGACTGCATGTGTGTCTGAGCCATTCTCTCATGCACCATCTCCTGCATGGTCGCAGCTAAATCCATATTGCTAGTGTCTCGAAATGCTCTTTTTCTCTAATGTCGCGTTACAATGTAATATTTTACCCCCCTCCCCACCCCCACCCCAAAAAAGGTGGTAATTCTTAATAATAATAAAAAAAAGGGTAGTCCCATAGTAAACACACTCTGAACATAACAGAAAGAAGTTGGAAGTTCGGAATATTCTTTTAAAAAGTGTTGCATGTTCTTTGCAGGACTTTGCTATCAACCCTACCGTAGTTTGTCTGGGCAATTGTATGTTCAGTATTTTGCCGTTGCTTTCTGAACGAGAGCTCCGTGGCGAAGGGAGTTACGGACGCGGTTCGCGATCCCGTATACATTTTCCACGAGATCACAACAGTAAACAATGCTGGTGTTGACGGCAATGTCCTGTAAGGATGTGCAACTAACTAAGTAACTTCTGAACAAGAAGTAAACGTTTAGGTCCTACTTAACAACTCTGTAGGGGTTGAACCACATACCTCGACATCAGTGTCCCGGAAGTTTAAGCGCTCTTCTCCTCTCGATCACGTTAGACGTCTCAGCACGTTCTTAACCATATTAAATTCAGCAACGCCCAGGTTCAGACATCATCACCAACTGAAATAATCAATGCTTTTGAACATTGTGAAATGATTACCTGGCTGCTGAACACGATCTACGACAGCGAGGTAAAAACAAAACGTAGTTGTATATCCTTTACAGACCTCAGCAGTCAACTGCAGCATTTTTTGGCTGTTTGATTTCTTCGCAAGTTTACATTAGTTTTCCGTTGCTTACTGAGCCAGGGTCGTGCGGTAGATTTCTCAGTATGATGCAAGTCTTCAAAATTCCGCTTCTTAGTGATGCAATTCTTCGAAATGCAGTCCCTGCTTCGCTGATTATGCATCCCACTGACGGTGCAGCCTGATGCGGTCGCCTCTCTGAATCATAGCACGGTACGGCCCTGATCTGAACGACCGGCACTCATACCATTGTTAGGAAACCAAAAACAAGGCAAGTCTGCTTCCAAATCGCCCGTAGCTTGTTTCGAACGCAGTATGCGGGATTGCGAATTGTGTTCGCAGCCTCTTCGCCACCGCGCCGGCTAGAGCGCCTTAAAGAGTGTAAAAGAGTCCTTGACTTGTAAAATATATTGACTGCATGTGTGTCTGTGCAGTCCTCTCCCAGTCTCCTTCCTGTCTGAGTGGCATCTGAACCCATACTGCAATAAGTCTCGAGCCGATGTTTCTCTAATGCTGTGTGGCAAGGTAATTTTTTGGGTAGACATTATTTACAAATAAAACAGTTTGTCCCATTTCCCCGTCTGCAATAGTCCTGCCATTTCACATTGTCCTGCCAATCTCTTGCCATTGTCCTATTGTCCATTTTTGGGGACATTACGAGAAGACGAAAACTAGAACATGTTGTGACAACTGACAAGATTTGTGGAAAGAAAAATAAAGGAAGTCAGTGAGATAAAATTCTGGACAGTCTTGTGTTATGGCACAGAAGCGGGTCAACCGTCTGCCATTGTCAAGATAATATTAACTATGTAGTACGATACATTATTTACTGCAGACAATGAAAAATGACCTTCAACATTTAATCAGTACAGTTATTGTACGTAATGATGAACTAGGAAATAACCAATAGTTGAACAACAGTTAAGCAAAGCACAATTCGGTTTTCGGAAAGGTAAAAGTTGCACTGATGCATTATTTACACTTAGACAAATTTGTGGAAAAAACTATCGGATATAGTGACCAGCAGAATATTGTGTTTGTAGATCAGGAAAAGGCTTTCGATAGAGTTGACAGATACAAATTATGGACCATCCTTGAAGACTATGGGATAGAAGGGCAACTGCTAGAAAACATCATAGCCATGTACCACTCGAGCCAAAGTGCAGTAAGAACACAAGAAGGTATATCAGATATGTTCACAGTCAATACAGGAGTGAGGCAGGGATGCGTGCTCTCTCCCCTGCTATTCAATATCTACATGGACAGAATTTCCAAAGAAGCAAGTCTCGACAGAACAAATTCAGAAAATTTAGAACTCTTTACTCCAGATGAAACAACTGACCCACAGGGAATAAATGAACTTCTGTTTGCAGACGATCAGTGTCTGTTTTACAGAGATGAGGGCAGACTACAAAATCATATTACTAATCTGAGTTCAATCTGCAGCAGATACAATATGAGTATAAACACAGCCAAAACCGAAGTAATGCAAGTTAGCAGATCGCCGGGCCAACTAAGTATACAGATAAATAACACGCCTCTGAAACAAGTTAAAGAATTCAAATACCTTGGAAGTATGATCACAGAAGATGGCAGATTGGACAGAGAAATTGAAATCAGATGTCAAAAAGCTAGTGCACTTACATATCAACTATCACCTTTACTGAAACATCCAAACATACCCATGTCCGCAAAACGACAGATGATAAACAGCATATTCACACCAACCCTATGCTACCAATCTCAAACCTGGACTTTATCCAAATTACACCTTCGCAAAATCAACACCTGCGAAATGAGATGCCTGAGGAGAGCTTCCAACTTAACAATCCGTGACCGAGTAAGAAATTCTACTATCAGATAGACTGTGGGATCAACATCTTGTGCCACATTTATTGAAAGACAGAAGATCAAGTGGTTTGGCCATGTCGTTAGAATGCATCATCAGCAACTACCATCACTGGCCTTACATTAAAGATCATCTGCGACGAGACCACGAGGACGTCAAAGAAGAAAATGGATTGACGACATCAGAGACATTGTACAACCACACGGAATGACACTATCCAGTGCCGTCCACCGGGCGCTGGAACGCAAATTACTCCTCCCCACGACGCTTGACGGCAGAAGTGGAAGATGATGATGATGATGATGATGATGATTATGAACTAGGATTATAATTAAATAATAAACAACGCTAGCCTGCCACCAAGGGTGTAATGTGTTCGAATTCTAATCGAGTGTCGGATATGGGTTTGATTGATGGCTCAACCCCACAGAGATAAATGATGAAACATAATTTTTCTCAATGTGATCCTGCCCGTTTAATTAATTTAGTTGTACTGACTCAATTGTTGAGACCAGAAATAGAGTTTCAGAGAACCAAGGAATACCTTTAGGAAATACTGAAAAAGTTGTACTCCCTTTTATACCCAATTTATTCCCTAAGTGGTTCCTTGCCTCTCCTCTACCAACTAATTAATTCTCTCTAGGGTAATTTAAAACAATTTGATTATGACAAGTAAAATACAATCAATACATGACATGACCTTAGTTTTTATGATTTAATAAACATAAATATGGATTTTGTAAATTCAATTCAAAATTACAATTTCCTGTCATAGAAATAAGGACATATACATATACATTAAATATTACAGACTTGATGTGCCAATGATAAGGTAGATATTAACAGTTTAGATTTTTTCGCAGTGGCCTGTAAAGCTAATCCTTTACTGGTCTGGATGATCTGAAAAAAAAGAACTGTCTCCAATCAGGATTCTCCACTTCCAGCTTTGGGAATCACTCTGGCTATCATCAATTGTAGTATTATTGTTCCTGGGCGTAGTAGAACATAAGTTGGCTCTTGTTTTCCTTTGTCTTGGCCGGTACTTATTTAAATAAAGATTACCTCTCCTATGAGACAAATGGAATGGTTGCAGGTAGATAAGGTTCGACGCTACTCTATCAAGGGCATCACTCAACCATGTGCTCACTCAACAGGTGCTGCATTCAAACTTCACCAAGTCAGGTCTGGATTGACATGAATAAGACCACTACCTGAAATTCCATCAATCACATAATTCTAATAATATCAGAAATATGACATTAGAATTTACATGTAAAAGCCTAAGAACATAACCAGTGAAAACAATAAAATGGATCCTGTTCTTTAGAGAAAATAAACATAGAAGAAAGATAGTCATGGTGTTTTCATGTAGTTATCACCAACATAGTTGTTGGCTCTCAATCCAATCTTCCACTATCAGGGGTTCAAGGTTTAACTAGCAGATGTGCAGTTTCATCATCACCTATGCCTGTCCTCAGGTTTATAGAAGTAATACCTTGAGTGATTGGGAATTTAACAATTATGTTGACCATTCTCTTCTGTATCTAGTTTTGTTCTCTACTTCATCTTTTCCTATTCAAGAAAAAGGGTCTTATACATTTAGGGCTTTTAAAAACCAATTCCCATTTCCATGAGTATTTGCTTTTAAACAAGATAAGTACATTCTGGTATTATTCTTGTATAGCCTTCATGTGTATTCTTCTTCATTAAATGCTTCAAGTGAGAAGATTTCTTCCATTCTCATGGATGTAATATTGATTATTATCATCAACATCATCATGGTTTTTATAATAATTGTAATTAAAATCCTTATCATTATTTTCATAATTATTACATTGTTATTACAATCATCATCATTATTATCATGTTTATGACATTAGAAATCATTACATTATTCTAACATTATCATCATAATTATGGTTATATCATTTTCATTAAATTACAGTCATCCTCATTATCTTTGAAATTCATTATTATCATTACAATAGACCATATGTGTTAACATGAACTACAAAGTGGGATTTTGCTTAAATTACAAAAACAGATGTTGGGGCTATGCGTAATGTATGATATGGTTTGTGTCGTGCTTTGCGCACAAGACTAGATGATAGGGATATGAATTATACTTTATACAAAGTGGTGTTATGCGCGGGAGTGTACTAAATTACTTTTTAGTTTATGGGGTACACCGAAGCATTTCTCTAGTGATAGGCATGGCATTCCACATCAAAGTTGCTGGCTATCTTGAGATTGACTGTTGGCTTATACTCCCTCTCTCTCACTCAGCATGTAACTTCACTCACTCACCTCTGACATCATTCATATGTATGGATGATAATTTCACTCAGTCCACAGACACATTCATATGGGTATGGGTGATCATATAGGAATCATTCATCACACATCCTTCATACTGTCATGTAAAGTGGGTACTTATGTGATTTCCAAATGACAACATAACATGTTTACACCATATGGCATCACAATGAGGTCTCACCCATTCATCAGACACAATCATATCTGTATGGATGACAATCATGCATATGTAGGTGCTTTACACAGAATACATTCACAGATTCACCAAGAATGACATTACAGGGGAATCTTATCCTTCAACCTAACTTGTAGTCATGCATGCTGGTGGGTTTTATGAAATGATACATTCACATCTGTTTAGCAATGATGAAATCACACATGAACCCTCACAGACATGTTATCAACAATGTCATAGTGCTCATTGTGCTCATTAGACACACTTAGGCAATTCATCCAGGATTTAGCAACATGGAATCCAGGAGTTATCACATGTTCTCACACAATACATACAATTTAGGTGATATATCCAATTCATATTCAGGCATTATGAATTAACATACTTCTTGCATGGCGGTTGGTTACGAACTATTATGATGTGGCACAAACATTAATTCCATATTTTTACAACATTGAAAATACATTTGACTCACTGCATGGGCGCCTTAACTCAACACACAAAATTATGATACCTGTAGAATCTGGTTCTCATAGATTCATGAATTATAAGAAAACTATTTGGTTGTCCATGTGCTCATGTAAAAAAATAAATTTACTGACTAATGTGCTCAATCTACTTGACTATACACATTCCACTAAATTCTCTATTAGTGCTGGCACATGTAAACTAGTTTTTAATCTTACCAGTGGGCCATATACATTATGTCCTTACCACTGTACTAAGAATTCTGAAGTTCCTTAAGTCACTCTAATTCATTGTAGATTCAGTTTCATGCTTAAGAAATAAAATTTACAACATGTGTCTAATGCTTTATTCATTAACTAAGTTGCTTAGCTGGGAGAAAATAAACACTGCAGTTTTTCTCCTAATGTACAGTAGTTTATGACTATGATAACTGAGTATAATATTATTCAGTTTGTACTAAATTAAATTCCTTTAGAACTCACCATTCCAAATCATTGTAGATTGAGTTGCTTAAGAATTAAATGTACCACTTGGATTCCTGCTTATACATTAATGGAAGCCAAAGAAGATTTATAACCCAACACAGAACTGGCGTCGTTAGCCGCTACACGTTGCGGGATTTGCTGAGGAGGGGATCCGAGCACTTATGGACTGAATGGTTCGATGTGCAATGAGGATGATCTGTCGACTAACTAACTAACTAACATTAATTCAGGTGTTTACTTTTGGGAGAAAATAACATTCAATATGGGTATTCTTAATTAATAGTTTATCTATAAACTATAACAATTAAATTAACTTCTTAGTTCACCACACGTGTTCACCGAGTTTACTTACCAACTCTCTTCTGGGAAAATAGGCTCACAACTAACTAAGATTTAAACTAAATTATATTGTTTACCTTCATTTAAAATGAATTTCTTCCACACTTCGGCGCCAGGATTCAGATTTTTCCAATGCGATGTCGTGGGCTGATGTTTGTCTTATCTATCTAACTTATACTACATTATACTAAGTTGAGTTTGAAGAGACTATCACTCCCTTCCTCATCGACTCTCTCCTGCGTCTTGTGTGTGTGGGTTGGTTCACAAAAACAGGCAGTTTCTTTTCCCGCATGAGCTTTTAATTAGATTTCATTGTTCCGGTGGTGACGTCACAATGGGTAGATGAAAAAGTCGGATTATCGCTGCTGGGAATGAGCGGTGTCGAACTATTTTTATTGCCTTGAATTATTTTAGTGCAAGTTACTCTTGTGAAACTGTATATCACATCGAGGAAGGGATTTAAACAAATAACATGGGATTTCATGTCAACCCAGCCTAACATGGACACGAGGAAATGTTCTGGGAAGTGAAGGCGGTCGTCGTGATTTTGACCCAAGCACCCCTCGAGTTGAAGCTGTCCATACAAATATAGAATTCCTCCTCACTACGCCTCGAGGCTTAAAAAGGGTCTTTTACCTATAAAGCAGTGAAACAACATTAATGTGCCTGGTTTGGCCATAGTGACTCGGAAAAAAAGCCCTCCAAAATCGATCCTTCAGATGGTAGTTGAAGACACACGACGAAAAGGAAGAGAGTTAAAATCCTGAACTGAGAACATCAACGAATGGACGAAACTAGCTACCCATGCAAGTGGGAGTGTTACCGACGTATAGGTGAAATGGAAGGCCCTAAGTGTTGATCCTTCCTTCACAGCGCCCCTAATAAGGACGACTGGAATTACAGGGTGAAGATGATGATGATGATGATGATGATGATGATGATGATGATGATGACGACATAGGCACAGACTACGGCGGATTGGCCAGAGTGTCGGCTTTCCCAATGGCAAGTGGGTCCTATGAACCCCTGATGACGTTGGTCCATTTAGACAGTAGACAATATGCTAAAAATCGTAATGATCTTTTAGCAGCTATGTCATCTGCACCAGTGGTTTTAGACTCTGCCACTGGGCACAGTGACACATGCTAACTTGTCTTACTCCATCATGGCCGGAGAGAGGAGTTATGGGAATCACACGACGATCATTCATATGGCAGTAACATATACTGGAGCATTGTCACAAACACGTTAATATCTAAGGGTGTATTTTTAATGAATGTGCAGTGTTTGAAAATATTGCCGGTCCAAGTTTTGTATTTACCTATTATGTTGTATGAACTTTTACATACAAAATTTGGGCCGGCATTATTTTTAAACACTGTACAGTCATTAAAAATACACCATATACATTTATCACTACGATGTTTTCCGGAAAGGTTTGTTAACGGATAGGGAAAGCCTTAGCGGGGAGATTACGGTTTCATCTAAGGCTCAGTAGGTACTGAGTTCATTTCTTTCATAAAGCTAGGAATGATTCTATAAACAATTGGCATCTAATGATATCCTATGTCCTTCTGACCTTTTGGGTAGTGACAACGGATACCTGTTTTTTTTCAAATAAGGGCAACAAATGAGGAGGTACCTTGTCCAAGATATGCAAGGTCAGTCCATAAGACCATTGTCTTATCAAAATTTATAGGCAAAACAACATATCCTCGAGTATATAGAACGTTAACTTGAAAGGAACCTGTCTGGAGGAAGTAAACTTTACCCAGATGCATTCTGAAGTAAGCCACACTGACCTCTAAAAAGGAACGAAGAAGAAGCAGAGAAGAGGAAGAAGAAGAGGAAGATTAAGATGATGATGATGAGGAGTTAGAAAAAGATAATGTCTACTTGTCTAAGCAATCACCACGTTATATTCAAACTTAGAATGTTTTCTTGTTTAACTTTCCTTCGATAGATAAACATCGTTTGCCTTTCTCAGAATTAGAAATCCCGTCCCCTGATCTCCCAGACAGGAGTAATAACTCCTCGGCCACTGACTACCCATCAAATCTATCACTGTCTAGAATTCTTTCCCCCCACGATCTCCATCCCAACTTTCATTACATGTGACAAGCGGAACAAGAAAAAAGCTGTGAAAGGAGAATCATACAATTACAGATCCATTTGGGGATTTCCAGAGAAAAAAGTAATTGACAGGAGATCTCATGTGGAAAAAGAAATGAAAATCAACATAATCCGACGTACGTTGAATGAAAGCAATACAGGGAGAGGAGACAGGTGGGATTAAATAAACACTGACGCATTGTGGAAGTGAATGCTAATGCAACCGAAAACTCACAGACGTGTCTTAAAAGTAAATAGAAGCTTAGAATTTCTTCTTTGGTGATTTCATCAAGTCCTGTGGCTGATGTCTTCATTTGGCTTACTTTGCATTGAACAGTTCAGTATATAAAGTTGCTGCATATATATATATATATATATATATATATATAATATATATATATATATATATATATATATATACTGAGGCGCATTAACAACGCAACACCTGTATAATCCAGGAACGTAGTGTGAAATGAAAATATAAGCGTTTACAAGCTGGAATCTTTATTCATTTTCCTATTAGTCCATGCTGATCATTAATTTGTAAATGTGATTGTTATGGAGTTCATTGCATTCTGTGCAGGCAAGGTGTGTGAGTGTGTGTGTGTGTGTCTGTGTGTGTGTGTGTGTGTGTGTGTGTGATTGTGAATGTATATATACTGAGGCACAGGGGGTATAGGGTGTTAGGCATTGGTAGTACCTTTGGGAAGGATGACTGTCATGTCCTTTCAGGGCCCATTCACCCACTGGTCCAAGCCTGATATCCAGCTCACGCCTGTGGCTCCTAGTAGCTGTCAGCATGCGAGAGCGCCCCCCTCCCCCCAGGCAACATCTGTGACAGGCTGGCTACACCAGGCGTGGGTGACCGATTTGGTGTCAACCAGTCGGTGAATTAGGGTATGTCTACCCAGCATGTGAAGACAGGATTCGGCAGACTGCGCGGAAGAAATCATTAATGATTCAACGGACAAGACGACGTTTACCTGCAAAGCGTTGTGGAACGTAGTGAGCACTGCAAGGCACGTAGATCGCCCTGGTCATCCACTGCACCCGTATTCGTCTCCAGTCGTCTTGACTTGTCTTGCCACTGGACTCAGATGGACTCAGGCGAGGGAGTGAGGTCGACGAATTGCGCAACTCTTAGTCACTTTAATCCAGTGCATCGCGCAAGTAATTATTCATCCAACTTCATATATCACATTCAAGCCCTGTGCCGATAGGCGAGCGGCAGGCGGGGTGCGCTGGCAGTCGTAGTCGCAGACCTGCACACAGGCGGCTCAAGCCATCTTGTCGTCTTCTACTGACCGGAGCAGCAGTGGGATTCGGCAGCCCCCTGAGTGACTGAGTAGCCCACTATAGCATGGTGAATGGGCTAGAAATGGTGCCCTAAACATTGTCTTCTCCATCATTACCTAACCAGCTAGCCGCAGTTGGTAGGTACTCTATACTGCGGCCGACATACAAACAAAGTAAAAACAAGTAAAGCTAAAAAAGTAAACCATATTCCCTTGACAATCGGAACTTGGAACATACGCACCCTTCGTGATAGAGACTACGCGTCGGGCCCAGAGAGACGAACAGCACTGATTGGGAGAGAGCTGGGCAGGTACAACATTTAAATTGCAGCCTTGAGCGAGACACGACTTGCAGAAGAAGGCCAAATCTGTGAAGTTGGTGCCGGCTACACATTTTTTCTGGAGTGGAAGGAAAAGTGAGGAAGGACGCCAGTCCGGTGTGGGACTTGCCATAAGTCGGCCCTGGTCGGCAAACTAGCTGGATTTCCGAAGGCTATAAACGACAAGCTAATGACCATGAAGTTGCCCCTGCTGAACGGAAGAGTTCACTGAGACATACAATATTGCTATGATGGCAATTCATCCTTCTGGCAATCGTCCGCGACTTCATTCCGGTCTCCACTATGCCAATGGCTCGTTGGCGGTTGTTTTCATGTAGTCGTAGCATTTGAAGCACTTGGTGTTTTGTCTCACAGCCGTTTTATACCGAGGATACTGCCACAACGAACGCGTACACAGTTTTAGGGCATTAGCTGTTGGAAATCGTGTTGCACGTGTAACTTTTTATGTTTTCATGTAGTCCGTACACAAACCCATGGGTTGAATCATGAACTTTCCATTCCAGCCATCATTCGCCCTCTACCTCATGACAAACACGGGGAAAAGTCATTCCCACACTTCCCCCCCCCCCAACTTCTCGGCATTAGTATATATAATAGTGGTGCGTTTTTAATGTGCTTCAGTATATATATATATATATATAAGAGAGAGAGAGAGAGAGAGAGAGAGAGAGAGAGAGAGAGAGAGAGAGAGAGAGAGAGAGAGAGAGAGAGAGAGAGAGAGAGAGTTAGTTATTGACTTGGAGAAATGTCAGCTCCCCACAATATGGCGAATCAAATCCGTGACATTCACGTGGACACATAATTGGGCTTTGTGTAAACAAAAAACAAACACACACACACACACACTCACACACACACACACACGCACACACACTCTCACTCACACACGCACGCACACTCTCACACACCCACACACACCACACACTCATAATCACACACACTGTTCACACTTGCGTAGACAGAAGTGGGTCGGTGGGTGAGGCATTGGGTAGGGAGACTCAGTGTTCCACCCACCAGAAACTGTATCATATTCCCTCCTCAACCAATTCATATTTTACGCTTTTGCTCGCCCCACCTGTATAAATAAATGGACACTGCACAAGATGTAGACAGGCAGATCGGCAAAGAGAGATGTCTTTGTCAAGGGACATAAGAAAGCGGGAAATAAAACACGGAGAACATGCACCACTTAATTCCCTTGAAAGCATTGAATGCCCTACTAAATAAACACACGTTGATTATGCCGCCAAAATAATTGAGTTTGGAAAGTGTTTTTTGCTGTTTGTAAACTTCATTCTTTTATTTTCTGTTTCAGGGTGCTCTGGCAGAGAAACCAAACAAGGCATTTCGACACAGGTAATCATTTCAGAAGCTGCCTAATTCGCCAATGATAATGATCATCATCATATGCCAAGTTACGTTGGCGTTCATGTACCTCCTCAAATTTCGGTTCTTGGTGTTCTGGATTGATTCTTTTCATTTAAACTCTCATTAATCTTTTACAAGCATTCGTTGTTAGTTACTCATGCAGTTTAAAGTGTTCGTAACATTCATTTCGGAAACCACATCTATGCACACATTATATATGTAAGTGTGTATGTATATATGTAGACATGTTTGTATGTATTTATGTATGTATGTGTGTGTGTCTGAGTATATATGTGTGCGTGTATCTGTCTGCCTGTCTTATAACGTTGAAATGTGAATTTTTTTATGTTTTATGTATGTATACAGTATTTATTTTACAATGATTGTTACATATTTTTTTTTATTTCATAGTAAATGTAACAAACATGATAGAACATTGGTGTGAGAAAGATGAGTGATTAAAAGGGACGAATGTAAGACTTGCCCAATTTGCGACCCTTTGATTATAAAGTCAGTTAGTTAGTTCTGATTTGAATCGTTCATACTTGGAAACATAATGTGGTGCGTCCCATTTGCTTTCCACGTGTACATTGCGGTATGTTACCACTGCGTTTGAGAGCGATTTCTGACTGTCCGGACAAGTTAGTGTGCTCTTCAGCAGCGATAGATTTGCGTTATAATAGTGTTGTACGGGGGGTATCATACTTAAATCTTTGTGTTAATCTTTCTTGTACCTGTTGGCTTACTTGGCCGTTGATAGAGTGTTATAAACAGACATGATTCTTAAACTTGGGTGTAATAATAACGATACATTCATATATTTGTTTGATTATTTAGATAAATTCTCATTGCACAAATATATTGTTGAATCTGGTAATTATTGTTGAAAAATGTACATAGCCTTTATACTGTTAGTCTTAAAAAATAGTGTGAAATCTTAGTGAAATCTAACGTACTATATGAGCCGCGAAGGTACAGGGGATCGGCATAGACAAACAAAAAAGCATCCAACTCTTCACGGAATTATATGTCATACTGTGATAGCGTCATCTAGCTTTATGATTTTCTTGATGCTTAGGGATGCAATTCAAAAACAATGCCGGGCCTACTAAATGAGGCGTACTGTTCCATCATCATTCCTGCCAGACCACATAAAGCTTGATCAAGCCAAGAGGAAATTAAACATCATGTGACACATTATTTACTTTTGCCTTATAGTCTTGATTTAGTCTCTAGTGACTTTCAACTGTTTGGTCAATTGAGCGCTCGCTTTAGCTTTCAACATTTTGTGGATACAACAGAGCTTGAGTGCGCTGTGCGAATATAGTTAAGATAGCAGATTCTATGCTGCAGATTTCTAAGCATTGATATAACAATGGAATAAATGTAGCAGTATTGATGGGTATTATATTGAGATATAAAGGGGAACAGTTAGTGCAATACTAAAAACGTTCGTATATAATTTGTTAAATTGTAATATCTATTCGAATTTACTCAATAACTTTTTTTCGAAAATGAATTAAAAAACAATAAACTTGTAGAAGATTGACGAAAAATTAGAAAAAAACGTTTTTTTCATTACGAGAATTCAAAACTGATTATGAATAATTAAGTTAATCATCATCATCCCCACATCTCGAGCGAAATGTATCTATTCGTGTACTGATACTTTTACATGCCATGAAGAAAGATTGTCAGGAACCTTTCTTTTTTTCTATGAATCTTCCTGTTTAGTACAATATGTTTTCTTTTTACAGTTTTCTCATGATGTGGCCACATGTGAAGTGTTTGATACATCGTATTCGTTGTCTTAGCCTTTCTTCAAAACATATTAATTACTTAGTTTGGCTGTCCGGGGTATTTTCTTCTGTAAAATTACATTTCTGTGGCTTCAATGGAGATTTTTACATTGCTTACTAATTGTCCGGGAGTCACAGCCATTTATTACAATTAGTTCTATACACATGCAAGACGCTCGCTTACCATATCGGTGATCTTGGGTTCGATTCACATCTAGGCGGTTTCCAATTGTTAAAATTGGCCTGCTCACCCATGTCAACACAGGCTAAAATAAGTACCAAGAAATTTCTGGGGAAGAAATGGCCGCGGGTGTGATATCGACCATATCACCAATTGAATGCCGTATGGTGTATAAAAATATGGGTCTGACTCCATATGCCCAAAGCTCCTTAAGGGTGGAAGAACTCTATTTCTAACTTCCAGTCTCAGATATTTATTGCATTAGTTTGTCTTCGTTTTGTAAAATATGGTTTCTGCTTGTTCAATTCATTTTTTTTTTTTGGTATTTCTGTGATATTGCAATCGGGGTGGCGGGGTAGGGGTATTCCCTATCAAAGGAGAGGTAAGGTGTCTCCTTCACTCCGCTAGCCTACGGGACACGCTTGGGCAAAGTGGAGTACCCGTTTAGCCCCCCGATCAGGGTTACGTGAAGCCATGTGTGTAGGTGGTGGACGAAGTTGAAGAGCAGCGAACAGATAGTTGTAGGTTATAGTCTTAAGCTTCATGACGGTAGGCAGAGGCTTTTTTTGGGGGGGGGGGGGGGGAGAGACAATGGCTACGGTCATCGACCAGTATGGTCACTGCTAGGAAGGAAAGCAATGGCAAACTACCTTCTTTGCAGATGCCAAGAATATCATGTACTGCAATCTCATTGATAGTCAGAGAAACGCGTAAATGGGTGCTCCATAGGAGCAGCCTCGCCCGGTAGGGGTAGTCATGTGCATCAGGTGACTCCAGACCGTCAGCAGGCGACTGAGTGCAAAAGAGTGAAATACCACAATGTGATAGACGAGTAAATGGGCATATTCTTAAGCAAGTGAATCGGTACAATTATCTCGGAACAGTCATAACATCTGATGGGAGATGCCTTGAAGAGATTAGAACAAGAATTGTCATTGCGAATGTAGCCTTTTGCAAGATGAAAAACAGAGAACTTGGTGACAACTGGCAAGATCGAGGGGAAGAGACCAAGGGGAAGACCTAGAAGTAAATACCTGGATGACTTGGCCATGTGTCATGGTCGATACAGGAACACGGAGCTGATCCACGACTCTGGTGATCGAGTGAGATGGCAAAACATGACCGCCCGCGCTTATCGGCATGGCACATGATGGATGGGTGGAGTCTGCCATACTTAAAGCTAAATATGTAAGCATCTGTTCTTGCCCCAAATTAATACCATTGGCTTTAATCGTAGATATGGGCATGGTCCAATTATTTGATATATCCAAAACTTACATTATCTTATTATTCACGCTGAGAACCCCCTACTGCGTTCTAAAATCACTGTCTCTATAATTTTCCATTGTATATATCAGTGTCCACTGTATCTCTAATTGACCACTATATCTATCAGTTCCCGCTGTATCTATAATTTTCCACTGTATCTATCAGTTTCCATTTAATCTACCATTGTCCACTGTATCATTTTCAACTGCATTTATCTGTTTTTATCTATAATTTCCCACTGTATCTATCAGTCTCACTGTATGTATCATTTCCACTTATCTTAGCAGATAAACAGTAATCTATCAGATTTCCATGAAAGAAATGTTATCTGGCATGTCTTGTGTCGACAGACAAGACACTGTTGAGACGCCCATAGACCGTGTGAACAAGTACTTGTCGCAAGCGCTGACTGCCAGGAGCATTGAGAGAGAGAAATCTAACAACATGAATTTCTTCACCCTTCATTTTACTAGCAAGGACAAGGAGAAAGGGGTACTGTTCTATACTTGTATCATGAAGAAGAAGTGATACTGTTTATGTGTGTATGTATATATGCGGAGGAAAAGTTACTGTCTTAAATGTGATTGTATATGGAGGACAGGATACTGTCCTGCATGTGTATGTATGATAAGAAAGCAGTACTGTCTTATATGCATGTGTATTTCTTCCTAGATCTTCCTAGGGGTACAGTCGTATATGTGTATGATAAGAAATGGGTGCAGTCATACATATGTGCATGTATGAGAAGGGGGAGTTACTGTCTTCCATATGTATGTATGAAAACGGAGCACTATCGTACTTGTGTATTTATGAGCATAAAAGCGTACGGCCGTGCATATGCATTTATGAGGAGCAGTATGTATAGTCTTATATGTGCATGTATACGAAAGAAGTGATATGACTTTATATGTGCATGTATGGGAAAAGACACCCTGTAGAAGATTTCGAAATGCCTTAAAAAGTCGCAAAAACTATACCTAGCAAAGACAGCTACAGCGACCACAGATTAATCATAATCAATATACATATACAATTAAAGAAGGTCAAATACACACACAGAAACTCAAAATTTGACCTACGTGCATTGAAGAGACAGGAGATAAAAGATAAATTCAACGTAGGGGTAAAGAACAGATTTGATGCATTGTCCGATAAGAAAATATTATTTTAAGATATTAGAGACCAATGGGAAATATTGCAGAAATCAGTCAACCAAGCTGCAGAAACAACTATCCCAAAAATGAAAATGATGGGACGTAAGAAATGGATGACGGAAGACAGCTTTCAATCAATCAATCAATCATGTGCCATGCCGGAAAGCGTGGGCGGTCATGACTCGCCATTTCACTCGATCACCAGTGTCGTGGATCAGCTCAGTGTTCCTGTCTCGTCCATGCCATGTGGCCAAGCCATCCAGGTATTTTCCTTTCGGTCTTCCTCTTGGTCTGTTCTCCTCGATCTTGCCAGTTGTCACTAAGTTCTCCAACCCATTTCTTCTCATAACATGTCCAAAAAATTTTGACTGTCTACGTCTAATTTCTCTAATCAGTCTACGATGTTCATTTGTCTCCTGTAGTACTTGGTCATTGGTTTTTCTGTCTGTCCATGGTATTCTTTGCATTTTCCTCAGAAACCACATTTCTGCAGCCATCAGATGCTTTTCAGCTTGACTGCTCGTTGTCCAAGTTTCACATCCATACAAAAGAACAGGCTCTATGTATCCCCTCAACACTCTTTTTCTCGTTTCAATTGACATCTTTTTATTGGTCAGAATGTTTTTCATCTTGCTAAAGGCTACTTTCGCCATGGCGATTCTTGTTCTAATCTCTTCAAGGCATCTCCCATCAGATGTTATAACTGTTCCAAGATAATTGTACCGATTCACTTGTTGAAGAATATTTCCATTTACTCGTATATTACATTGTGGCACTTCTTCCTTCCTACTGACGACCATAACCTGAGTCTTTTTACAATTTAATTCTAACCCCAGTTGCTCACTGTGTACAACAGCTTTAAACTCATGTAAATAAGAAGAAATAACAAATATAACCATGTCAACGGGAAAATTAGGAAACTGTGCAAAGAAGAAAAAGAAGCATAGCTTGAAGACCTATGCCCCAGTGGGGGGGGGGGGGGGGGGGGGAGACGAATTGTTTATTATGCAGTCTACATGTACTTTTGTTGTAGTTTTTGTTGTTGCAATAAACGTCAGTTAATATCTGTAGATGTATTATTCTTATTGCTGAAAGCAATCGCAAACTACTGAGCGTAAACTTGCCAAGAGATCACAAGCAGTATAAAATGCTGGGGTTGACTGCGACGTCCTGTAAAGGATATGCAACTAACATAACGTTGCAGAATGGTCTCAGCGGTGTTGCTAGTACTAACACTTGAAAATACTTTCCGCAGTATCAGGCCACGGAAGATTTCACATTTGGCTGCAGCCTTGCCTGTACACTGCTGATGCTGGTTTTAATCATTGGTTTGCAGGTGAGTGGCGACAGTAATCATCATCATCGCATGCCTTGCCCGTTGGCGTAGGCACAGTCTCTCCGCAGATATCGGCCACTGGTGTTCTGAATCAATTATTATATATTGATGATATTTACCGCTCTCTTAAATCATCCAGCAAAATCTCTCCAGGTCTGCCTCTTCCTCTTCCATCTTAGATGTATGTAGTCATCAAGGTGTTTTCCAATGCCTCTCTTCTCGCTATATGACTAAATAACACTGTTTGTCTCATTCTTATCGTTATGAGAAATGGTCTCCTTTCAATAACCTCTTCCAGACTAGTTAGTTATAGAAATAAAATAAAAGTTAGTTGCTGTCGATCTTTTGCAGAAGTCGAAACTAGCGTGTTGTTACCTACTTTGATAGTCTAAGGTATCCACACTATTTCCTGCTAACTTTTAGTAATGTGTTCGTCCACATTCCAAGATTCACTGCCGTACAGCAGAACAGGTTCGATATAACATTTCAGTACTCTCTGTCATTTAATAATAGTTATTTATTACGTTAGATATTTTATCGTGCTGAAATCTTCTGAAATCCCCTATTACTTGTACATGATTTAGTTTGCCCTTTATCTCTATCTCTATGAATGTCACAGTAATGTGTAACCATAGTATATTAGTTTCAATGGTAGTTTTCGGACGCAGAAGCGTTGATGTGTTCTTACTGACCAAGTTATCTCCTGACCCGCACGAGGGGAATCTCGGTCAGTCACTAGTCCGGCAAACAAATAACGAACTGAAATAACGAACACAATAACGAACTGAGGATCGACAACCGAGCACTAACGACAACAGTTTCCATGGTGATGTAACTAGCTGAGCACTAACGTCAACAGTTTCCATGGTAATGAAACGAACCGAGCACTAACGACAACATGTTTCCATGGTAATGAAACGAACCGAGCACTAACGACAACATGTTTCCATGGTAATGAAACGAACCGAGCACTAACGACAACAGTTTCCATGGTGATGTAACCTACCGAGCACTAACGACAACATGTTTCCATGGTGATGTAACCTACCGAGCACTAACGACAACATGTTTCCATGGTGATGTAACCTACCGAGCACTAACGACAACATGTTTCCATGGTGATGTAACCTACCGAGCACTAACGACAACATGTTTCCATGGTGATATAACCTACCGAGCACTAATGACAATAGTTTCCATGGTGATGTAACCTACCGAGCCCCAACGACAACAGTATCATGGTGATGTAACCTACCGAGCCTCAACGACAACAGTTTCCATGGTGATGTAACCTACCGAGCACTAACGACAACAGTTTCTATGGTGATGTAACCTACCGAGCACTAGCGACAATAGTTTCCATGGTGATGTAACGAACAGAGCCCTCATGACAACAGTTTCGATTGTGATGTAACGAACCGAGCTCTAACGAAAACGGTTTCCATGGTGATGTAACCTACCGAGCACTAACGACATCAATATCCATGATGATGTAACGAACCGAGAACTAATGCTGCAAGACGGCAAGAGAACCACCACATTTTCCATAATGACTAGACAGCCATTCCACATTTCTTCAAACTGGACAAAAGTGAGCGAGTTAACATATTAAAACGACGGGGATCTACAACAACAAACATAATAATAATAATAATAATAATAATAATAATAATAATAATAATAATAATAATAATAACAATAATAATAACAATAATAACACCAACAACAACGCCCACAACATTATTATCACCACATCCACTACCAACAATAATAATAATAACACCAACAACAAAGCCATCAAAAAGACCAACAACAGAGCCCATAATAATAATGATAATAATCAATAATCAATAATAATAACACTAACAACAACACAACGGCAAAACAAACCAACAACAACATCAACAACAACAAACCAACCAACAACAAAAAGACACACACACACACACACACGCACACACACACATAGTTGGTTTTGACGTCTTGTTGGTGAAATTATGACACTATAGTACGTGAATATGTAAGACGAACAATTAGATGTAAGACAGTTGACTTCCCCGTTGGCTGATGTTAATGTATGACCATGACATGTGGATACTCTCAACAGTGTTCTGAAGCCGTGGTTTATTGTTTTGTTCAGAAGATTATTTACTGTGCTGTGAAATGAGGTGCTATATACTTTAAGATGTAATGATTTTGTCTTCGTATTATTCTTTTTGACTAAGAACATTTTATACAACTATAAGTAAGCGACAATCATCATTCTTTGGTCATGTGATGACAAGAGATGCATATGAAGAATATTGTGATAACTGGAAATATCAGCAGGAAAAGAGGCAGAGGCAGACCAAGAGAAATGATGCTGGATGGATTGAGACGGTGGTACAGAGGAATATCATCAGCAGAGTTGTTCCAGAACGCCGAAGACCGAGATCTGTGGAAAGTAGTGAACGCCATGCCAGCTAGTAAAGCACATAGTGACAATGATATTTCTTTTTATTTGTGTTGGGTTTTCCATTTTTATTGACCCTTTTTGTAAGATGATGCATTGTGTGTGGAATATCTTATACAAGATGCATAATCTATTTATTTGTAGGTAAACTTATCAGAGAATTTTCTATTCTACTGCATGACTTTATGTTACCAAGTGAAAGTGCACATCACGTGTGCGTCTTCCGCTAGTTCGTTATATTTCTGCTAGCATTTTCCCAATTCTACTTTCTTTACCCTTTGGGTGTCAGGAGCTTCACCACATTATGTTGATCAGGTATTCCAGCCCCTGAGATGATCGAAAGCTTAATGGTCATTCCAATTAACAGTTGGTGTTTGTTCCAATTCGACTCACAAAAAAAAAAAAAAAAAACCCCGTAATGTCCACCTTGTTCGTTCTGCCTCCTCAGCCTTGGTTGTAATTGAAGTGGCTCCAAACTATGATTCTAGCAATAATATTGTACAATGACTTAATTGTTTGTCTTGTTCCGCTATTTTAATTTTCTATACGTTTGCACTGATATATATATATATATATATATATATATATATATATATATATATATATATATATATATATATATATATATATATATATATATATATATATCTGTATGTGTGTGTGTTTTTTCTGTCTTATGTGTGTGTCTGTCTCTCTGTGTGTTTTTCTGTATGTATATGTGTGTGGCATTTGTTTAAATGTGTTTTCATGGTTTGCTATTTTCTCATTTCCCCGATATTTTGCCCTCTAGTACTCATTTTGGTGTTTTTCGTTTTTTATAATGTGCCAAAGCCATAAGAGCTACTCCTCACATGGTGACACAATAGCTGATCTGCTAGAGTTTATTGTGGTTAGATTATTTCCTTTCTTTGTTTCCGGCTCTTTTGAGTATCCCCTCTCCTGCTTGACTTGCCTAACTGGACTCTTGAGCGTGAGCTGCCTCGCTGTTTGTTTTTTATACAAGAGTGGAAACTGTGTATTCATCTCAGTCTGCACTGCATTAGGCTTGCATTGAATTGTAAGAACATGGGTCATTGGTAGTCTAATAATGGTCATATTTCATTCTCCGAGGAAAGGTAACTACCCCTGGCTAGCTAGACATGGCTATATCTTGCAAAACTGTATTGTTTTATGTGTTCTTTGTTTTCTGTGTGATCCCTTAGTATGTCAGAGATCTTTGCTCACATGGATTAAGACAAACCTTCAATGCGAAACAAATGCTGATTCGGATTTTGGGAGTAGAAAGAACATATACACCCTGTCTTTCAAATAACAGCGTAGTGAATTAGTTAATTTCAATTTTGATAAGTCAAAACTATGTATAAAACACAAACAGAAGCCACTGATTTAATTGTAATTTTTTGTCTATGTACAATTAATATCATGTTGTTCAGTATAATATTACGTGACTTGTGTAACCAGAAGGCATCGACAGAATAGGGGTAAGCTCGCTCGCTTAGAAATAAAATCTTCGGGGATTCTATTTCCATTAGCAGTAGTATTATTTCCAGATCAGAGGGCCCACCTGGAGACCCAGCTTCATGACATGTGTAGAAGAGATTTATCCGGAGATTAGTATAGGCAATCGGTGAACTGTTGATCACATTATCCTTATTATTCCTCAAGCAATATCCCCAACAAGTCTTAGTCATGTAAAACGTCTTTACTTCTGTCGTTTACTTCTTGTAATAAGATACGTGTAATGTTACTTGTTATTTCTGCAGGTTGTTATTCTGCCAAGGACTTTGCTTTTGTTCATGATGTTTCTTGTGGGATTTGCCTGGCCTTCAGTTGTGCTAATTTTTATCCTAAGTGCTAAACTAAAGGTGAGATGTAAAAAAAAGAAAGTTACTAATTATTTAATGATTGTGATTCTCAGAGTTAACATTTACACTGTTGAATCTTCTTTATGACAAATTTAATATTCATTTTATGTACCAGCTTCTTTAGAATGATCTCTTCTTTCTATTATATGTTTTGAAGTTGGTTCTTGATATTCTTTCAGCATCATCGTCAACATTACCACCGTCATTGGCATAACAAAGGGCAGTTGCGATGGAATCGAAGAGAGGAGGAGGAAGAGGGATAACAGGAATATGATACAGAGGAGGAGGAAGTGAAAAAGGAAGAAGCAAAAGACGAAGAGGAAGAGATGGAGTAGGAAATGGAGAATGACGACGAAAGAGGACAAAGAAGAATTCGAAGAAGTAAGAGACGAAAACGATTGAGGCGAAGACGAAAAAAAATACTATTTCATACCAGACTGAACATTTATATTTTTATTGCAGTGTACAAATTTTGACATTCGAAAGTCACCAAAGCTACGCATCTTCATTGCAGTAACAACAATACTGATTCCGTATTTAATGGTACAGATTAATGTGGTAAGTATTACGCATTTAATAAATCCTTTTGTTACTTGTTAATGTTATTGCGGTATGCTATTGAAGATTCCTGCCACATTTATACTAGTGATTTTTATTTCGCTTAACTGTTTTAACAGGAAAAAATCAATTTAATGTAACTTAAGTATGTTTCTTTTATACCAAAATAAATTGTGATTTGATATTTGTTAATGAGTAAAACCTTTTAGATAATCAGTAATAGTTATAAATGTGGGATTCGGTTAGCATTTGGAGGATTGCGGAAGATTGACCTTGACCTCGGTTGATTTTCACTCCCCCTCGGTCATGAAGTTGGGTGGTGTAAGGGGTGGTATCTAGGTCATATCTAAGGGCGATAATTCTAAGATTTTATGTTTCTAAGGGCAGATAACTATTGAGTGGGTGTATAAAAATTTTAATTAATTATTAAAAAATAAAATAAAATAAATAAAAAATAAAAATAAATAACGATGGGGTGCGGGGTGGTGGAGAGGGGGTGGGCGCGTGGGGTGACGCTAGGTGGTTCGGGTTTAAACACTATCATCACAGGGTTACAAATGAAAATCTTAAAATGTAAAGATGGTCGATATTATTGATTTTAGCGGGTATATCTTAGTGAAATTCGTGGGTGAGGGATGGGTAGCGGCTATTAGTGCTTTGTAGAGTGTCGTAGTGGGATATACACTATCATCATACGGGTTACAAATGAAAACCTTAAAAAGTAAACATGGCCGATAATATTGATTGCAGCTGATATAGCTTAGTGAAATTCGTTGGTAAGGGGTGGGTAGTGGTTATTGGTCTTCTGTGGAGGGTCACCGTGGCGTTTTTACTATCATCATACGGGTTACAAATGAAAACCTTAAAAAGTAAAGACGGTCGATATTAATGATATTCTTGAACAACGGGTAGAAGATGAAGTGACCATCTTACCACCCCGGGAACCTGAGACACTACACATCCTTCCATCGGATATTCAACAAACATATAGAGAAAATTGGGAAGCTATCAGGACACATCACAAGATTAACAAGTATTTATCGACATACACCTTCTTTATTAGCCCGGAGATGCAAACGCCTATCAACTGGACAGCTACGTTGTATAAGATTTTCAATGCTCAAATTAGTCGCTTTAAGATAAATTTTTAGCTTTCATCTAGTGTTACGACATAGATGAACACAAGATCTTAGATTCTATCATGCATCATTTAACAATTCTTCTGTTTTAGAATTTCCAGCGCTAATACATAACAGACACGACTTTGACGCCTTCCTTACATCAGTACACGAACATGACATTCATTCCTACGCCATGCAACAACGTACAGACACCAAATATACACTAGAGACAGTAGCTGGCATTTGTTTTTACCTCTTTCATATGCCCGAGTTCCCGATAGTTTGATGTCTAGGTCATCCCCCAACTACATTGTTTTATATTTTTGTCACTAACCCTGTATGTCATTGATGTTTTCTTATAGCACTAAAGTGTTTTGATGAATAATACATTCTTTGATATATTGAAACCAAGATTTTTGTTGATTTTCTTTAGTGGCTTTCTTCTTCTTGTCCCTAGAGACATCACTAGTGACACACATATATATATATATATATATATATATATATATATATATATATATATATATATATATATATATATATATATATATATAAAGAGAGAGAGAAGAAAAACTATACAATCGAACAAATACATAATAAAATAGAGAAACAAATAATAACATTTTCAAACGGCTTTTATTGGTACACAACATTTAAAAATGGCTTCGTTTACGATCCAAAGGGAGCGGCGGGACTTGATTATTGTAGAAAGATGTCTTGACTGTCGGTAGATTGATATAGATGTAGTGTCGTTGTTCCTGTGTCTTGAGAAACTGTCACCGCTTTCAAACTGTTGTCTAGTTATCTGGGCATATCATCAGGTCTTGCCATGAATAATCAGTTGGGTGTAGACACAAAAATACGAGTGGTCGTCTCAGTTTATAACGATGAAGTTATCTAGTTATAAGCAGTTCTGGACTTGTCTTTTTTAACCACGGAGTAACCAATCGAAATACGAGACGGTCGTTCACGTGTTGTCTGTGTCCAAAGGGTTGCAGGATACGTGACATGCTCGAACCGCGACATTTCATTAATAAGAAATACAACGCATACAGACCACAAGTACTGTTATTAATGTCTTGTAGCATACGGGTATTGTACACGGGTGATCTGTCCGAGTTTCGTTGTATAAAACCGATAATATCGGCGTGTAATGGTGGCAAGCAAAACGAATCGAAATATTCAAACTGACCTAGACCATTAAAATATAGGGCGATCCAATGTGAACCAGAGTAATCACTGGTGTCAGTATTGACGATCAAAGCAGCTGGCTGTGTTCTATCAATGTGTCTAGGCAAATTATCTCTAGCGCATACGTTGACTAGTGGAAGGCGACGAACAAACAGATCAGACATGAGTAATTGTCTTAGTTGTTGGGTATCCATTAGGCTATGTAATCTGTTAGCACTTGTCTCGTCTTGGAAACTTCTAGGACCGAGTCGAGTTCGGCGTATACGACGACTTGTAGAGGTACAGTCGTTATAACGTCAAACTTTAGTTCTACTGACAATGGGCCAGATTTCGCCAATTTCAAACTGTTCTCCATCTAATATACTGGGAGTCAGATCAAAACTATAGAGACAATTCCCTTGACTATAACTTTCATAATTTATACCATTCCCGACATCCTTACCGGTCAGGCCAAGTTGGTACTATGGAAAGCTCGCATGTACTGACCTGTAGTATAATTCATGGTTAAGGGTTTGCCTGTAACACTACGCCCATCTACCATCAGACTCAAATAGTTTAACTGATAATGATTGAATATGAAGGGGTTCGTATTCAGCTCGCCATTGAAGCAGAAAGCATTGACTAAGCCGGGTCGGTGTCTGGCTGAGGAAAAGGTTATCTTGTGTGTGGGAAAACATACCTTTAGGGATAGAAAAGGTCTTTACCACGACCCTTTTAAAAGGATACTTGGCATTGGCTCTCAATAAGGCTTTTTCATGGGCCAGAGAGATAGCTGGATTTAACTTAGCTTTCCTCACCAAGAGGGCGGCGTAAGTAATGACACTTTTGTACCCACCATTTACATCCGTGGCAATCAAATTAAAGGCGGACTTTGATGGGGTTAGTTTGATTTTAATATCGACACCATTCAACATGTACCGGTCCTGATTGAAAATGTCGGAATGTAGGCGCCCCATCATATCCAGAGGCACACTATAGCTGGCTAATGATCTTTTTTGGCTAGACCTGTATTGTGCTCACCCTTTGTGTCTGCCATGTGCAAAGGAGTATCTTGATAGTATAGAGCTGACGTCAGATGACTCTTTTTGGCCTCTTCGCCATAATTCAGAAGAGCTTCCAAGTAGGCCCGGTACGGATACGAATTTTCACTCGGTGAAATAAGAGTGTCGTTCAGGGACACGTCTACTTGAGGAAACAAACTATGCAAATAATAATTTATAGGACCGACTTCGGTTGTGTTTGGTAGGTCGTCGCCATTGGGCAGTGTAACTTTGGCTCTCACGTGTAGAAAAGTATTAAACAAATCAATTTAATCTTCACCGACACCAGAAATGGTGAATTCGATGGGTGCCCCATAAGCTAAAGTGGCCAATGGATGAATCTCCACAAACTGTCCCTCTTCCACGGCTGTCTGGGTGGGAGGTACACTAAACAGGTCCAGACCAGAATGCAGACACTCACACGACTTGGGATGAATTAACGCCATTATGAGAAAATATCTGAATGTCCCGCTTGGTGGTGATGTGTCTTATGACTCGACGACTTTCTGACTGTTGGTTTTATTCTTTTACTGGGCTGAACTGGCGGGGCGGCTCGTTTTCGTTTCCTAACACCACTACCTGATTGGCTGATGTGTTGAGCTGCGCCTTGGAGTAGTCGTTGACCAGTGTCTCTGGCGTGTTCTTTGAAGGACTCACCAACATTTCTACCAGCTAAGGCATCTTGAGCCACTTGCAAACCGGTCCCCAGTCCTTCTCTCAATAGGGCTTTGCCACCAGTCTTCAACCAAGGAAGAATTGTGCGACCAAGACCACTAAAGAAACTACCAATTCCATGACCTCGCTGACTTCGACCACCTACAAAAACAGAGAGACCACTTCCAGCTTGATTGCAGAAATAGTCCTTGTATAGTTTGGGGTTGCGTTGGATTGGCACGTGCCTAACCATGGTTAGCCCAGATCAAACCGTTTGGTTGTTCGAAAATGTAACGTCACTACTGAAGTTCCACCTGTAAATGGGATAGGTTTCCCCTGCTCGTCGGTTATAAGAAGTTCAATCGTGTCAAATGAAAATCGACTGAGGGGTACGTAATGTGGCTTGTCATACATCCTAAATACCGAGGTGGTAGATCTGTCTAGAACAGGTAGTGTCCTCAGTAATGGTACCATCACATCACCAACCACCCGCGAGGTGACAATATCGGAATAGACGAAGACATTTTTTGTGCCCTGGTCTAAATCCACTTCACCCACACCAGACAGACTGGGTTCAGTCTCGGTGACATGTGTCGAGGGAAACTGTAATATTTCTGCCAACTTGTCACTAAGTCTAACTTCAGCCCCCTGTTCATATAACTGGAAACGAGCCTTATTCGAAATATCGTTATAAGAGAACATCATTCGGTTATGTTCTTGTAAGGCATCATCGAGACGCAGCCATTACAGTTCATTGATAAATCTCTCAGCTTCGAAAAGCAATCTATTCAATTCTCCAATGAATTTTTCTGTTGATTTGTACAGACCAGGCGTCAGCGTAATCGTCATCGGTGGTTCATCTAGGTCTGGAGGTGGAAAGTACTTTAGCCACACCTCATCTTTCAAAATAATAAATAGGTGTTGGGAAACTGAATATCAACCAAACCAACTTCGTACTGGGAGGTGAGCTCAATAGTTTGTGGTAGTTTGACAAAGAAATGTCCGGCGTTATTTGGGGGTATATTTGTAACGAAGCATTACTCGTCAGCGTCACGTAGAAACTCATATTAGTCTATTCGAGGTCTGAGTGCTTCCTGATTCGAAAATGTAAAGTTAGTACTGAAGTCCCATCGTTGAATGAGAGTGTTTTACCCGTATCGTCAATTAAAAGTATTTCCACCGTGTCGAAGGAGATTCGACTTAAGGGTACATAATGTGGCTTATCATAAAGACGAAACACTGAAGGTGACAGTCGGTCCAATATAGGAACAGTCCTTAGTAAAGGAACCATGACGTCTCCAACTGGTCTCGCGGCTACGAGATCGGAATAGACGTAGATATTTTTAACTTCGTTATCCATCTCTAATTCTATATTACCGTATAATAAGATATTTTCGTCTGATAGAGTCGAGCTGGGAAGACCCAACATATTCTTCAATCTGTCACTAACTTTAGCCTGGGCGCCTTTTTCAAATATTTTCATCCCGACCTTTTTCCAAGGTGCACCTAGCATGAATTTGATGTTTACTTTCTCGTCTAGTTGGGTTTCTACACACAACTTATTCAATTCCTCGATGAAAGTTTCAGGGCTGCTGAACGGACCCGGTGGACATACAAGGGTTATAGGTTCCATATCACTACCTTTAGGTGGAAAGTATTGGAACCAAATTTCACCAGGCAAACCATTAAAATACGAATTGGGGAACTGAATCTCGACCAGGGCCACTTCGTATTGGGTCGTTACATCAATGGTCTGCGGCAACTTGACAAAAAAGTGACCGGGTTGGTTGTTGGGAAATACCTTTGGTCCAGAATTACTCGGTAAAGTTACGTAGAAACTCATCGTTTTTCTAATTTAGGATTAGGTAGCATATAGCCCAAACAACTACTCATTAGAGCTACCCACAACTTGCCGTCTGGTGCGTCTGCTCTGCCTTGAGTCAGATTGAACAAAGACACGGCAATTACGGCATATATAACCACCATTTGACACATAAATACAATCTCTGGCCTCGGTACACGTTGTCCAAAGAATGACCAGATCGATGTTCTTTCCCCCTCTGTCGGTTGTGGGCGCACCCCTATAGTTTCCACCCTGTCTTCACTCACACCACTAGTCTCCATAACTAGCTAGTTGCGTGTCAGCTATCCAACTATTGAATGAATGGGGATAACCAAACTACTTCACTAAATACTCTTTCCCACCACCTCGCCTGGGTCTTTCTTGTAAGACTGTTTCGATACGATACACTTGCTTGTCTCCAACTAGTTGTATTTCTTCTCTGTAGAACGAGCCCTGTAGTTCCTGTCCCGAATCGTCTTTTACCACATAGGTCACTGGACTGGTCTGGTTTATGCGACTGACGGTAAACAATTCTTCTGTCCACGAGGGCATATACCCTTTTTTAAAAGATTGTTTGGGTTCGAGCCAGTCTGACTCGATCCCCAGGTGTAAAATACACTTTTTTCGATACGTATGTCGGCTTATACAAGTTATCCACACCTCTTCTTGATTACTATAGTTGACTTGTACAGGGGCCATGCGAATACTTCTGTGATACGAACCATTATAGTTCTGGATCAATTTATCTATCACGTTGACGTAGCGCAGTGTATTGGTCTTGGTGAAATAACGCCACATTTTTTCTTTCAGGGTTCGATTGAATCTTTCCACTATCGCTGCCTTCACATCTTCATTCTCGGTGGTTAAGAAGTGCACACCTCGATCTTTCAAGAAAATTTAAGAAGGTGCGATTAATGAATTCCGAACCTTTATCGCTCTGAAAATTTATCGGTTGGCTATCACCAAAGATTTTACTCATAGCCACCACCAGAGCTTTCCCCGTTTTCTTCTGGATCGGGATAGCCCAAGCATATTGACTAAACACATCGATACAAGTCACTAGGTACGACATCCCATCGTTGTATCTTTGTAATAGTCTCATATCTATCAAGTCGGCTTGAAATTGTTGATTTATACCACCGGTTTTGGTCTGACGTCTCTGAAATCGGCGACGGATCGGTTTATGTAGACGTGTAGGTATCCTGATGACGTAACCATTTATCTATTTTCTTCAGGATTAGTATTTCTTTTTAAGGCGGCTGCTCCACATAGGCCCCCGGCTTCTTAGGGTCATAGTAATACTTTCTTAATTGGGCGGCCATTTTTGCCACTTGGGGGTAGGTATCCTAGTCTTCTTCTTGCTTCGCCTGAGTTTGTAATGTGGTGTGGTCTCGACTGTTTTGGATTCGATTACTTGAGTCGGTTGAATAGGTGTTGAAGAGGTGTTGGTTGAAGAAGGTGTCTCGGCTACTGATGTCGGTACACTGGTGACTTCAGGTTTTTGTTCCTTGATATCTACTAGTCCTAGAGGCTTGTGTCTGTACTGTTCGAGTCGATTCATATACCGCTGTAGTGTTTGCTGATAGGCTCTGGCCTTGTCACAGTGTGGTAGATCTTCTGTTTCCAGGACTTGTTGCATCTGACGATCCAAATCCTGTAGACTATCATTTAGTGTGTCGGGTGGTATATAGGGATTTTCTAGCAACCGGGGATCGATCAAGATCATCTTCTTGGCCATTACAATCCCACCACGCTTTTCAACACATTTAGTATGGGGCCTAGTAAGGCGCCTATGAAACCACCTTGTTGTAGAATCTCTTTCCTTTTCTTGAGCGATAATTTCTTATGAGTGAGTGCTCTCAGACTGTCTTTGTGTCGTTGCAGACGCTTCTTCTGAGCTGGTGTCAGGGGAACATTACCTTTTAAAACGTTGTGCACAGCTTCGCAAATTGATTGGACGAGATCCGGGGAAGCTGATTTCATTAGCTGCCTTCACAGTGGCTGGGTTGGTCTGACCCAAGAAGCGTAACATACCCTCGTTACGTTTAAGTCGGTTAGACATGTTATTTGGGGACGTAGACGACTTGCTGCTGGTCGGGAAATATATGACTTCGTAAGCGGAGCTGATCCGGTGTTTCCTGTCGCAGGTCAAATAACAAATACCCGTGTGGAGCCGATGTCGCGTCTTTAAAACTCTCTTGGACATATGACACACGGCCTGGATACATCTGTTTGGCGAGATTGGTAATCTGAGACCCGTCTCGAGGATTCTTAAACACCACTACTAGGTAGTGCGAATTCAGACTGATAGTTCTTTGTTCTTTATTCTTACCAAATAGGTTCTGTACTATATACATAACACTGAGGTTGCGATGATGACTGCCTTTAGTAAATAATTTAGTCACTATGTCATCTGTCTCAGACATTAGATCATCTATAACTACTAACCGACGTCTATCCCCTGTCCATTTTTCCACATCTCACAGACCTTCATTAAATTGAACACCCTTCATAGTTTCGTAGATGGGTTGCCATTCACCATAACACCATATAATTTCCTCTGGAAGGGGGTCTACCATGGCTGGTAGATGGGCCAAGAACTGTTGGACAAAGACGGTTTTACCACTCCCTGTTGGGCCCGCAATCAAGGCCGTAAAAGGATGTTTCCACCTAGGATCCATGAGTATTAATAACCACCTATCTAGTCACATTGGTGTTTATAAACGTATCGGGTGATATTATTAGACCATTTGACCACCAACTGCACGCCAGTGGGTCTCTGGTAGCTATTGGCATAATAATGATGAACCAATGTTCGAGTTGACACAAGTTCACACCTGAGGTGGTGAGTATGGCGTTGACTATTATTAGTTCCTACAAGCCCCGCAAAGACCAATACCTCGAGGTTGTGTCGCTTAGTACGTCAGATAGCCAACCAACATGATGTGTTATTCACGAGACTAGAAGTCTGTATCAAGCCCGAACACGTTTTCCCGGTCTTTGTTTCAATCGCTGACGAAGTCTTTGCCGATAACGTCATCAATTACGGGAGAATAATGATGGTTTTTACACTTAGGTATGCGTCTGGTATGCATCTGGTTAATAATTCTTACAATACAGACGTGAATGTCCAGGACCTGGAGGAAAGCTTCGCTACATCTGTAGCCACTGTATATGACTGATAAACTACATCGTTGGATACTGGAGGTGGATGGCGTAATTTCTATACTTGGTTGCAAGCATCAGTTGAATAAATACATAATACATCTCAGTATGTGTCTTTAGTTTCATTGTCTGTCAGTGTTGACTGTCTCTCGGACAAGAAGTAAGAAACAAAGCACCACTAAAGAAAATTCAACAAAATCTTGGTTTCAATATTAATCACCAAAATATGTGTGTTATTCATGAAAATAGTTTAGTGATATAAGAAAACATCAATGACATACATGGTTAGTGACAAAAATATAAAACAATGTAGTTGGGGCTGATATGTCACCTAGACATCAAACTATCGGGAACTCGGGCATATGAAAGAGGTAAAAACATATGCCAGCTACTGTCTCTAGTGTATATTTGGTGTCTGTACGTTGTTGCATGGCGTAGGAATGAATGTCATGTTCGTGTACTGATGTAAGGAAGGCGTCAAAGTCGTGTCTGTTATTGATTAGCGCTGGAAATTCTAAAACAGAAGAATTGTTAAATGATGCATGATAGAATCTAAGATCTTGTGTTCCTATATGTCGTAACACTAGAATGAAAGCTAAAAGTTTATCTTAAAGCGACTAATTTGAGCGATTGAAAATCTTATACAACGTATCTGTCCAGTTGATAGGCTTTTGTATCTCCGGGCTAATAAAGAAGGTGTATGTCGATAAATACTTGTTAATCTTGTGATGTGTCCTGATAGCTTCCCAATTTTCTCTATATGTTTGTTGAATATCGGGTGGAAGGATGTGTAGTGTCTCAGGTTCCCCACCTGCTAACATGGCCGCTTCGTCTTCTACCAGTTGTTCAAGAATATTCTCGTCTGGCTGTATCTGACTGTTAGTTATATTGGTCTCAGTTGGTGGTGTCGTCGGGGTTGTTGGTGGTGTCGTCTCTGCTGTTGAAGAGGTAGTTGTAGTAATTGCCTCTGATGTATCTATAGGCCGTGATGATGTATTCGTTTGTGTTTTTGTAGGCCATGTTTCGTATTATACACCTTATCACATAACTGACAGAGGTATATCTGGTGCTTCTCAGTGTGAATGGTCCGAATGTGACGATTAAGGGTATAGTTATCACAATAGGTTTTGTCGCACACTGAACACGTGAAAGTAGATCTGGTGGTCATATTGATAAACTTGTCATAAGTCACACACTTTCGCTTGTTTACAACCGCGAAAAAGTTCTGGTGTATACACAATATGTTTCACTGTTTTATCAGCTGCCAACGAAACGAATAAGGCTCACACCAACCTGTTTCACCTCTGTAGCTAGCCAAGTCAGCACGTGAACAATATCTGCTCACTACACTAAGCGACTTACAACAGCAGGTTTCCCAAATAACTCTGTAGCTAACCAAGTCAGCACGTGAACTGGTGTACCACGAACTGGTGTAGAGCGAGTGAAGGAGACGACGTCTATTTTATACACTGGCTTCTGCACCCTACATAGCTGACGTGGGAGTTTTTGTAGACAGGCTATTCTCACGCCAACCGCCTGCGTCCCCACAAACCGATGACTCATGCTACCACTTAATGACTTTTGCATATGGCGCTGATGACGTAGGGGTTGTCTCGGACATCCGCGTTCGTTACCAAAAAAGGTATGTGGTTTATGTCGTTTCGTCTTGTGAGGCCAGGAAGAGGTTATGTATTTGTTTATGGGTGAGTGTATCTGTACTTGTGTATAGCTGGTGTTGACAGTAGTAATGGTAGGAGATGGGTGTGTCTTTGTGTTTGTACGGTTGTAGGTCTGTACTTGTCTGTATATGTCTGTGTTTGTGTTTATATGTGTGTACAGCGTGTCTGGTAGGGGCTTCTCGGACATCCGCGTTCGTTACCAAAAAGGGGTATGTGGTTTGTGTAGTTTAGTCTTGTGGGGCCAGGAAGAGGCTATACTCGTGTATTTGTTTATGGGTGAGTGTGTCTGTACTGCTTGTGGTACCAGTAGTAATGGTAGGAGATGGGTGTGTCTTTGTGATGTCTCTGCACATGTGTATATCTGTTGATGTGACAGTAGTAATGATATGGGTTGTCTGTGTATGGTTGTCTTTGTGTCTGTACGCTTGTAGGTGTGTATGTACAAGTGTATCAAGTGTGTATTTGTGTAGTTGATGTTTGTGTGTACGTGCAGCTGTGTCTGTACGTGGTTGTGTATAGTTGTGATGACAGAAGTAATGGTAGGAGATGGATATGCGTGCTTGTCAGTGTTCATGTCTGTATGTACAAATGTGTCTGTGTCATTGTGTGTTTTTTGTTTGTAGGTGTGTATTTGTGTAATTGATTATGGGTGAGTGTGTCTGTACTTGTGTATAGTTGTGATGACAGTAGTAATGGTACGACTGTGTCTGTGCTGTCTCTGCACATGTGTATATCTGTTGATGTGACAATAGTAATGGTATGGGTTGTCTGTGTATGGTTGTCTTTGTATGTGTATGTGTGTTTGTGTGACCCTATGTGTGTATTTGATTATGGGTGTGTACTTGTGTATAGCTGTTGTTGTAACAGTAGTAATGGTATGGTTTGTCTGTACTTCTGTGTCTGTATGTATGTACGTGTGTTTGTTTGGATGTCTTTGTGTTTGTCTTTGAGTGTTCTTGTGTATGAGTAAGGTTTTCTGTACTTGTGTATAGTTGTGATGACAGTAGTAATGGTATGTTTTGTCTGTACTTCTGTGTCTCTATGTGTGTACGTGTGATTGGTTGTCTTTGTATTTGTGTGTATCAAGTGTGTACATGGCTGTTTTTGTGGTTGTATGACCCTCTTTGTATGATTTTTACACACCAAACAAAAAAGAGACTTGTATCTCTAACAACGCACCAGCTAATATTCTTGTCGCTAATATTGGTAGTACTATTATCTCTACTAGTGATTCCTCCTCACTTTACCCACCACCATTGCACTATAGTACTTTCCCCTGCAATTTAAGTGGTCACTCAACCACTTGACCACTGCTTGACCAATGCTTGACCACGTCATCGATCACTTTAATCACTACCATAATCTTAGGCAAATCGTCCTCTACAATTTAAGTGGTCACTCGACCACTTGACCACTACTTGACCACTGCTTGACCACTACTTGACCACTAATTTACCACCTTTTAAGCATCACCATGTCGCTACATTCACTTTTCCCTAAAATTTCTTCAGTTGACCACTTGACCACTGCTTGACCACTAATTTACCACCATATCGTTTAAATCACTTTTCCTTAAAATTTCCTCACTTGACTACTTGAACCTTACTTGACGATTGCTTGACCACTGGTTGACCACTAATTTACCACTCTTTAATCATCACCATATCATTACAACCACTTTTCCCCTAAAATGTCCTTACTTGACTACTTGACCATTACTTGACCACTGCTTGACCACTGGTTGACCAGTGTGTAACTGCGAACATAACACCTCTTATCAATAACCATTACATTTATGACCACCCCTATATCTACCACTCCTAGTTGACCACTAATACCTGGTACCCACCCCTTACCACCAAATGACACCATATCCATTTACAACTTTATAAGAATTCATACAGGACCAGGCATCTTTCTATAATAATCAGCTCCCTCTGAACCCCTTTGGGTCGTAAACGAAGCCGTCTTTAAATGTAGTTTGATGTTGTATACCAATAAAAAAACACTTGAAAATTTTACTTTTTTGTTTGTTTTTCGTTTTTTCTCTCTGTTCCATTGTGTCAGACTCCTACAACCCTCTTTACTGTTGGTCAGGTGATAGTAACCATCTACACCTCTACCCATGCTTCGTCGAGTATAAAGACGACCCGTCACACCCCGCCCTTGGCAGTTTATACAGCACGCACTACACTCACCACGCATAGTTGTATAACAGATCATTCATATACCCCGTTCCTATGTAACCACGTCCAACCAAAATATAAAACTTTCCCTTCAACCATCCCTTCAGGCCTCATCCGTGCTCACACCACCTTAATTACTTTCACAGAAACTTACCCGCCAATAAAAAAATTTCACCCGGGATTTTACCAAAATTTTTTTACCCCACTCGGCAAAAAAACCTTCACAATCTACAGGCATCTATAGGATGCGGAAATACGTGGACGTGCGCCCAACTATACTACTGACGTATAGGTTCTATGTAGCACTTCAACACTCTTTTTCTCGTTTCAATTGATATCTTTTTATTGGTTAGTGTATGTTTTTCATCTTGCAAAAGGCTACCTTCGCAATGGCAATTCTTGTTCTAATCTCTTCAAAGCATCTCCCATCAGATGTTATCACTGTGCCGAGATAACTGTATCGATTCACTTGCTTAAGAATATGCCCATTTACTCGTATATCACATTGTGGTATTTCCTTCTTCCCAGTGACGACCATAATCTGTGTCTTCTTAATATTTATTTCTAACCTAGTTGTTCCGCATGGATCAATTCGTGTGTTGACTCCCGTCATTGCCATGACATAACCCTGTCAATAATCTTCCCCCGCTGTCTTCCTCTGCCTCTCTTTCAGCAAATTTTTCCGGTTGTTGCACTTGTTGTCTCCTCATAATGTGGCCAAAACGATGACTGCCTCTTTCTGCTGTTTGTGATAAGTTTCTTTGCGACTTAGCTTCCCTCAAAATGTCCAGATTGCTCATTTTGGCTGTCCAAATAATTTTCAGCATTATTCTATAAAACCACATCTCGAAGGCTTCTTGGGATTTTTTCGCCTGTTTACTAATTGTTCAGGATTCGCAGCCGTATGTTAAAATTGGTTTTATGCAACATGCAAGCACTCTTTTTCTACTGTTCTTTATCTCAGTGATGCATCTTCCATCTGATGTTATCCATGTGCCTAGATATCCGAATTTCATAGAAATATGTAATTAAGTAATTCCGAAAATGAATGCAGAGTATAAGCTTCTGACCAGTAGTGCGGCACAGCCCTGGACATTCACGGAGGTCAGCGTGGCCGAATGGACAAGAAAACTAGCTCTTAAACTCAATTGTACTGATGCCGAGGTAGCGGGTTCAACTCCCTACACCTGTCAGTTGGACTAACATGCTGACTTCTCATCCTTGACTTGGGGACGTAAATGACAAGTACCTCTGAAGTCGGATTGTGTTCGCTTGATGCAGAGTGACACTTGCAAAAGGACAAGTTAATCCACACGCACACATCAGTACAGTGCACTCCAATAGTAGCGCATGTACGTACTATGTTTGAGGTCAAAGTGAGTGAAAACAAAAACAAAAACAAAAAGCATTCACTAACCACAAACTTATGAAACACATGACCTCTTTCTGTCTTCAGCAGTTATTACTTACATTTTTAACATCCCAAATGAATTGGCTTTTTCTTTTCTTCAAACATGTTAACTGATTGGGTGTAAAGGAGTTAAACTAATGATACTAAAGTACAGAAGGAGATAAACTAAAACCTATCTGAAACAGAAGGAGCTCAGAAAATATATCGTGAATAGAGGAAACCAAGGAATGTATAGAGTAACTGAGAAATGTTTTGGGGTAAACAAGTTCTGTGTATAGTAACTGAGGCATGCTTGGGGTAAGCAAGGAATGTATAGATAAAGCAAGGATTGCATAGAGTAACCAAAGAATGTATAGAGTAACCAAGGATAGTATAGAGTAACCAAGGATTGTATAGAGTAACCAAGAACTGTATAGTGTAACCAAGGATAGTATAGTGTAACAAAAGATATTATAGAGTAACCAAAGATTATATAGTGTAACCAAGGATTATATAGTGTAACCAAGGATTATATAGTGTAACCAACGATAGTATAGTGTAACAAAAGATATTATAGAGTAACCAAGGATTATATAGAGTAACCAAGGATTATATAATGTAACCAAAGATAGTATAGAGTAACCAATGTCAATATAGTGTAACCAAGGAATGTATAGAGTAACCATGCACAGTATATATGAACCAAGGATATTGTAGAATAACCAGCACAATATATAGTAACCAAGCAATGTATAGAGTAACTAAGAAACGTATAGAGTAATCCAGGAACGTAAAGAGTAACCAAGGATGCATATATTAACCAATGAATGTATATAGTAACTAAGGAAAGCATATGGTAACCAAAGAACATATAGAGCAGAGGTTCGCACATTCGTCTGCGGGAGTCGAGGGAAATGAACGAGCTGATAAACTGGCTGGCTCTGCACCTCCTGTAGATGGCCAGCCCATGGATCGTGCCGATGTTATTAACGCCCTTAAAGATATGGCGAGAACAGAGGACTTTGACGTCAGTGAATCCACATCGCTATCCAGGATGAAAGACTTGGGAGTAAGAATCGTCACGGCCAAGCGCGAGAGGTACATTGAGAAAACGAGGTGCCTCGTCAACCAACACAGAACTGGCACTATTAGCCACCGGACGCTGATAAATATGCTGGGAGGAGGATCTGAGCACCTATGGACCTGTCCGGAGTGCAATGAAGATACCCCAACTGATCTGTTTGGGTGGTATCTTGTTGTCTATATGTGTTATGAATAAGAGAAGGGACAAGAGAGGAATGTGTATGGTTCATTTCCTGTACATTTGTTGTAGCCCTAAGAAGCCAGCAAAAAATTTTAATTAAGAGAATAAAAAGCAAGCCCTATATTAATTTTATACAAACACTATTTACAAAAATAAATGTATAACTAAATAATCCATTATAAAATGTAAAAATGTAAATATTAAACAAACTTTCTTTAAGAAATCTAAAAGAATTATATTCGTATTTAAAATATTTTATTTTCATATTAATTTTCTTATTTCTAAAAGAATATAAAAGAAGCTTAAAGTATTTAGTAATATTATCTGTAGTATTTTTATTATATTTGTAAAATTTAAGTAATGTCCCTTGGAACAATATTAGATGTTTATGTCCCCTCCTCGTTGCTTAATTAACTGTTTTTCTTTTAGAAATCTTGTAATTCCGCAGAATGCTCGAACATAATTATTAAGTGTAGTGATCAATGTTATTAATGATCTTTTAAATATGCTCTAAGCAACTAGGAAAATGAACTGCACAGTTGAATTGTATGATTTATTATTATATGTTGGAAGATATCAACATTGATGGGAAAGATTTAAGAATAATAACGAATATTTACTGGAACCAAGTAGCAGCAATTGAAACAGAAAATAAAGAGGGAAGTTACGAATAGATAAAGCTAGGAGTACGACAGGACTTTCTTGTCACCAGATACCTTCTTACTATATAGCGAAGTAATAATGAGAGAGATCAAAGAGACGTCAGGAATACTAATCGGTGGTTACAATAAAAAAATAATAATAATAATATACGCTATAAACGGGCTTGGTAGAATCAGCGGGGAAAGAAGACCCTGTTGAGCTTGACTCTAGTCCGACTTTGTGAAGACACATGAAGGGTGTAGCATAGGTGGGAGCGCAAGCGCAATTGAAATACCACTACTTTTATCGTTTCTTTACTTATTCAGTCATTTAGTTCGGTAGAGATCAGTTCGCAGCAGACGAGCATAATCTCCGGCGGGCCTATTCTCGCTGGTCGCGAGATCCGCACAGTGGAAGTATGGGAGATTTGCTTGCAAATAGACAGGCAATATCTCCTGCGATAGCTATGGCGGGCCTATTCCCGCTGGTCGCGGGGACCGCTATAAGTCAGGCGGGGAGTCTGACGATAGTGCACGCTTTACACAGGTCCGGACACTTGTGATGACAGATGTGCGCGCCCTCATGGTCCGGGCTCGTATAAGGCCCTCACCTGTGGGACATGGCTGAACGCCTCTAAGCCGGGTCCCTTGGGTGTCAGGGTCTGGCCATAACTCGCCACCGGCTCGTGGTGGCGAGGTCTCGGTGGATTGACGCTGAGCCGCCAGCGTCTGCAGCCTACCTTGTGCCAGACGTATTGGTTACCCATTCCTCTGGAATACACAAGACTAGGCCGAGGGAGGGATCATGTCGTTTGGGCATCACATGATCTATGAAGCTCTGCCCAGACATTGTGATGGAATATTGGCCGCATTCCACTCACATACTTTGGTCTGTCAAGACTGCAAGGTGTCTATGCAGATGACACAGTATTGGTAGCGGATAATTCAACAGACCTACAACAATTGTTAGACATTGTTTAGTTTAGTAGTTTAGTCGATGGATCAACATCACGGCACACGGGTGCAACCCATAAGTACTCCGTTCTCCTCCTAATTCAAATCTGAGTCTGGAGAAACTCAGCTCAGTGCACGAACTCCGTAGCACCGGCGAGGATCCTGAAAATACTAGGGTAGATTTTTAACTCTAAATTTTTGCCCGGGCAGCGCCGTTAGGCTACTCTTTTTCGATTTCCAACTGCCAAGGGATTTTTTACGTGCGCAACAATACACACGGGCGTCCGATCTCACTACCCAGAGACCAGGGGAAATTTTATTACTAGAACCCGGGACTCCCAGCACTCTAGGCGGACACCATACCTCGAGACCACGCAAGCCCCCAACCAATATTGACATATTACAAGACAATGACATGGTTATGGTAATTTCTATCACACTTTTAAGTTTTTTTTTATTTGAATCCCCCACATATATTTACTTCAGGTATTTACTTCTCGGTCTTCCCCTTGGTCTCTTCCCTTCGATCTTGCCAGTCGTTACCAAGTTCTCTAAGTCATTTCTTCTCATAAAAATTAAATGTTTTGCATATCCTTTACAGGACATCGCTGTCAACATCAGCATCTTTCAGCTCTATGTTGATTTCTTGGCAAGATTACGCTCAGTAATTTGCCATTGCTTTCTGAGCGGCCGGCTCAGTTATCCCGCAAGTCACCAGCGGGGTCGAACCGCTCCCAGCTCTCGCCCTGCTACGAGACTCTGCGTGATAAACGGGATTACGGAGAAAGTGTTGTAACGCCTCGGCCAGAGAGACCGGCTTCTTCTCATAACGTGCCCAAAACATTTTGACTGTCTACGTCTAATGACTCTAATCAATTTACGATCTTCATTTGTTTCTTGAAGGACTTGTTCATTGGTTTTTCTTCTGTCCATGGTATTCTTTGCATTTTCCTCAGAAACCACATTTCCACAGCCATCAGCTGTTTTTCAGCTTGACTGCTTATTGTCCACGCTTCACATCCATACAGACGTATAGGTTCTATGTAGCACTTCAACACTCTTTTTCTCGTTTCAATTGATATCTTTTTATTGGTCAGTGTATGTTTTTCATCTTGCAAAAGGCTACCTTCGCAATGGCAATTCTTGCTCTAATCTCTTCAAAGCATCTCCCATCAGATGTTATCACTGTGCCGAGATAACTGTATCGATTCACTTGCTTAAGAATATGCCCAGTTACTCGTATATCACATTGTGGTATTTCCTTCTTCCCAGTGACGACCATAATCTGTGTCTTCTTAATATTTATTTCTAACCCAAGTTGTTCCGCATGGATCAATTCGTGTGTTGACTCCCGTCATTGCCATGACATAACACTGTCAAGAATCTTCTCCCGCTGTCTTCCTCTGCCTCTCTTTCAGCAAATTTTTCCGGTTGTTGCACTTTTTGTCTCCTCATAATGTGGCCAAAACGATGACTGCCTCTTTCTGCTGTTTGTGATAAGTTTCTTTGCGACTTAGCTTCCCTCAAAATGTCCAGATTGCTCATTTTGGCTGTCCAAATAATTTTCAGCATTATTCTATAAAACCACATCTCGAAGGCTTCTTGGGATTTTTTCGCCTGGTTACTAATTGTTCAGGATTCGCAGCCGTATGTTAAAATTCGTTTTATGCAACATGCAAGCACTCTTTTTCTACTGTTCTTTATCTCAGTGATGCATCTTCCATCTGATGTTATCCATGTGCCTAGATATCCGAATTTCATAGAAATATGTAATTAAGTAATTCCGAAAATGAATGCAGAGTATAAGCTTCTGACCAGTAGTGCGGCACACCCTGGACATTCACGGAGGTCAGCGTGGCCGAATGGACAAGAAAACTAGCTCTTAAACTCAATTGTACTGATGCCGAGGTAGCGGGTTCAACTCCCTACACCTGTCAGTTGGACTAACATGCTGACTTCTCATCCTTGACTTGGGGACGTAAATGACAAGTACCTCTGAAGTCGGATTGTGTTCGCTTGATGCAGAGTGACACTTGCAAAAGGACAAGTTAATCCACACGCACACATCAGTACAGTGCACTCCAATAGTAGCGCATGTACGTACTATGTTTGAGGTCAAAGTGAGTGAAAACAAAAACAAAAACAAAAAGCATTCACTAGCCACAAACTTATGAAACACATGACCTCTTTCTGTCTTCAGCAGTTATTACTTACATTCTTAACATCCCAAATGAATTGGCTTTTTTTTTCTTCAAACATGTTAACTGTTTGGGTGTAAAGGAGTTAAACTAATGATACTAAAGTACAGAAGGAGATAAACTAAAACCTATCTGAAACAGAAGGAGCTCAGAAAATATATCGTGAATAGAGGAACCAAGGAATGTATAGAGTAACTGAGAAATGTTTTGGGGTAAGCAAGTTCTGTGTAGAGTAACTGAGGCATGCTTGGGGTAAGCAAGGAATGTATAGATAAAGCAAGGATTGCATAGAGTAACCAAAGAATGTATAGAGTAACCAAGGATAGTATAGAGTAACCAAGGATTGTATAGAGTAACCAAGGATTATATAGTGTAACCAAGGATAGTATAGTGTAACAAAAGATATTATAGAGTAACCAAGAATTATATAGTGTAACCAAGGATTATATAGTGTAACCAACGATAGTATAGTGTAAGAAAAGATATTATAGAGTAACCAAGGATTATATAGAGTAACCAAGGATTATATAGTGTAACCAAAGATAGTATAGAGTAACCAATGTCAATATAGTGTAACCAAGGAATGTATAGAGTAACCATGCACAGTATATATGAACCAAGGATATTGTAGAATAACCAGCACAGTATATAGTAACCAAGGAATGCATAGAGTAACTAAGAAACGTATAGAGTAATCCAGGAACGTAAAGAGTAACCAAGGATGCATATATTAACCAATGAATGTATATAGTAACTAAGGAAAGCATATGGTAACCAAGGAACATATAGAGCAGAGGTTCGCACATTCGTCTGCGGGAGTCGAGGGAAATGAACGAGCTGATAAACTGGCTGGCTCTGCACCCCTGTAGATGGCCAGCCCATGGATCGTGCCGATGTTATTAACGCCCTTAAAGATATGGCGAGAACAGAGGACTTTGACGTCAGTGAATCCACATCGCTATCCAGGATGAAAGACTTGGGAGTAAGAATCGGCACGGCCAAGTGCGAGAGGTACATTGAGAAAACGAGGTGCCTCGTCAACCAACACAGAACTGGCATTATTAGCCACCGGACGCTGATGAATATGCTAGGGGGGAGAATCTGAGCACCTATGGACCTGTCCGGAGTGCAATGAAGATACCCCAATTGATCTGTTTGGCTGGTATTTTGTTGTCTATATGTGTTATGAATAAGAGAAGGGATAAGAGAGGAATGTGTATGGTTAATTTCCTGTACATTTGTTGTAGCCCTAAGAGGCCAGCAAAAAATTTTATAAAAGAATTCTCGTCTTCATAACCTACATTAAAAGTTTACAAACATTGTTTAAAAAATAATGGTATAACTAAATAATCCATTATAAAATGTAAGTATGTAAAAATTAAACAGATTTTCCTTAAGAAATCTAAAAGAATTATATTCGTATTTAAAATATTTTATTTCCATATTAATTTTCTTATTTCTAAAAGAATATAAAAGAAGCTTAAAGTTATTTAATAATATTATCTGTAGTATTTTTATTTATATTTTAAAAATTTTAGTAATGTCCCTTGCAACAATATTAGATGTTTATGTCCCCTCCTCGTTGCTTATTTAACTGTTTTTCTTTTAGAAATCTTGTAATTCCGCAGAATGCTCGAACATAATTATTAAGCGTAGTGATCAATGTTATAATGATCTTTTAAATATGCTCTAAGCAACTAGGGAAATGAACGCACAGGTGAATTGTATGATTTATTATTATATGTTGGAAGATATCACCATTGATGGGAAAGATGTAAGAATAAAAACGAATATTTACTGGAACCAAGTAATAGCAATTGAAACAGAAAATAAAGAGGGAAGTTACGAACAGATAAAGCTAGGAGTACGACAGGACTTTCTTGTCACCAGATCTCTTATTCCTATATAGCGAAGTAATAATGAGAGAGATCAAAGAGACGTCAGGAATACTAATCGGAGGTTACAATATAAATAACTAGCTGACCCGGCCCGGCTTCGCCCAATCCCTGGTGGGGAGCATCTCATTTAATTCATATAAGTAGTCATATAAGTTCTCGTTCCCGTTACCGACTATCTGTCTGTCTGTCTGTCTGTCTGTCTGTCTGTCTGTCTGTCTGTCTGTCTGTCTGTCTGTCTGTCTGTCTGTCTGTCTGTCTGTGTCTGTCTGTCTGTTTGTCTATCTATCTATCTCTGTCTGTCTGTCTGTCTGTCTAATAAACCCATCCCTCTGTCTCTCCCTCCGTCTATCCCTCCCTCCCTCCCTGTCTGTTTATCTATCTATCTATCTATCTATCTATCTATCTATCTATCTATCTATCTATCTATCTATCTATCTATCTATCTATCTATCTATCTGTCTGTCTGTCTGTCTGTCTGTCTGTCTGTCTGCCTGACCCGGCCCGGGTTCGCCCAGTCCCTGGTGTGGAGCATCTCATTTAATTCTGAGTAGGTAAGAATCCGCTCTGCCTTCAAAATGTTGACGTGAAGATTTTCTTCCTGCAGCTGCTTCTGTATTTGTTGATCAGTAAGCTCCATTTTTAGCCGCTTGACCACCCATCTGACTGTGTTTGAATCAGTGTTTCTGATTCTGGTGTCTTGGTCCTCCTTCCTCTCACAAGTTTTTGTGTTCGTCTGTGGGTAGTCGTCGCTCTTCTTATTGGTAGTTTCATTGACTGTAGGTTCAGATACTTTATTACAGCTTGCATGCAGACTCTCCAAAGGCAGGTTCGTCTTCTTGATAGTCTGGTCGGTTTTCTCACTATGCATCTTGGAAGCTGCTTGTTTCTTTGTGCTATTACGACGTGCCATTTTCCCCCCCGTATCAGACTGCTTGAAATGTGTAAGGCGTCTTGGCTTGATAGCGCTGAGAAGTGCTGTCAAGCGAATCGTGCCGATATGATAGCGGAAAACATTAAAGATGCGATGATATTGTTCAACATCTTTAAGATAATTTCTTAAGCATAGAAAGATGAGTTACAATGTTATGCATTATGCATTATTTTTATGTAAACTTTGAAAATGCCTTAAAGATTGTATCATTATTTATTATAACTCATATGCCGGTACATAACTATAGACAAAGAGTTTATAAATCTTTGAAAACGATACAACAATATGACTATAAGTTATACAACAATGTTATTAAAAGTTATGCCCCTTGAAATAACTTTTTCTAGAGTTAAGTCCTTTAGCTATATATAAATTGTAATGAAAAATGAAAAATGAAATAATACTGAGTAAGCAGGCGATTTCACACTAAAAAAATATCACAGTTGGCAGGTCTGGAATGAAAGGAAGACGTGTAGAAAATTTCATCTCAATCGGATGGGCCGTTAGCGAAAAAATAAAGGACATACATATTTACATACATACACTTTGTTTTATAGATATAGATAATCTATATCTATAAAACAAAGTGTATGTATATATATATGTATGTATGTATGTAAATATGTATGTCCTTTATTTGTTCGCGAACGGCCCATCCGATTGAGATGAAATTTTCTACACGCCTTCCTTTCATTCCAGAGCTGTCAACTGTCATAGTTTTTTTTTCTTCTTCCTCCTCCTCCCTCCTCCCCCTCCCAAAATACGTACGTAAATATATGATGATGATGATGAAAGAATCCCCGAACCAAAACGCTACGGGAAGGGAAGAAAATGACGTGACTACACAGAATCGTCACACGGCAATCATCATCATCAAGTGCCGTGCCGGCTGGCGTAGGCGTTCATGGCTATCCGTAGATCTCAGTCTTTGGTTTTTTAGATCAATTCTGCTGCTGATATTCCTCCATGCCACGGCAATATCAATAACAATTCATCTTTTTATGTGTAAGGAAGTTATCTACAGTCGTGTAGAAGGGAAGAACTAGACGAGTATGAATTCGGAATGGCGAACTCTCTCCTCCACTCTTCTCCTCCCTCTACCTCCTCCCTCCACCCTCCTCCTCTTCCTCCTCCCTCTCATCCCTCTCCCTCCTCCTCCCTCCTCCTTCTCCCTCTTCCTTCTCCCTCTTCCTCTCCCCTCCTCCTCCATCCTCCTCCCTCCTACTCCCTCCGCCTCCTCCCCCCTCCTCCCTCATCTTCCCTCCTCCTCATCCCTCCTCCTCATCCTGCCTCACTCCTCCTCCTCCTGCCTCCTTCTCCCTCATCATCCTCCCTCCTCCTTCTCCCTCTTCCCTCTTCCTCCTCCTACCTCCTCCCTCTACCTCCTCCTCCTCCCTCCACCCTCCTCCTCCCTTCTCCTCCTCTTCCTCCTCCCTTTCCTTCCTCCTCCTCCTCCCTCTACCTCCTCCTCCCCCTACCTCTTTCCTCCTCCCTCCTCCTCTTCCACCTCCCTTTCCTTCCTCCCCTCCTCATTCTCCCTCTTTCCTCTCCCTCCTTCCTCCTCCTCCTTCCTTCTTCTCCCTCTGCCTCCTCCCTCCTCCTCTCCCCTCCTCCTCCCTCCTCCTCCTTCTCCTCCTCCCTCCTTCTCCCTTCTTCTCCTCCTCTCCCCTCCTCCTCCTCCTACCCTCTTCCTCTTCCCCTCCTCCCTCTCCCTCCTCCCTCTTCCTCCTCCTCCCTCTTCCTCCTCCTTCCTCTTCCTCCTCCTCCCTCTTCCTCCCTCTCCCTCCTCCATCCTCCTCCTCCCTCTTCCTCCTCCTTCTTCCTCCTCCTTCCTTCTCCTCCCTCCTCCACCCTCTTCCTCCTCCTCCCTCCTCCTCCTCTCTCCTCCTCCCTCCTCCCTTTTCCTCCCTCCTCCCTCCTCCTCTCCACTCTTCCTCCTACCCTCTTCCTCTTCCCCTCCCCCTCCTCCCTATCCCTCCTCCTCCCTTCACATTCCTCCTCCTCCCTCTTCCTCCTCCTCCCTCCTCCTCATCCCTCCTTCTCCCTCCTCCTCCTCCCTCCTCCCCCTCCTCCTTCCTCCTCCTCCCTCTCCTCCTCCTCACTCCTCCTCCTCCCTCCTCCTCCTCCCTCTACCTCCTCCTCACATTCCTCCTCCTCCCTCTTCCTCCTCCTCCCTCCTCCTCATCCTCCTCCTCCCTTCCTCCTCCCTCCTCCTCCTCCCTCTACCTCCTCCTCCCTTCACATTCCTCCTCCTCCTCCCTCCTCATCCCTCCTTCTCCCTCCTCCTCCTTCTTCCTCCCTCCTCCCCCTCCTCCTTCCTCTCCTCCTCCTCACTCCTCCCTCCTCCTCCTCCCTCCTCCTCCCTTCACATTCCTCCTCCTCCCTCTTCCTCCTCCCTCCTCCTCATCCCTCCTCCTCTCTCCTCCTCCTCCTCCTCCTCCCTCCTCCTCATCACTCCTCCTCCCTCCTCCTCCTTCTTCCTCCTCCCTTCTCCTCCCCTCCTCCTTCCTCCTCCTCCCTCTCCGCCTCCTCCCTCCTCCTCCTCCCTCCTCCTCCCTCTACCCCCTCCTCCTCCTCCCTCTACCTCCTCCCTCCTCCTCCCTTCACATTCCTCCTCCTCCCTCTTCCTCCTCCTCCCTCCTCCTCCTCTCTCCGCCTCCCTCCTCCTCCTCCTCCCTCTACCTCCTCCCTCCTCCTCCCTTCACATTCCTCTCCTCCCTCCTCCTCCTCCCCTCCTCCTCTTCCCTCCTCCTCCTCCCCCTCCTTCTCCTCCTTCTCCCTCCTCCCTCTTCCTTCTCCCTCCGCCTCCTCCCTCCTCCTACTCTCTCCTCCTCCTCCCTCCTCCTCCCTCTCCCTCCTCCTCCCTCTCCTCCTCCTGCTCCCTTCTCCTCCTGCGTTCTCCTCCTCCCTCCTTCTCCCTCCTCCTCCCTCTTCCTCCTCCCTCCTCCTCGCCTCCTCCTCCACCCTACTCCTCCCTCCTCCTAATCCCTCCTCCTCCCTCCTATTCCTCCCTACTCCTCCTGTCTCCTCCCTCCTCCTCCCTCCTCTTCCCTCCTCCACCTCCCTCTTCCTCCTCCCTCCTACATTTACCCAAGACAGACAGACAGTCAGACAGATAGTCGGGAACGGGATCTTATATGACTACTTATATAATTTAAATGAGATGCTCTCCACCATGGGCTGGGCCGGGTCAGACAGACAGACAGATAGATAGATAGATAGATAGATAGACAGACAGACAGACAGACAGACAGACAGACAGACAGACAGACAGACAGACAGTCGGGAACGGGAACTTATATGACTACTTATATGAATTAAATGAGATGCTCCCCACCAGGTGTTGGGCGATGCCAGGCCGGGTCAGACAGACAGACAGATAGATAGTCGGAACGGGAACTTATATGACTACTTATATGAATTAAATGAGATGCTCCCCATCAGGGTCTGGGCGAAGACGGGCCGGGTCAGACAGACAGACAGACAGACAGACAGACAGACAGTCGGTAACGGGAACGGGAACTTATATGACTACTTATATGAATTAAATGAGATGCTCCCCAAAAAGGACTGGGCGAAGCCGGGCCGGGTCAGCTAGTAATAATAATATACGCTATGCAGATGACACAGTATTGGTAGCGGATAATTCAACAGACCTACAATTGTTAGACATTGTTTAGTTTAGTAGTTTAGTCGATGGATCAACATCACGGCACACGGGTGCAACCCATAAGTACTCCGTTCTCCTCCTAATTCAAATCTGAGTCTGGAGAAACTCAGCTCAGTGCACGAACTCCGTAGCGCCGGCGAGGATCCTGAAAATACTAGGGTAGATTTTTAAATCTAAATTTCTGCCCGGGTAGCGCCGTTAGGCTACTCTTTGTCGATTTCCAACTGCCAAGGGATTTTTTACGTGCGCAACAATACACACAGGCGTCCGATCTCACAACCCAGAGACCAGGGGGGATTTTATTACTAGAACCCGGGACCTCCAGCACTCTAGGCGGACACCATACCTCGAGACCACGCAGCCCCCAACCAATATTGACATATTACAAGACAATGACATGGTTATGGTAATTTCTATCACACTTTTAAGTTTTTTTTTATTTGAATCCCCCACATATATTTACTTCAGGTATTTACTTCTCGGTCTTCCCCTTGGTCTCTTCCCTTCGATCTTGCCAGTCGTTACCAAGTTCTCTAAGTCATTTCTTCTCATAAAAATTAAATGTTTTGCATATCCTTTACAGGACATCGCTGTCAACATCAGCATCTTTCAGCTCTATGTTGATTTCTTGGCAAGATTACGCTCAGTAGTTTGCCATTGCTTTCTGAGCGGCCGGCTCAGTTATCCCGCAAGTCACCAGCGGGGGTCGAACCGCTCCCAGCTCTCGCCCTGCTACAAGACTCTGCGTGATAAACGGGATTACGGAAAAAGTGTTGTAATGCCTCGGCCAGAGAGACCGGCTTCTTCTCATAACGTGCCCAAAACATTTTGACTGTCTACGTCTAATGACTCTAATCAATTTACGATCTTCATTTGTTTCTTGAAGGACTTGTTCATTGGTTTTTCTTCTGTCCATGGTATTCTTTGCATTTTCCTCAGAAACCACATTTCCACAGCCATCAGCTGTTTTTCAGCTTGACTGCTTATTGTCCACGCTTCACATCCATACAGACGTATAGGTTCTATGTAGCACTTCAACACTCTTTTTCTCGTTTCAATTGATATCTTTTTATTGGTTAGTGTATGTTTTTCATCTTGCAAAAGGCTACCTTCGCAATGGCAATTCTTGCTCTAATCTCTTCAAAGCATCTCCCATCAGATGTTATCACTGTGCCGAGATAACTGTATCGATTCACTTGCTTAAGAATATGCCCAGTTACTCGTATATCACATTGTGGTATTTCCTTCTTCCCAGTGACGACCATAATCTGTGTCTTCTTAATATTTATTTCTAACCCTAGTTGTTCCGCATGGATCAATTCGTGTGTTGACTCCCGTCATTGCCATGACATAACCCTGTCAAGAATCTTCTCCCGCTGTCTTCCTCTGCCTCTCTTTCAGCAAATTTTTCCGGTTGTTGCACTTTTTGTCTCCTCATAATGTGGCCAAAACGATGACTGCCTCTTTCTGCTGTTTGTGATAAGTTTCTTTGCGATTTAGCTTCCCTCAAAATGCAGCTTCCCACACTGCTCTACGAGAAGTGAGACTTTTGCAAGAACCAAGTGATGACTGTGAATCTACAACAATGGCCAGACTGCGAGAGCAGCAAATTAAAAGAGGGGTGGCCAAACAAGAACACTACGCAGGAAGCCAAAGAAGATTGATAAACCAACACAGAACTGGCATCGTTAGCCGCTACACGCTGCGGGATTTGCTGAGGAGGGGATTCGAGCACTTATGGACTGAATGGTCCGATGTGCAACGAGGATGGTCTGTCGACTAACTAACTAACTAACTTCCCTCAAAATGTTCAGATTGCTCATTTTGGCTGTCCAAATAATTTTCAGCATTATTCTATAAAACCACATCTCGAAGGCTTCTTGGGATTTTTTCGCCCATTTACTAATTGTTCAGGATTCGCAGCCGTATGTTAAAATTGGTTTTATGCAACATGCAAGCACTCTTTTTCTACTGTTCTTTATCTCAGTGATGCATCTTCCATCTGATGTTATCCATGTGCCTAGATATCCGAATTTCATAGAGATATGTAATTAAGTAATTCCGAAAATGAATGCAGAGTATAAGCTTCTGACCAGTAGTGCGGCACAGCCCTGGACATTCATGGAGGTCAGCGTGGCCGAATGGACAAGAAAACTAGCTCTTAAACTCAGTTGTACTGATGCCGAGGTAGCGGGTTCAACTCCCTACACCTGTCAGTTGGACTAACATGCTGACTTCTCATCCTTGACTTGGGGACGTAAATGACAAGTACCTCTGAAGTCGGACTGTCTTCGCTTGATGCAGAGTGACACTTGCAAAAGGACAAGTTAATCCACACGCACACATCAGTACAGTGCACTCCAATAGTAGCGCATGTACGTACTATGTTTGAGGTCAAAGTGAGTAAAAAAAAAAAAGCATTCACTAGCCACAAAGTTATGAAACACATGACCTCTTTCTGTCTTAAGCAGTTATTACTTACATTCTTAACATACCACATGAATTGGCTTTTTTTTTTCTTCAAACATGTTAACTGTTTGGGTGTAAAGGAGTTAAACTAATGATACTAAAGTACAGAAGGAGATAAACTAAAACCTATCTGAAACAGAAGGAGCTTAGAAAATATATCGTGAATAGAGAAACCAAGGAATGTATAGAGTAACTGAGAAATGTTTTGGGGTAAGCAAGTTCTGTGTAGAGTAACTGAGGCATGCTTGGGGTAAGCAAGGAATGTATAGATAAAGAAAGGATTGCATAGAGTAACCAAAGAATGTATAGAGTAACCAAGGATAGTATAGAGTAACCAAGGATTGTATAGAGTAACCAAGGATTATATAGTGTAACCAAGGATTATATAGTGTAACCAACCCAACGATAGTATAGTGTAACAAAAGATATTATATAGTAACCAAGGTTTATATAGAGTAACCAAGGATTATATAGTGTAACCAAAGATAGCATAGAGTAACCAAGGACAGTATAGTGTAACCAAGGAATGTATAGAATAACCATGCACAGTATATATGAACCAAGGATATTGTAGAATAACCAGCACAGTATATGGTAACCAAGGAATGTATAGAGTAACTAAGAAACGTATAGAGTAATCCAGGAACGTAAAGAGTAACCAAGGATGCATATATTAACCAATGAATGTATATAGTAACTAAGGAAAGCATATGGTAACCAAGGAACATATAGAGCAGAGGTTCGCACATTCGTCTACGGGAGTCGAGGGAAATGAACAAGCTGATAAACTGGCTGGCTCTGCACCCCCTGTAGCTGGCCAGCCCATGGATCGTGCCGATGTTATTAACGCCCTTAAAGATATGGCGAGAACAGAGGACTTTGACGTCAGTGAATCCACATCGCTATCCAGGATGAAAGACTTGGGAGTAAGAATCGGCACGGCCAAGTGCGAGAGGTACATTGAGAAAACGAGGTGCCACGTCAACCAACACAGAACTGGCACTATTAGCCACCGGACGCTGATGAATATGCTGGAGCTAGGATCTGAGCACCTATGGACCTGTCCGGAGTGCAATGAAGATACCCCAACTGATCTGTTTGGGTGGTATCTTGTTGTCTATATGTGTGATGAATAAGAGAAGGGACAAGAGAGGAATGTGTATGTGTCACACCATTCCTTGGGGTGAGGGGAAACTGGTGTCACACCTTACTAACGGGAAGTGATCTGCCTGGGACTAGGGAACCTCAGCCTACGTTACCCCACCGGTCTCTGTATACCTATCTCACTGCAGTCAACCAAGGGATATTACCCTACCCACACATCGTCCTGACTGCATGACTCAACACTCAACTCTGGCATCTATATGGAAACAAAATGTGTATTGTACAAATGAGGGTGATGATGGTGGGGATGATGATGATGAGATAGACCTATTAACCGATAGAACAGTCCAGACAGCAAGCCTGGGCGTAGCTTAAGGGTGGAGCAGTCATCACTGGAAAGGCTTCGAGTAGACGCCACAGGTCATCCTGTTACTAGATCTCACCAGGGTTGGATAGTCTTCCATCCAGCTCTCGTCTTCGCCCCAGATGAAAGGATAATAGTTGGTCGACCTGGACTCGTTCCGGAAAACCTACTCCGTGTTGCTCCAAATGAGTGTTCCACACAGATGACAAAATGTTCAAGATCTGGCAGGAGGCCACAATATGAACACGGAGTTGCCCTCTCTGATAAAGTTCAAAAGAGTGTCATAAATATGAGAGCAACTTCTCAGATGATGATGGGGAATGTTGATGCTGGAGATACAGTCTCTAGACTCCAGCGGATTCATAGGCCAAACTGGCCTGGCACATCAAAGTCAATACACTCTGGTTCTAGCTGGTAGTGGATCTGTCGATAGTTCTGATACAAGGCACAATCACTCCATAAAGGTACTTGCCGTGAGTGTAGTCGGTCTGCAGATATCATAGACATAGTAAACATACTTGGTATTGACGACGGCCAAGGGTTAGTCGGACTCAACCTCTTGTGTAGTAAACTCGGGTGACACATACATGGTAGGATTCATCGTAGGGTTCTTGGTCCGCTAATCACACTTGCCTGGTCTCACTCACTGGACCCGTCACCATCTGATAAGACTTCACTCACGAAGGTAGACCTGCGGAAGACAACACTCAGTGAAAGTATCTAGAACCAAGCTTACCCTGAGCGAGTTCACTCTCACCACCTTCCTCAGCTACATGGACTCTTCACAGGAGAGTCCCAGTCCCTTCATATGCTGCTCACAGGTGCCAGTGAAGAACGGGGTCCAGGACCTGACAGGCTGCTAAGTCCCGCTTTATCTTCCCCGGACTGGAGTATAGCTTGTGCCAAGGTGGCTGGTCACTCGTCACTGAGGTGTCGGCCTACTCTGCAAAACTTCTACATGACATATAGGGTTAGTGAATCATTAGTAATGGTAGGCAGAATGGCCCTGAAGTAGGGCCGGTGATGAGCATCTGGACCCCTTCCTGGGTCACGCCAATCTCCCTGGTTCATGTCCCTATTACCAGCCAGCGCAGATATAGTACCGTGCCTCAGGTACAAAATCTAAATCCAATAGTATATACATGGTCTTAATAATTCTCCATGTAGCAGAGATCCACACCCCGTTCTCTCCCTCCCTCCTCAAGGGCCGGAGCATTTAGAACGGTGTCACTGCCCTTATAGGACAGCCCTGTCCCGTAGGTCAATTCTCCCACATTGTCCCCCTCTCCGGAATCCACTATATATTAAGCTGGCAGTCCATTGAGGGACACTATCTATAAGACAGATGAGAGGAAAGCCAAGAAAAGAAGCCAGTGGTCGCCCACCAAGTGACAAAGACTTTCGACTCAAGTCACGACCTTGAAACGAGCTCCGAGAGTTCTATATATCTTCGCACTACAATCGCCTCGCCGAGCTGCGTCGATTGAGCCCGCACATGCCCTAGTATAGGCGACGTCCTACACAACTTCCGCTTTCCTCCTTGTGACGTCATTCCGCATCGACGACGTTCGATTTCAGGAAGCTGGTTCATGTGGGAACTCAAATTAAAGCTCTCGTTGTCCTGAACCAAGTTAACCCAACCTACAGTAGCTGTGAATAACCCCAGCGCCGCTAACACAATAAATTATCCCTGTATTACACTGCTAGCAAATAAACGCTTCAACAGGTTTTGCCTTCAGGCAACGCCAGTAGTCTGTTCCCACATGCCCCACTTTCCCGCGCCACGGTTAGTACACACCGCCTAGCACTATCGGGTCACTGAGTACCAAAGTTAAATAAACTAAAGGGTACACATACCTTCAGATTGCTGAACACAGTTTCATACTGGAGTAGCTGTAACTCGGCAGGACTAAACGTCGGATTTCTTTAACCATCTTGAGACATCTGTCGCCCCAGCTCTCTCTAATGAAAACACACTGTGCACAAAAGCGTCTGTCCACGCGCCCTGACAGCCAGAAACTGTTCTTTGTCCGCCCGGCCTAATCCTCGGCGCATGCGCCAAAACCATGCGCTGTCAGCCGGTGAATCAAATTCACCTGGTCTGGGTTTTTAGAATCATCTAGAACGCCAGCCAAAGGGCGGTAATTTTCCAAAGAACCGGGTCGGGCAATAGTAGGGTTGTCTGCCTTATACCACAAGGTCGAATCTATGGCTTCTATCTCGTGACATAGGCCCTCTCTTAAGAGAGTTGACCGAGTCGACTCTTATCAGCCGGAGGTTCGGTCCGAGTGGACTCAGCCTCTTCCTCCGGGACTGGAATGTCTGGACAGGAAGTCAGCCCCCACATTCTCCTTTCCGGGAATGTATTCAACAGTAAAGTTGTAGGGCTGAAGCCACAAAGACCAACGCATCAAACGAGCGTTGAGCTTTTGGGAGGTTGCCAGGAACATCAACGGTTGATGATCTGACTGTACCGGGAATGGTACACCATACAAGTATGGCTGGAACTCTTGGACAGCCTAGAACAGCGACAGACACTCGACCATCGTGTAGTTACTTTCGGTCGGCAGTGGTCTCCGACTCGCGTACGCGACGGGTCGCTATACAGGCGGACCTTCCTATTCCCCCTGTAACCATGTCGTCCCTACCGCTAGGTCTCCATACGCGATTCGCACATGGATCAACGGTTTCGTCCTCGACGGACTGTCTCTTTGTCCAGAACCCTCTGGACTGGGGCTTCCCCAGCCATCTCTTTCGAGAGCGAGGCTGGTCAGCTGATCGTCGGACGGAGTCCAGGGTGTCTTGCGCCCTACCCGACGCTCCCTATCCCTTCCGACCTACGTTACCAGTGACGCTGTCACTCTGGGCCTCTCCACGACGGGTGGTTTGTCCCCTATCCTCGGGTGGAAAATCAGACCTACCCCGTACGTTCCCATAGACCTCCCTATGTAGTACTGGGTTCTCTCGGTCCCCGTCTGGACCCGTAACCGTTTTAACAGCTACAGCCATCGCCATCAGGTGCGGAGACTCCTCACCGGATCTCTTCTCCCATTCTCGGAGGAGATTCACATGGAAAATTTTCCCTTTTCCTCGGATCCGGATCTCGTAGTTAGTACTTAGGACACTACCCTTACAACGGGAAAAGGTCCTTGCCATCCTACCTCGAGTATATTGGTGTCCGTTGGACCCCACACTAATACTCCGTCTCCCACCTTAAGAGATAATCTATTCTTAGTCCAGTTCTTGGGTGTTGTCTTTTGGCACACTGGGCAAGACTTAACCCACCGGCGTACAGTCGCCGGTCATTCCTGGCCAGTAATAATGGCAGGATATCCGTTGAAGCGTCGCACCGACACCCATATGTCCCCTTTCGGACATGGTGTGCCCCATATGAAGAATTTGGGGACGGGAGTCCTTCGGGACCACCAACTGCCCAGTGCAGTTTCTCTCCCCCTCCTGCTCTCCGGTAGAGCAGCCTGATTCTTCATATAGTACTGACCCCGTTTCGGTGGGTCAGTACTTCTCGGTAGCTTCTTATAGCAAGAACGCAAAGTCGTGTCCTCGCCCTGGGCAGTGCGCAATTCCCCCGGCAGGGGTTTAGAGATTATTGCGTCCGCCTCTTCATTTTCCCGTTGGGACCGCGTCTGTAGGTCGCCTATGCGGATGGGCTCCTTCGGCCTCCCTAGGAATACATATCGGGACCCCAGGATTACGGGAAAGAGGGGATCGGATAACACGGCCGCTTGAATCGTGCCCGTGACGTACCTTGACCTGATCTCCACCTGGGCGATCGGCAAAGTCATAGCCACAGCACTCTTCATCGCCGGTTGTATCTCGATTTTATCCCCGGTGAGTTGTTCTGGCTTGACTAGATAGGCAGCTATGACTGCCTCACAATCCAGTCCTGTGTCATATAAGCATTCAGCTTGTTGACCGTTCACTTCGATCAACTCTACCACCGATGGTCTATCCGGGTCCAGAGTCTCTTCGGCAACCTTGACCTTTTCGGTGGAAACCCCCTTTGGTTCCACTAGGCAGGCCGCGAAGTGGGAGCTCTTCACCTTTTCAGTGCAGTCTCTCGTATTGTGAGTGGGCGACTTGCACTTCTTGCACCATTTCTCATGCCATCTCCTTTTAGGGGGAGATGTAGGTGGGCTCTTGCTCCCAGACTGCGTCTTCTCTGGACTTTTCCCCGGAGAATCTACCTTCTTCTGATGAGTGAATTTCTTCTTCTTCTTATCAGAGTTATCCGAACCTTTAGTACTATTGGGACCGGCTTCCCCCGCTTCCCCATGTACTAATACGTACCGTTCGGCTAACTTAGTCACTACGTCCAACCGTTCCGCCCCTTGTTCTCCCAAGAACAGTTTAAGCGGCTTAGACATCTGTTTTCGCATCTGATCAACTATACAGAGTTCCTCGAGACTCTCGTAGTCTTGGGCAAAACCAGCTAATTCCATCCATTTGAGTAAATAGGATTTCAGTCGCAAACTAAACGCGGCAAACAATTCGCCCGGTTCTCGCTTTGCGGTTCGAAACTTCTTCCGGTACGTGTAAGCGGTCATTTCAAAACGTTTCAACAATGCTAACTTCAATGCGTCGTAATTGTTTTCCTGTCCCGCCGGTAACCTCGTATAGACCTCGAACGCGGTACCTCGTAAACCTTGGGACAGTTTCAGAGACCATTTGTCTTTGTCAAGACCCATGGCAACAGCCATCGCCTCGAATTTTTGCAAAAACTGATCTATTTTCTCTTTGTCCTCTTCAAAAGGAGCAAGAGGGAACTTCATGGCGTGATAGCCATGTCTATCTACCTTAGGTGAACCAGGGAGACCAGTTCCACCTACCGCTCCCTCAGATTGGGCTTTGAGTTCTAACTCCCGCATCCTATACTCGTGTTCTCTCTTCTGAGCCTCTTGTTCCGCTTCCAGCTTCTTGGCAGCTTGGTCAGCCTCAAGCTTCTTGACAGCTTGTTCAGCCTCAAGCTTCTTGGCTTCCCTTTCAGCTTCGAGCTTTTTATCCTCGTGAGCCATCTTGCGTTCCTCTAAGGCTATCCTTCTATTCTCTTGTTCGGCTTCACGTTGTCTTCTCTCTCGTTCTTCCTGACGGAAGTCTCTCTCCACCTCCAGTATGTACTTCTGGAGTGCGTCACCTTCCAGGCCCATATCTACGCCTGTAGCTCGCACCTCTGCCATATTTAATTTGGTAGATGCCATGATTGAAGAGAGTGGGTTAGTAGTGTGAGTGGTATAACCAACAAGGCAATGTATATATCTCAATACACAAAGCTAATCTATGGACCACAACACTGCACACCACAAGTCACTATGTCAAAGTCAAGAGTGGAAATAGGACCAAAGACCTATGTAGACTAGACTTGCTATACAGAAAACAAGATAAGGTGTCAATGACCTAGTAATTGCCAGAGCTGAATCGTCACACCATCCCGGACGAGCCCCCAAATAATGTCACACCATTCCTTGGGGTGAGGGGAAACTGGTGTCACACCTTACTAACGGGAAGTGATCTGCCTGGGACTAGGGAACCTCAGTCTACGTTACCCCACCGGTCTCTGAATACCTATCTCACTGCAGTTAACCAAAGGATATTACCCTACCCACACATCGTCCTGACTGCATGACTCAACACTCAACTCTGGCATCTATATGGAAACAAAATGTGTATTGTACAAATGAGGGTGATGATGGTGGGGATGATGATGATGAGATAGACCTATTAACCGATAGAACAGTCCAGACAGCAAGCCTGGGCGTAGCTTAAGGGTGGAGCAGTCATCACTGGAAAGGCTTCGAGTAGACGCCACAGGTCATCCTGTTACTAGATCTCACCAGAGTTGGATAGTCTTCCATCCAGCTCTCGTCTTCGCCCAGATGAAAGAATAATAGTTTGTTGACCTGGACTCGTTCCGGAAAACCTACTCCGTGTTGCTCCAAATGAGTGTTCCACACAGATGACAAAATGTTCAAGATCTGGCAGGACACAATATGAACACGGAGTTGCCCTCTCTGATAAAGTTCAAAAGAGTGTCATAAATATGAGAGCAACTTCTCAGATGATGATGGGGAATGTTGATGCTGGAGATACAGTCTCTAGACTCCAGCGGATTCATAGGCCAAACTGGCCTGGCACTACAAAGTCAATACAATCTGGTTCTAGCTGGGAGTGGATCTGTCGATAGTTCTGATACAAGGCACAATCACTCCATAAAGGTACTTGCCGTGAGTGTAGTCGGTCTGCAGATATCATAGACATAGTAAACATACTTGGTATTGACGACGGCCAAGGGTTAGTCGGACTCAACCTCTTGTGTAGTAAACTCGGGTGACACATACATGGTAGGATTCATCGTAGGGTTCTTGGTCCGCTAATCACACTTGCCTGGTCTCACTCACTGGACCCGTCACCATCTGATAAGACTTCACTCACGAAGGTAGACCTGCGGAAGACAACACTCAGTGAAAGTATCTAGAACCAAGCTTACCCTGAGCGAGTTCACTCTCACCACCTTCCTCAGCTACATGGACTCTTCACAGGAGAGTCCCAGTCCCTTCATATGCTGCTCACAGGTGCCAGTGAAGAACGGGGTCCAGGACCTGACAGGCTGCTAAGTCCCGCTTTATCTTCCCCGGACTGGAGTATAGCTTGTGCCAAGGTGGCTGGTCACTCGTCACTGAGGTGTCGGCCTACTCTGCAAAACTTCTACATGACATATAGGGTTAGTGAATCATTAGTAATGGTAGGCAGAATGGCCCTGAAGTAGGGCCGGTGATGAGCATCTGGACCCCTTCCTGGGTCACGCCAATCTCCCTGGTTCATGTCCCTATTACCAGCCAGCGCAGATATAGTACCGTGCCTCAGGTACAAAATCTAAATCCAATAGTATATACATGGTCTTAATAATTCTCCATGTAGCAGAGATCCACACCCCGTTCTCTCCCTCCCTCCTCAAGGGCCAGAGCATTTAGAACGGTGTCACTGCCCTTATCGGACAGCCCTGTCCCGTAGGTCAATTCTCCCACATTGTCCCCCTCTCCGGAATCCACTATATATTAAGCTGGCAGTCCATTGAGGGACACTATCTATAAGACAGATGAGAGGAAAGCCAAGAAAAGAAGCCAGTGGTCGCCCACCAAGTGACAAAGACTTTCGACTCAAGTCACGACCTTGAAACGAGCTCCGAGAGTTCTATATATCTTCGCACTACAATCGCCTCGCCGAGCTGCGTCGATTGAGCCCGCACATGCCCTAGTATAGGCGACGTCCTACACAACTTCCGCTTTCCTCCTTGTGACGTCATTCCGCATCGACGACGTTCGATTTCAGGAAGCTGGTTCATGTGGGAACTCAAATTAAAGCTCTCGTTGTCCTGAACCAAGTTAACCCAACCTACAGTAGCTGTGAATAACCCCAGCGCCGCTAACACAATAAATATCCCTGTATTACACTGCTAGCAAATAAACGCTTCAACAGGTTTTGCCTTCAGGCAACGCCAGTAGTCTGTTCCCACATGCCCCACTTTCCCGCGCCACGGTTAGTACACACCGCCTAGCACTATCGGGTCACTGAGTACCAAAGTTAAATAAACTAAAGGGTACACATACCTTCAGATTGCTGAACACAGTTTCATACTGGAGTAGCTGTAACTCGGCAGGACTAAACGTCGGATTTCTTTAACCATCTTGAGACATCTGTCGCCCCAGCTCTCTCTAATGAAAACACACTGTGCACAAAAGCGTCTGTCCACGCGCCCTGACAGCCAGAAACTGTTCTTTGTCCGCCCGGCCTAATCCTCGGCGCATGCGCCAAAACCATGCGCTGTCAGCCGGTGAATCAAATTCACCTGGTCTGGGTTTTTAGAATAATCTAGAACGCCAGCCAAAGGGCGGTAATTTTCCAAAGAACCGGGTCGGGCAATAGTAGGGTTGTCTGCCTTATACCACAAGGTCGAATCTATGGCTTCTATCTCGTGACAGTATGGTTAATTTCTTGTTCATTTGTTGTAGCCCTAAGAGGCCAGCAAAAAATTTTAATCTGTAAGTAAATAAGTAAGTGCCTCATCAAAAGTATACAAACACTGTTTGAAAAATAAATGTATACCTAAATAATCTGTTATAAAATGTAAGTATGTAAATATTAAACCGATTTTCTTTAAGAAATCTAACAGAAGTATATTCGTTTTTAAAATATTTTATTTCCGTATTAATTTTCTTATTTCTAAAAGAATATAAAAGAAGCTTAAAGTATTTAGTAATATTATCTATAGTATTTTTAATTATATTTTTAAAATTTAAGTAATGTCCCTTGAACAATATTAGATGTTTATGTCCCCTCCTCGTTGCTTAATTAACTGTTTTTCTTTTAGAGATCTTGTAATTCCGCAGAATGCTCGAACATAATTATTAAGTGTAGTGATCAATGTTATTATAATCTTTTAAATATGCTCTAAGCTACTAGGAAAATGAATGTACAGTTGAATTGTATGATTTATTATTATATGTTGGAAGATATCAACATTGATGGGAAAGATTTAAGAATAATAACGAATATTTACTGGAACCAAGTAGCAGCAATTGAAACAGAAAATAAAGAGGGAAGTTACGAACAGATAAAGCTAGGAGTACGACGGGACAGTCTTGTCACCAGATCTCTTCTTACTATATAGCGAAGTAATAATGAGAGAGATCAAAGAGACGTCAGGAATACTAATCGGAGGTTTCAATATTAAAAATAATAATAATAATATACGCTATGCAGATGACACAGTATTGGTAGCGGATAATTCAACAGACCTACAACAATTGTTAGACATTGTTTAGTTTAGTAGTTTAGTCGATGGATCAACATCACGGCACACGGGTGCAACCCATAAGTACTCCGTTCTCCTCCTAATTCAAATCTGAGTCTGGAGAAACTCAGCTCAGTGCACGAACTCGTAGCACCGGCGAGGATCCTGAAAATACTAGGGTAGATTTTTAACTCAAAATTTTTGCCCGGGCTAGCGCCGTTAGGCTACTCTTTTTCGATTTCCAACTGCCAAGGGATTTTTTACGTGCGCAACAATACACACGGGCGTCCGATCTCACTACCCAGAGACCAGGGGAAATTTTATTACTAGAACCCGGGACCTCCAGCACTCTAGGCGGACACCTATACCTCGAGACCACGCAGCCCCCAACCAATATTGACATATTACAAGACAATGACATGGTTATGGTAATTTCTATCACACTTTTAAGTTTTTTTTTTATTTGAATCCCCCACATATATTTACTTCAGGTATTTACTTATCGGTCTTCCTCTTGGTCTCTTCCCTTCGATCTTGCCAGTCGTTACCAAGTTCTCTAAGTCATTTCTTCTCATAACGTGCCCAAAACATTTTGACTGTCTACGTCTAATGACTCTAATCAATTTACGATCTTCATGTGTTTCTTGAAGGACTTGTTCATTGGTTTTTCTTCTGTCCATGGTATTCTTTGCATTTTCCTCAGAAACCACATTTCCACAGCCATCAGCTGTTTTTCAGCTTGACTGCTTATTGTCCACGCTTCACATCCATACAGACGTATAGGTTCTATGTAGCACTTCAACACTCTTTTTCTCGTTTCAATTGATATCTTTTTATTGGTTAGTGTATGTTTTTCATCTTGCAAAAGGCTACCTTCGCAATGGCAATTCTTGTTCTAATCTCTTCAAAGCATCTCCCATCAGATGTTATCACTGTGCCGAGATAACTGTATCGATTCACTTGCTTAAGAATATGCCCAGTTACTCGTATATCACATTGTGGTATTTCCTTCTTCCCAGTGACGACCATAATCTGTGTCTTCTTAATATTTATTTCTAACCCTAGTTGTTCCGCATGGATCAATTCGTGTGTTAACTCCCGTCATTGCCATGACATAACACTGTCAAGAATCTTCTCCCGCTGTCTTCCTCTGCCTCTCTTTCAGCAAATTTTTCCGGTTGTTGCACTTTTTGTCTCCTCATAATGTGGCCAAAACGATGACTGCCTCTTTCTGCTGTTTGTGATAAGTTTCTTTGCGACTTAGCTTCCCTCAAAATGTCCAGATTGCTCATTTTGGCTGTCCAAATAATTTTCAGCATTATTCTATAAAACCACATCTCGAAGGCTTCTTGGGATTTTTTCGCCTGTTTACTAATTGTTCAGGATTCGCAGCCGTATGTTAAAATTGGTCTTATGCAGCATGCAAGCACTCTTTTTCTACTGTTCTTTATCTCAGTGATGCATCTTCCATCTGATGTTATCCATGTGCCTAGATATCCGAATTTCATAGAAATATGTAATTAAGTAATTCCGAAAATGAATGCAGAGTATAAGCTTCTGACCAGTAGTGCGGCACAGCCCTGGACATTCACGGAGGTCAGCGTGGCCGAATGGACAAGAAAACTAGCTCTTAAACTCAGTTGTACTGATGCCGAGGTAGCGGGTTCAACTTCCTACACCTGTCAGTTGGACTAACATGCTGACTTCTCATCCTTGACTTGGGGACGTAAATGACAAGTACCTCTGAAGTCGGACTGTGTTCGCTTGATGCAGAGTGACACTTGCAAAAGGACAAGTTAATCCACACGCACACATCAGTACAGTGCACTCCAATAGTAGCGCATGTACGTACTATGTTTGAGGTCAAAGTGAGTGAAAAAAAAACAAAAACAAAAAGCATTCACTAGCCACAAAGTTATGAAACACATGACCTCTTTCTGTCTTCAGCAGTTATTACTTACATTATTAACATCCCAAATGAATTGGCTTTTTTTTTCTTCAAACATGTTAACTGTTTGGGTGTAAAGGAGTTAAACTAATGATACTAAAGTACAGAAGGAGATAAACTAAAACCTATCTGAAACAGAAGGAGCTCAGAAAATATATCGTGAATAGAGAAACCAAGGAATGTATAGAGTAACTGAGAAATGTATTGGGGTAAGCAAGTTCTGTGTAGAGTAACTGAGGCATGCTTGGGGTAAGCAAGGAATGTATAGATAAAGCAAGGATTGTATAGAGTAACGAAGAATTGTATAGCGTAACCAAGGATAGTATAGTGGAACAAAAGATATTATAGAGTAACCAAGGATTATATAGTGTAACCAAGGATTATATAGTGTAACCAAGGATTATATAGTGTAACCAAGGATTATATATTGTAACCAACGATAGTATAGTGTAACAAAAGATATTATAGAGTAACCAAGGATTATATAGAGTAGTCAAGGATTATATAGTGTAACCAAAGATAGTATAGAGTAACCAAGGACAGTATAGTGTAACCAAGGAATGTATAGAGTAACCATGCACAGTATATATGAACCAAGGATATTGTAGAATAACCAGCACAGTATATGGTAACCAAGGAATGTATAGAGTAACTAAGAAACGTATAGAGTAATCCAGGAACGTAAAGAGTAACCAAGGATGCATATATTAACCAATGAATGTATATAGTAACTAAGGAAAGCATATGGTAACCAAGGAACATATAGAGCAGAGGTTCGCACATTCGCCTGCGGGAGTCGAGGGAAATGAACGAGCTGATAAACTGGCTGGCTCTGCACCCCCTGTAGATGGCCAGCCCATGGATCGTGCCGATGTTATTAACGCCCTTAAAGATATGGCGAGAACAGAAGACTTTGACGTCAGTGAATCCACATCGCTATCCAGGATGAAAGACTTGGGAGTAAGAATCGGCACGGCCAAGCGCGAGAGGTACATTGAGAAAACGAGTTGCCTCGTCAACCAACACAGAACTGGCACTATTAGCCACCGGACGCTGATGAATATGCTGGGGAAGGATCTGAGCACCTATGGACCTGTCCGGAGTGCAATGAAGATACCCCAACTGATCTGTTTGGGTGGTATCTTGTTGTCTATATGTGTTATGAATAAGAGAAGGGACAAGAGAGGAATGTGTATGGTTAATTTCCTGTACATTTGTTGTAGCCCTAAGAGGCCAGCAAAAATTTTAATTAGATAGAAATATGGTAACTGCTACATTAAAAGTATACAAACACTATTTAAAAAATAAATGTATAACTAAATAATCTATTATAAAATGTAAGTATGTAAATATTAAACAGATTTTCTTTAAGAAATCTAAAAGAATTATATTCGTATTTAAAATATTTTATTTCCATATTAATTTTCTTATTTCTAAAAGAATATAAAAGAAGCTTAAAGTTATTCGGTAATATTCTCTGTAGTATTTTTATTTATATTTTTAATATTTAGTAATGTCCCTTGCAACAATATTAGATATTTATGTCCCCTCCTCGTTGCTTATTTAACTGTTTTTTAGAAATCTTGTAATTCCGCAGAATGCTCGAACATAATTATTAAGTGTAGTGATCAATGTTATTATGATCTTTTAAATATGCTCTAAGCAACTAGGGAAATGAATGCACAGTTGAATTGTATGATTTATTATTATATGTTGGAAGATATCAACATTGATGTGAAAGATTTAAGAATAATAACGAATATTTACTGGAACCAAGTAGCAGCAATTGAAACAGAAAATAAAGAGGGAAGTTACGAACAGATAAAGCTAGGAGTACGACAGGACTGTCTTGTCACCAGATCTCTTCTTCCTATATAGCGAAGTAATAATGAGAGAGATCAAAGAGACGTCAGGAATACTAATCGGAGGTTACAATATAACAAATAATAATAATAATAAACGCTATGCAGATGACACAGTATTGGTAGCGGATAATTCAACAGACCTACAACAATTGTTAGACATTGTTTAGTTTAGTAGTTTAGTCAATGGATCAACATCACGGCACACGGGTGCAACCCATAAGTACTCCGTTCTCTTCTTAATTGAAATCTGAGTCTGGAGAAACTCAGCTCAGTGCACGAAATCCGTAGCACCGGCGAGGATCCTGAAAATACTAGGGTAGATTTTTAACTCAAAATTTTTGCCCGGGCAGCGCCGTTAGGCTACTCTTTTTCGATTTCCAACTGCCAAGGGATTTTTTACGTGCGCAACAATACACACGGGCGTCCGATCTCACTACCCAGAGACCAGGGGAAATTTTATTACTAGAACCCGGGACCTCCAGCACTCTAGGCGGACACCATACCTCGAGACCACGCAGCCCCCGACCAATATTGACATATTACAAGACATTATGTGGTTGTTTCGGGATTTGAAATTTAAATATTGAGCACAACCCACTACTGGCAACGCCGATCGCATTCTGGTATGAACCTAAGGCCTATCCACGTCAATATGGAAGCACTATACTCGAGTTTCGCCCTCGTTTGAGCTCGTCAGTAGTGCATATCCCTGACCGGATCCGGAAACAGTCCCGGATCACGCGTTTGAAGCGGGTGTGTAACCACGCGGCACACACTGGACACACCAAATTATCACAACAGAACATCACAACGCTACCCATCGTAGGCTATGCTCAAGATTGCCCAATCGCCGCGATCGACGTCCGTCAATCGATGGGACCCGAACGATCAGGTCTTCTCACTGGCAAGGAACACCAGGCCTCCTAAATCCAGTGAGCAATACTCAATTCATTATGTGGTTGTTTCGGGATTTGAAATTTAAATATTGAGCACAACCCACTACTGGCAACGCCGATCGCATTCTGGTATGAACCTAAGGCCTATCCACGTCAATATGGAAGCACTATACTCGAGTTTCGCCCTCGTTTGAGCTCGTCAGTAGTGCATATCCCTGACCGGATCCGGAAACAGTCCCGGATAACGCGTGTGAAGCGGGTGTGTAACCACGCGGCACACACTGGACACACCAAATTATCACAAGAGAACATCACAACGCTACCCATCGTAGGCTATGCTCAAGATTGCCCAATCGCCGCGACCGACGTCCGTCAATCGATGGGACCCGAACGATCAGGTCTTCTCACCGGCAAGGAACACCAGGCCTCCTAAATCCAGTGAGCAATACTCAATTCATTATGTGGTTGTTTCGAGATTTGAAATTTAAATATTGAGCACAACCCACTACTGGCAACGCCGATCGCATTCTGGTATGAACCTAAGGCCTACCCACGTCAATATGGAAGCACTATACTCGAGTTTCGCCCTCGTTTGAGCTCGTCAGTAGTGCATATCCCTGACCGGATCCGGAAACAGTCCCGGATCACGCGTGTGAAGCGGGTGTGTAACCACGCGTCACACACTGGACACACCAAATTATCACAACAGAACATCACCCAACACCACCCAACTTCATGACCGAGGGGGAGTGAAAATCAACCGAGGTCAAGGTCAATCCTCCGCAATCCTCCAAATCCTAACCGAATCCCACATTTATAACTACTATCAGTAATTTCTGGCATTATTAAATACAAGACATTACGATGGTTCTTTTCTTATTGTTGTTGTTGTGTTACTATTGTTTGTCCCCCACACGCGGCTATAATCAACTGTTCATCTAGTCGTTTAGGATGAAATAAATTACATTTGTCATACATTGGGCGAAGTTCGTCACTACAGCTGATGTGAAGGTGTCCGATGAATCCAATAGACCGGAAAAGATTGTACACAATGTGGGGCGGACAATTTCTTGAAGGTTTATGATTTATTTCGAGGTTTTCTAGCCTATATGAGTTGTCACGCAGCTACTTTTCTGGACACGTCGTATGCCGCTGCATCCTTATAAAACAGTGGTCTGGTAAAGTGCAATCATTTATGATGTGTCAGGATCAGTATGGGTTTAGGTGGAAAGACTTATAAACTTCTCTTCGCCACCAGGAGAATTTACCCTTTTGGATCTCACCACAGAAAATGTGTTTTAGAGAGACGATGGTCCTATGTGGAGTGTATGGCCAGCTTTTCGGGTCCATACGCTACATAAGTACAATATCTCTGCTATGGATACCAGCTCTGTCAAGAAGAGCGGTATATAGGTTCTTGTCTTGTCATTTGCTATTCATCGCCATTCTAAGTATGAAAATGGTGCAGCTTCTTGCATGCAGCCCATGTTAGACATCAGCACTGGGGGAACCACAGCTTTGTAACCCTTCGACTTTGTATGTAGACTAGTGCCATGTCGATGCCAAACATTGTAGAATCTTCACAATCGCTGCCTGTTTCGGCGATCCTAGTGTTTGTTTCATCATCATTTGTTGCGTTCTAGGATAACGACCCACTTAGGTAAATGTATGAAACGCAACCTTGTCTAACTTCCTGTTCTGTTTCAAACCAACTTGTCCCATATCACAGCAGTCGTGCAATGGAAACGAGAAAATATTGTATCTTTATTAAATGTATTGTCGTTTCTCTTTTATCCTAATGGTAGACGTTAATCGTTAGTGTGTCGTCTCAAGAATAACCATGGTTGTTCAAGCAGGTGGAAAAAGAACAAGATAAGCTGAACACAGTGCAATCTTGTATGTTGGTTATAAGTGCACATAGGGTTTTCATAATCCAAGACCAGCAAACTGCACATAAAGAACTCGGGGCAACCCACTTGTCAGTTTTTCTTTCATTACACTCGTCGTGCCGTGTCCACTTCTACAAAACCCAAAAGGCTGTATGGGGCCACACATCTGCGTTGCACGCTGTAAAACTTGTCAATCTGTTTTCGGAATGTAGAGTTCTAATGAGGTTTTTCCTGTCCATTCCTAACTTGTATCTGCCGTGAGTAAGTTTCCATTGTCTGCCTATTTCTCTGGACTATTCAAGCAAGATGATCTGTATACCTGATCACGACCATTGAGCTTGCGCCTTGTTACAACTGCTTTACTTGGCGGAGCAATTAAGCTTACGCCTTGTTACAGCTACTTTACATGACTATGATCATTGCGAGCTTGCAACTTGTTACAACTATAATACTTTACGTCACAGGGCAATTAAGCTTGCATCCTGTTACAACTACTTTACATTACCACGATCATTGAGCCTGCACCTTGTTACAACTACTTTACATTACCGCAACCATTGAGGTTGCACACTGCTACAACTACTTTACGTGGTCATCACCATTGATCTTGTACCTTGTTACAACTATTTTACACAGCCATGGTTATGGCCATTGAGCTTGTATCTTGTTACAACTACGTTAAATGAAAGGGCGACTGAGGAGAGAGAAATGGCAAGGGGTGGGGAGTTTATTTAGACGCACAATGATGCAAAGGACTAGCAAAGAGAGATTGTTTTGAACATCTATTAAAAAAAAAAAAAACTTAACAGTGTATATAAACAAGAGACATGCCAGATATTTTGACCAAATGCCTAGCGCGACACTCTTGGTAAAACCATAGAGGAAGGAAAAGTCGAAGGCAAGCGAGCAAGAGGTAGGTAACGATATAAAGAGATTGACGAACAACAGTCTGTCAGTGAACAACCATGGCTAGATATAGAAAATAACTGAGTTTCATCACTGCCAACTTTCATTGTGATGACGGCACTTGATTAATAGGAAAATTAAAACAAGAGAAAAATAAATGACCTAACCAGTAAAATGTTCACATTTCAAAGAGAATGTTTTAGTGTCTTCATGATATTGAATACCCATGTGTATCACAGTATTGACCTCAGCATTGTTTGACTAATCCAGTTATGCTGCAGTGGTGGTCATGGGCTGGAGTTCCTAGAGGTTCTGAGCCTCATGAACAATGATCAACACCTGTCGTGCAGTGATCCCAACTACATCAACATCAGTGGTATCATGTGCTACTTCCTTCTAGCCCTGTTTGTGAAGATCAGCCTGGTTCTGAAGGTGGCCTTCATGTTCATCGTGGCGGCTGGTCACATCCTGGTTATGGAACTCACACACAAAAGCCTGTTTGTCAGTTTTGATGAGGACATACAGTGAGTATATTTACGAAATTCCTTACTGTTTGTCAATGTATGGTTTACAGGTTACGAGTTTCACGGTTCTTCATTTCACTATGAGTGGTGAGTTGCGTGAAGGTTCATATCTCACTCTTCCGTCCGTATGAGTACTGTACTAGGTGGACAATAGTTGTGAGATGTAATGCTCTAGTTGTCTATTTAAAAAAGTTAGTTGCTTATCCTTTACATGACATTTCCAGTCAACACCAGAATTTGTTGCTGTTGTTGATGTCTTAGCAAGTTTACGCTCAGTAGTTTGCCATTGCTTTCTGAACACCGGCACCCATACCATTTCGTGAAAAACCCAGTGCAACGCAGTCTGCTTCCAAATCGCGCGCATCTGTCTTTCGAACGCGGGTATGAGGGATCGCGAGCCCCGTCCGTAACCCCTTCGCCACGGAGACCGGCAGTTGTCTATTATTTCCCTGAAAGAAGCGACTGGGTAAATTGAAAACACAACAGTCATTGATCAAAGGTATGATGGTGTTATAGCGTAGTGGCTAGACGCTCGCCTGTCGTACATGCGGCCTTGGGTTCGGGCAGCATCAAGGAGGTTTCGAATATTTTCAAAAATGGACCTGGGCTTCAGGGTCGACGCAGCCTAAAATATGTAACAGGAAACGTCTTGGAAAGTAAAGACGGCCGGCGTGATACCGACCACATCAGCCACTTAGTGCCGTTTGGTCTGTACAAATATGGCTCTTGTCCCAAATGCCCAAAACGACTAGGTGTGTAAAAGGGACTTTTAATTGTTTTCCCCCAACAACTTGGACAGCGATGATGACTAGTCAGCCAGTTACACAAGTCCTTTTTGTCATTCTATGGATGCATACCATTGAACTACATTTCACCAATTGTCCTATTCATCCAATCCCATTGCGAGTTCTATAAAAACTAGCATCCTAGTGTCGATCCGCGAACAATATGATTAACGAGTGATAATTCTGGATATTTTTTCCCGTTCGCTCACTTGTTTGGACTCAAGCGTAGTCCATAAACACGCAACTACTTTTGTAAGGGACTTATTTGTGCGTGGGGATTGGCTTTCCCTGTTACATGTCCTTCGCCATCAGGCGAACCCGCTTCGAATTCTGAGGTACTTATAATTTATGTCCACAAATCTAGGGCGAGAAGTCAACATTTTAATTCAACTGACAGGTGTGGCGATTGAACCTGCTACCTCAGCAACAGCACACCGCAAGTTTAAGAGCGAGCCCTATCCATTCCGCTATGTTGCCTCCAGCGTGAACACTACAATTTGTTTTACCTTAGTCCTTTATTTAATTAAGTACTCTATAGTTAGTTCGTTGACTGGCTGGCTGATTGGTGAACCCCAGTACCCATCAGAGCGCGTGTAATGGTTCTTTATTTTTTACTTTTACTGCACACGGATATCTCTATAAGTGCTCCATCCAGTCTCCTCCAGTAGATCACACAAAACAATCTTCAGCACACTGATCGAACACAGTAGCAGCGGCCAGAAACCATAATCTGTGTACACCAGAATCATGCAAACTACACGCATGAATGGGTATGCTTTCTCATTTTAAAATGTAACCTGCTCAGCGAATAATTAGCCTGTTGATTGTAATTTCCAATTACTGAGGGATCCAAAAGTCAACGCCCTGAATCCACCCTAGGTCTGCTGGAGGTAGAAGCAAGCGCCGTTCCTCTTAGCCAGCCCGCAACCTTTCTTCAGATATTATAGAGGAAACACCATTTGACGAGTTGCTCCATTCAGCCACAAATGTCAATAGATGATATGGTGGTGAGCAAATGTAAAATAAACTTAAAAGAATTTAACTGATTATATTTACATCAAAACAATGTTTTCCCGTAGTGAATTTGAATAACGAAGACACAAACCATAGATTGTACGATTTATTGCCTGGCATATTTCGCTGCATCTCTTCAGGTACATACTGCAGAAGTCACACAACGTAGTGTAAAATAACTAGATACATCGTTCAAGCTGAAATATACACTTGTTCGCACAGTAATATCAATTGTTTACCATGGTAATTTTAAATTGACTACCATGTCTTTCTGTTTGTACAAAATTGGCCTATGTAGATGACTCAGACTCATTAGGACTTCTACAAACTTTAACAAACGACTATTTTGTGTATGAAACAACACGCGAAAAGCGCTGTCTCTATCAATTACATGACCGGTTTCCAAGACATAACGTGCAATGGATGACGCCGGAAGTTTATAATTGTGGTGTGTCAGCCTTCCCATGATCCCATCGCCTGTGTGTAATATATTGTCAATCCAGTTTGGTATGTGTTCAACAACCCTGCTGTATAGCTGCCGCTTTGTTCTGCCGATGTAGGTAGACTCGCAGCTGCATGTGAATTGATAAATGCAATTGGATGTGGCGTACAGAGGGGTAGATTCTTTTACTGCTGGGGTGGGTATTGGTGTGGTTCTGTACCTAATAACTGAGGTTGCAGCACAGAATGTTCTGCCGACTGCTATAATGAGCCGGTCCTGTAGACGTTGAATTTACGCCATCCCCTCGAAAGATTAGCTGGATAAATACCTTGAGCTTTAGGGACTATATTTAACCAGGGAGATCGGCGATTAGCGCAGTAGCAAGCATCCTTGTCTGCCGGCTCGATAACCATCTTTCGAATTCACACCGATATCACTGTTTTTTTTTTAAAATTGATTTGGACTACCAGGTCTTCCCAGGTTAAACTAGCACCAAGAACTTTCTTCAGAAGTAAAGGCTACTGGAATTATACTGACCAGGGCAATCGAGTGCCGATTGGTAAAGAAACTAAATTGTTATCAACATATTCCCAAAATGCACCTCAAGGGGCGTTTGCAACATGCATATGCAACATTAAAGTTAAAACCGGTGTTCTTACAATTGTTCATCCCACAGCGCCTACGTGCCTAGTCACGTGTATGGCATTCTGGCTTTCATCTTATTCCTGCTGGGATTCATATTGCAGAACCGAGAACAGGAGGCTACCCTTCGTCTCGACTACATGTGGAAATCACAGGTAATCAGTTTGACACGACACATATAATATGGCATTAATTTTATTTTGCTGAAATAAGCGTATACATGTGGGTAAAAGACTGAAATAAAGGTAATCAGAGCCATGAAATGTGTGATTCTTCTTCTTTCGTCCTTTATTTCTCCCCTAATCCCTACTACTGGGGCATAAGTCCCCAAACAACTCACTCCATGCCGTTATATCCTTATAACATGAAAACAGTTGTGTGCGTGGCTCATGTAAGAAGGGAAACAGAGGGGAAGAGAGGGAGAGACAGAAGGAGAGACACAGACAGGGTGAAGGAAAAAAGAGGGAGAGACACTGACAGACAGATAGACAGACATAGAGACATATAGAGTGTGTGTGTGTGTGAGAGAGAGACATATAGAGTGTGTGTGTGTGTGTGTGTGTGAGAGAGAGAGAGAGAGAGAGAGAGAGAGAGAGAGAAAGATAAACGCAGACACAGTGCATACAACCTTACAACGAATTCACACCAGGAGAATATAAATCAGTTATTTACATCTTATGCAAAGGTTTCTTCTCGCTACATTATCAAACAATCTCAGAATGGCGAATAATAATAATAATAATAATAATAATAATAATAATAATAATAATAAGAAGAAGAAGAAGAAGAAGAAGAAGAAGAAGAAGAAGAAGAAGAAGAAGAAGAAGAAGAAGAAGAAGAAGAAGAAGAAGAAGAAGAAAGGCGTATTGGGTATTTATTGCTGATTCCATATTTTTCTAGATCAATCAGCTCTCTGTGAACGAAATAGGCAACATCACACCGACCACCTCTACTTCCCACGATATATTCTGGTTCACATTTTAGCCTGGGGTCGACTAGAAGCTCAGGCCAATTTAAGAAAGGCTCCCCAATGGCCCTTTCGATCACCATAGAGATGGCAGGCAAGAGTGTAAGCCACTTCGCTACTGTGCGCTCCAAAATGTACAGTAATAACTGACTGTTGTATTTCAGGCAGCGGAAGAGAAGTCTGGGATGCAGGAACTTCAGAGACAGAACTCTCGGATCCTGTGTAACCTCCTCCCTGAACACGTGGCTAACCACTTTCTGAATCTCCAGACCAGCAGTCATATGGTAATGAGGTTTTCTAATGTAAATTAGTGTCCTGTTTTTATATGCCTTACATTGGGAAAACCCGAAAGTAGTATTAAGTAGAAAGCCTTAGCTTGGAATCAACAGGGGAAAAGAAATATAGGAAGACCTGTAAACTCAGTGAGAAGAGAAGCAGAGACAGAAATGAACAATATACTATACAGGAAGGACATTGTCAAGGATGCATGGGATAACTAAAGATTGAGTGAGTTAATTAAGGGCCTGTGTCCCAGTGGAAGATAGAGGGAAAAAGAAGAAAAATGTTCTATGTATGTTTAAATTTTGGAGTTATCTATAGGGTGCATTTTTAATGACTGTGCAGTGTTTGAAAATATTGTTTGATAATATGAGCTCAGAATATTATTTGGCAATATGGATAGTAAATAGTGGTCTCACTAGTACTGTAATGTGCCGCATGACCACCATACTGATAGACTCAGTAATAATGGTAACAGACTGATGACTTTCGTCGTTAGGGTTGTGTGGATGTATTATATAAATAAGAAAAGGATGACATATCACCATACCCTTAGTCTAGGGGAGTAGATCGAACGTCTAGGACAAGGGCGACCCTGTAAGTAAAATAATGCCTAGACTAATCACTCTGGGGTTGATTGCAACGTCCTGCAAAGGACATGCAATATTTTAGCAGCATGACGCCAGGCCTTTGATCATGTACCACTATGTGGACAAATAAAAGTAAGATTAAAGAGAGGGAAAAAAATGGTTAAGAACATGAGACTTAATAAAGAGGTTCTGAAAATAGATAAAGAAATGCAAGAACAATACAGAGTGAGTGTGAAAAATAGGTACAATGCAATAACTAAAATACAGAGTATAGATGAACAATGGGAAATGTTAAGGGACTCCATTCATCAAACTAGCAAAGAAGTATTACCGGAGAGAGGCAAAATAGCTAAGAAAAAATGGATGAATGAAGATATCTTAAAACTGATGGACAAAAGAAAACAGTATAAAAATGACAAACAAGAATACGCTAAGATAAATAAAGAAATAAAAGATAAATGTGGGAAGGCTAAAGAAAGTTGGTTAAACGAGCAATGCAAAAAGATTGAATTAAATTCCATTAAAGATACAAAAAATATGCACAGACAAATCAGTGAGCTTACAGGAAGAAAAATAAGAATAAATACAGGGTGTTTGAAATCAAAAACAGGAAAGATAATATTAGAGGAAGATGCTATAATGAAGAGGTGGAATGAGTATATAAGAGAATTATATGAAGGAGAAAGGGCAGAATTAACAGAAGATAGTAACTTAGAAGGTCCACCTATTCTGAAAGAAGAAGTCGCTGACGCTATGAAACGTATGAAGAAAGGAAAAACAGCTGGGCCAGATGAAATCACAATAGAAGAATTAGAAGTATTGGGAGAATTTGGAGTAGATATATTAACTAAAATGTTGAATGATATTTACAGCAGTGGATATTTACCCAGTGATATGCTGAAATCTGTATTTATAGCTATACCAAAAAGACCAGGAGCAATTGATTGTGAAGATTTTCGTACAATTAACCTTATAAACCATATCACTAAGCTTCTACTCAGAATCATAATGAGAAGAACCAAAAAGAAAATAAAAATGGAAATTAGTGAAGAACAGTATGGATTTGTGGAAGGAAAGGGCACAAACAATGCAATTTATACATTACGGACACTAATAGAAAGGTCAATAGAGAAACAGAGAGACATATATTTGTGCTTCATAGATTATACTAAGGCATTTAATAAAGTAAAACATGATGAACTGATTAAAATGTTGGAAGATATCAACACTGATGGAAAAGATTTAAGAATAATAAAGAATATTTACTGGAACCAAGTAGCAGCAATTAAAATGGGAAATAAAGAGGGTAGTTACGAACAGATAAAGCTAGGAGTACGACAGGGATGTGTCTTGTCACCAGATCTTTTCTCCCTGTATAGCGAAGTAATAATGAGAGAGATCAAAGAGATGCCAGGAATACTAGTTGGAGGTTATAATATAAATAATATACGCTATGCAGATGACACAGTATTGGTGGCGGATAATTCAACAGACCTACAACAATTATTAGACGTTGTAGTAACAGAGAGTGCAAGGAAAGGATTCTCCTTGAATATCAAGAAAACAGTAACAATGGTAATATCAAAGAAAATGGTGATACCAAAATGTGACATAGGAATAGAAGGGAAAATCCTTAACCAAGTTGATAATTTTAGATACCTAGGGGCATTTATAACATCAGATGGAAGATGTACAACAGAGATTAGGAGCAGAATAGGGCAGGCAAAAGCCGCATTTCAGAAAATGAAGAGTATCTTATGCAATAAGTCACTATCACTGAATGTAAGAAAGAGAGTGCTGAAATGCTATGTAGAACCAGTTTTGCTGTATGGCAGTGAATCTTGGAATGTAAATGAACAAATTAAGAAGATATTAGCAGCAACAGAGATGTGGTTCCTGAGACGAATGTTGCGAATTCCTTGGACTGCCAGAGTAACTAACGACGACTGCCTGAAACAGGCTAACGAAACTAGAACATTATATACAACAATAAGACAGAGACAAACAGCCTTCCTAGGTCATGTGATGAGAAGAGAGGCATTGGAGAACATCGTAACAACTGGAAAGATAGAGGGGAAGAGAGGCAGAGGTAGACCAAGAGAAGTGATGCTGGGTGGATTGAGACGGTGGCATGGAGGAATATCAGCAGCAGAGTTGATCCAGAAAACCAAAGACCGAGATCTATGGAGAGCCATGAACGCCTACGCCAGCCGGCACGGCACTTGATAATGATGACGCCAGGGCCACCCACTCTTCTGAAATGAATACCAGAGACTGTCGTGAATGTCCTTGGAAGGTTAGGGGGCAAGGAAGCGAGGCCACCTTAACATCAGCATCGCTGTCATCATGTGTCATGTCGATACGTATCGGCGCTCAAGGTTCACATCTTGCGCGATCAACAGAGTCTCTGATTACATCTGGGATTTTGCTACGATTATTTCATTTGGCCATGTCTTCAAGATACTGACGTTGGTGGTGATGATGATGATTTTTTTTTTGGGCATATCCTTTTCATAGTACATCTCAGTCAACACCTGTATTTCTGCCGCTGTGATCTCTTGGCAAGTTTACATTCAGTAGTTTGCCATTGCTTTCTGAACGACCGGCGCGGATACCAATGTAAAATCAGTGCAACGCGGTCTGCTGCTAAATCGCGCGCAGCTGTGTTTCGAACGCGGGTATACGATATTACGAACTGCGTTCGTAAGCTCTTCGCCACGGAGACGGGCAATGATGATGTTAATGACTAGAAATGTTACATTAAAGACATACTTATTTTGATAACGCTTGATCATAGCTTTTACTAGTTTGTATAAAGCATATATTAAGTAATATCATCATCATCATTAAGTGCCTTGCCTACTGGTGTAGGCGATCATGCGGCTTCACATCTTATCTCCAACGGCATGTATCAATCCGTGTGCTGACTACCTTCGGTGCCATGACACATGAATTCAAGAATTTTCTCTCGCTCCACAAATATTTCCAGTTATCACATGTTCCAATTGTCGTCTCATAGTTTAGCGCGCGCGCGAGCACACGCACACACACACACACACGCACGCACGCACGCACGCACACGCACGCACGCACACACACACACACACACACACACACACACACACAAAACTGCCGCTTTCTGATGTTTGTGAAAAATTGCCTTTGTTAGTTAGCCTCCCCCATGATGTCCAGATTGCTCATTTGACTGCCCAATGAATGTTCAGCATTCTTCTATAAAAGAACATCTGAAAATCATCCAGGAATGTTTTCGCCTATTCACTAATTGTCCAGGTTTCGCAACCATATATTAAAACTCTTTCTAACTAACATGCAAGAATTCTGTTTCTAGCTTCCAACAGCAAGGACTTATTGCATAAATTGTTCTTCATTTGATAGAAAGCAGTTTTTTGTTTCTTGCCTTATTCTGTTCTTTTTCTCAGTAATGCACCTCCAAATGATGTTACCCATTGTGCCTAGATATTTGAATATATGTACTTACCGCAAAATAATGCCATTTACTTTAATTGTAAGATCTCTTTCGTTGATATCGCCATGACTTCGGACATTTAATAATAATATTATAATAAAAATGAATAAGAACAATAACTTGTCATGACCTAAAACTGATATCTCTGCCTGATATGTTCGCCACAGGAACTCTACAGTCAACATTACAACACCGTTGGTGTATTTTTTGCATCTATCCCAAATTTCTCCGACTTCTATGTGGAACTGGCGGCAAACAACCAGGGTGTGGAGTGTCTCCGAGTCCTCAATGAGATCATTGTTGACTTTGATGAGGTTAGATCGTCGTTTTATTTTCTTGAACTCTTAAAGGCCATCGCGTTTGATGGACTACTTTTCTCTCTAAATTTGAAGTTTACTGTGACAGCGCACTCGAACAATATCTGTGACTATGTGTTTTAATCGTTTCAGCTTAAGAATTATTCATTTATTCATGTCATATGGTATATAACTCTGCAGTATGTACTTGGTGATATGTAGTGAAATATGCCAGGCAATAAATCGTGCAACATATTGATTGTGGCTTCTGTGTTTAAAAATAATTATTGTCTTTCACTTCATTAATGTAACCAAATTACTGTTTTTAGTTCCTTCACTACTATCATTGTGTTGTTTATTAAGTATACCATTAATATCACCACCTAGAAGTTCTTTTCTCTGTTATTTTCTCACTTGATATTTTAAACGTGTGTTATTGTGAAACTAGTAGAAGTCGCTTTTAAATAAAGCACATAATATTTCAAACAAATATTATTATGAAACCAGCAGACGATAAATTATGGTGAAACAGTATTGGTTGATGTCTTAATTTTTTTCACAGATTAGACTAACTTTGTGCCTGTAGTGGCAAATATTTTGTCCCACTTGATGTCATTATTTTTCCACAAATGATACTTAATTGTATAGACAGCTGTGATAATTTCAGTGTAAGATAATCATTCATCCATGACCAGCTTAAAATAAGCTTTGACATTAGAGTCATCATCTATACTGATGGGCACGTTAAGATCGGTTCAGCTTACTTATCACAAAAGATGGAGAAAACAATCAAAGAGGATAGCGGCGTGTTCAAGACACGTACACCAAGCCTGACCACGGAGCCGCTCTACCCCCAGAACACTTGCATGGGCAGAAGAATAGGAAGTCATACAAGCGATAATCATAAAAGACTCCATGATCATGCTATACGAAATCGCAACCGGCAATCTCCTCTCAGAATGGCTAGGCAGAATTCGGAAGTCACGCTTCACATTACTCACCTGGATGTATGCAACGGAACATGACGAAGTTTAAGGTAATGCGCACGCAGACCAACTGACAAATAATACACCAATACACACGGGAAGAAGCATAGACAAGGCTGATATGATCAATGCAGCGTAGACTCGGTTGGCAGATACTGACGATACTCGGACGCAAAACCGATTACATGAACTGGGAGTGAAGCTTGGCCAGGCAAGTTAATGTCGCTTCGGGGAAAGAGAGGATATAACATAACCAACTCCTCATAGGAACAGTGAGCAGAAATACTTTGGGATGGCTGCTGCATCGGAGGAATGGGTATGCATGCCCAATTTGCAGTGACGCCTTTCTATATAACACAACATATCATAACATAATATAATATAACATAATATAACATAAGCTACGAGTATTACAGCTTTTTCGTTTCAATTTAATCTAAGTATTACTCCATGACCATTTCAATGTAAGCTCATTTCATTGTATACCAAGTGCTCATCCATGATCCTTTCAGTGTCACCTGTATTCATACGTCTATGACCACATTTCTGTTGTAGCTTATGGACATACCATACTTCTTTGGAGTGGAGAAGATTAAAACTATTGGCAGTTGTTACATGGCAGCCACAGGCTTGAAGCCTACACATCTAATAAAGGTGAGTTGTGTTTGCTGAAGCATATTTTAAGCATTGGTTTTTGGTTTGACAAGGATCACATTCCTTACACATGGATATCGCAATATGTGTTCCCATGTCCTCTCATCATCATCATCATCATCATCATCATCATCATCATCATCATCATCATCATCATCATCATCATCATCATCATCATCATCATCATCATCATCATCATCATCATCATCACCATTATCGTCATCATCATCATCACATGCCTTGCGAAGTAACGTCGGCGATCATGTCTCACCACAGATAAAATTTTCTTTGGTGACATGTACTAATTCCACTTATTGATGACATTGTCAATATCATGCCAGGGTGTATTCAAACTGAGTAATTTTCACTGGTCAATCTCATTCGCAATAATAATAATAATAATAATAATAATAATAATAATAATAATAATAATAATAATAATAATAATAATAATAATAATATAATAATAATAATAATAATAATAATAATAATAATAATCTGAGTTGTGACAAAGCGGTTACGAACGCAATTCGGAATCCTGCATTCCACTGTCAAAGCACATCTGCAAATGATTTGGAAGCAGACCGCCTAGAGCTGGTTTTCATACAATGGTATGAGTGCCAAATGCTCAGAAAGCAATGGCAAACTACTGAACGTAAACTTGTCGAGAAATCACAAATAGTGAAACAATGCTGGTGTTGACTGCGACGTCTTCAAAAGGATTTGCAACTAACTTTTTAAAAATAATAATAATAAATATAAGTACCAGTTAGGCCTCCAGTCAACACATTCACACTCCTTGGGCGTTATATTCCCGGCCTTCTACAAATATTTGAAATGTTAGTTTTCTATAAAATATTTGTTCCGTTAATAACGATGTTAAATGTTGCAGGCTAGCGAAGAGTCGGTGACTTTCTACTTGACCATGATAGTGGATTTTGTCATGGCGATGAAGGAAAAGCTGAAGAATATCAATGAAAACTCCTATAATAATTTTGAACTACGAGTGGGTGAGTTTACAGTGTTTCGATTGTGTGTGATTAAGCACACATTTATATATAATACACTTGTACACATTGTACAATCATGTATTTTTGTGTCTTTTTGTTTTTTCTAGGAAATTGTATTTGTAATTAGTATTCTTCCCAACAGTTTCTAGTTACTCGGGTATCACTTGGTGTGTACCAGTCCTGTATTCATTGCTTGTGTTGTTAGCGGCGCGTTAGCAAAGTTGATAGGGAACTGAGCTGATAATTTAAAGAGCACGGTCGGAGTTCGACGTCTGGGCTCGTCGTCTGCTAAGTGATGACCACATTGGCCACCTATTCCTCCATGCATTCAGGTCTACAAAATATAATGATGAATCTAAACATGGTAAGTACACAAAGATGAGTTAGACTATATGTGCTTCGTAACATACTTAAAAGACGATTCTCCTGAAATGATATGAAACGATAGTCGTAAATATGTTGAGAATGGTATTACTTGTTAATAATAATGACATAGCCCAGACTGGTATAACATAGATATACCAGAAGAGTAAATCAAGTAAATAATTTAAGACTGAGCATTAACCACAAGTACTTCATATTGAACAACATATGAGATTAATTAACAATTAAAGACTATGTGACTTTATAGAAAACCTAAGACAACAGCCTGTAATGTTCCCATAGTGTGCTGCGCTTAGTGTTCATCTAGCCTGCATTACCATGTTTTTTTTTAGTGAAAGAAGAATACGTCCCCAGTTTAAACTGCAAACAAGTATTTAGTATCATAATTACTACGATGTGGTGTGCATTTAGCACATTATATATTAACATTCAGAAGTGACAATAATATACAACGGATCATATTACGGCTGAAATGTATCTGGAATTTTGCAAATTAAAACTAAAATGTATCTCGAACTTTACAGATTAACATTGAAATGTGTTTGCAGCTGAACAAATTAACATCAAAATGTGTCTGCAGCTTTGCAGATTAACACCTTAATGTTGATTATGAAAGCTAAAATGTTTCCTTTATAAATTTATAGGTGTAAATCCTGGCCTTTAAGTAACAATAAATAACCTAAGTATTAGTCAAGTTTTGGGGAAATTCATATTATTTTCTTCAAGCACTCAACACACAAAGCAAAACAAACATGAAAATCATAACTATCTGGAAATACGAAAAAAAAATTTAAAAAAATTATAGCAATATCTTTGATAGAAACATTGATAGTAACTCATTCATTCATTCATTCAGTAGCATGTCCTTTGCAGAACCTCGCTCCCATAACAACCCTCCGGAAAACCTCTCGATCATAAGCAAGATGTCCCGCGTCTGATACACCCATCTGGAGATCATCCGCCACATCCTGCACCCATCTTCTCTTTGGTCTTCCTCTTCCTCTCTTCCCAGGCATATACCCTTCCATTATTGTTCTCTCCAAACTTTCGTGACGTTTCAAGTGACCAAAATATTTCAATTTTCTTTGTTTTATCGTCTTTAATAGCCAACCTTCTTCAATATTCAACTCTTGAAGTATGGATGCATTTGTTCTTTTCTTTACCCAAGATATTTTTAGAACTCGTCTATAACACTTATATTCAAAGGCGTTTATGCGCTGTTCAGCTTGTTTAGTAAGTGTCCTTGTCTCACAGGCGTATGTTGCAATGGGAAAGATGCATGCTCTTAAAAATCTAATTTTTGTAGTTCTGTCTGTCCCACTCCATAATTTATTCAGCTGTTTTAGTCTTTGAAGAGCATGATAGTAACTAGTACAATAATTATCTGAAGCTAAAGAAATGTTTGCAATTTCTTGGACTGAAACAATGAAAGTAACAGCCAGAATAGATTAGATACAAATAATAACTAACTGGCATAAACATGCACTGTTGTAGATACATTTGCAAGTATGTTGCTGAGATAAGTGCGTGTTTGGGATGTATCCATAACAATCTCTCAACGAAAACACTGTTTATACTAACTGTGAATTTCATAATCCACACACACCCAAAGATATGACTTAGTGTTTGAAGGTAAAAGCCCACATATGAGCTCAGAAGCCCAGACACATCAATTATGTTGCTGTCGATTTAATTGTGTAGCAGACCGCAACTACAACAAATCATGAATCAACACTAATAGCGCATATTAACGTCTGCTCACACACCAAATTCTAGAAACAGGGAAATAGGTGACATTCGCATTTGTGGTCACTGTTCCTGATGATGTCAAGAGCCCCCAAATGCTCCTTCTATGTCCAAGTGTCCAGTCTTCCTTTTTGCAGGATTGTCGCTCCAACTCTCCGTGGTGTCTTCATTTCTGGACAGCCATATCTGATGTTTCTTTTAACATAAACCATACGTTAATGTATAACGATCAAATAGTTGTCGCTACTGAGTCCTGTGTCTAGCACTCTTAACTCAAACAATGCACGCTGCCAATTGCATTACTACATTACTACTGACTAAGTGATGGATTATCATTAACAATCATTGCATTCCTCTTCTCAATGCCGAGTCAACACATTAACTTATCCATGTAACAAATTACCTTCACTGTCATTCACTGAGTTAACAATATACTTAGTCTCTGCCATCTACAGATTTCCTGTCTATCAAACCTGGTATCGTCTGCTGACATACCCAGTAAAAATACACCCTGAGTGTGCACTGGATTACAGATCATGATGTTCAATCAAATTACTTTTACATTAATGCTACACACATATGCATTCTACACAAATCGCTGCAACCAGATGAATTACAAGCATTGCATGCATTCTCAACTGTACAAGCGTCTTCTCGTGTATATGTTTCAAAACAAGCCTTCCTGTGTTCTCGCCGGGCAGCTGTTTTCATGAACCGCTTGACCCTTTTAAGGTCGGCCATCACAGTTCGTGATTTCGCCTGGGCTGTCCGTGAGCTCCTAACTCTCACGAACTCACTCACCAATACTTCGTGACTGTTCATACCTCTCACTCCGTGATATCTCACACTTGACATGCCCTATTCATCATCATCATAATCTTCATCATCTTTATCATTACCTTCATCATGACGTGTCTTCTTTACTCAGATCATGTTTTCCATATAATCTCTCCATCATATCGGTCACGACTCTGACTGGATTGAAAGAGTAATGCTAACATCTAAGTGTAGCTAACATTAAGTTTTTTTTGTTTTTTTTTCTTACTGGCCAATATATTTGTAAACATCAACTTGAAATGTGTTAGTAATCTTCCCTGCAACATTAGTCATTAGTCGCGGTTCCAACTTCACTTCCCCATTATGCTCCGTTCCTGTGCCAGTGAAAATTACACAAAATGCTCTTCACTGCCTCATTTGAAAAGTGGAACAGACAGGAGTCTCGACAAACCAACAGCCCGCACTGGTACACTGTGCATAATGCCGCCGCCAGAATGCCAACACAAAAGTCCTCCACGAAAAATGCAGTTCATTATCGATGGAAGCAGCAGTCACTAGAAAACCAGCAGCTACAGATTACTGCATCAGGCAATCCAGTTAGTTCAGCGCCAGGCAGGTCGCCATCATTCCGAATATGCAGTTCACGCTACAAACAACCGCGTACAGATGTAAAAACATCCCACACGAAAATCACAGCTCACAGTGTTGCGCCACGCACTCAGCTCAGTAGCAGGGCCACGGAACAATACACTACCAATACAACATGAGGAAAATACTAATTAAAAACCGAAGCCACAAGCATAAACATTCCAGAGGCCTTAACCGTTACCATGTCTAAATCTGTCGCTTTCACTACATTTCCTAGGAAGCTGCCATGGCACTGTGACTAGGCCCACTTGCCTACAGGTTCGGTGATCACATATTCGAATCTTCACCCAGGCGGAATTTTAAATTGATCTGGACTCTCAGGTCGATGTAGCCTAAAATATGTACCAGGAAGTGTCCAGGGTAATAAATGCGGCCGGCATAATTTTGACCACATCATCCTTCGAGTGCCCATTTTTTTCGCATATCATTTACAGGACATCGCTGTCAACATCAGCATCTTTCAGCAGATTGTTGATTTCTTGGCAAGATTACGCTCAGTAGTTCGCCATTGCTTTCTGAGTGACCGGCTCACATACCCCGTAAGTTACAGACGCTGAGAGAACCGCTACAGATTCTCGCGCACGCCACGTTACTCACGAGAGTATACGGGATTACGGAGAAAGTCGTGTAACTCCTAGACCAGGGAGACCAGCGAGTGCCCATTGGTCTATAAAAATATTTGAACATCAAATACCAAATTCGCCTCAATGTGTATAAAAGGGCGCTGTACTTTTTATTCACATTTTATCGCAGCCTTGAAGTTAAGGAAAGACAGTTATGTTCTGCAGTCAGTGGAACATACTTCACCAGTATCCATTACTTTTAAATTCAGCTCAGGGGTATCTTAATTGTATATGCTAATTCCCGCCAACATACTCACTTCATCAACATCCAACATTTCTTCAACTCATAACATGTACTGGTGTTTGTCAGGAATTAACGTCGGCTCAGTGGTTGCGGGTGTCATTGGGGCGAGAAAGCCACAGTATGACATCTGGGGCAACACAGTGAACGTAGCCAGTAGAATGGAAAGTACTGGAATACCTGGGAAAATACAGGTAAGGAAGTTTTAGTGCTGAAGTTGGTTAAATTAATTAAATTCAAAATGTACTGTAAATCTGTCAAACTTCAACAACCATCCTAACCTTGCGTTCTTGGGTGTTTATTTATTACAGTTGTGCGTGCGTGTAAGTCAGTCAATCAGTCAGTCAGTCAGTCAGTCAGTCAGTCAGTGAGTGAGTGAGTGAGTGAGTGAGTGAGTGAGTGAGTAATACATGGTTATTCATGTGTATATATTATGTCAGTTTATTCATTGGAAAACGTGGTATAACAATTTTGTTTTTACAAACGTAACCACATTATCACAAATCTAGTTTTATCAATACCCACACATTTATTTTAGGTATATTAATGTAGTCATTCCTGTTTGACTTCTGCACATGAGATCAATACTAAAAATATTAACATTTTGTGTATCTTTCATAATTTATGGAATGTAGTTACGACAGCAGTGAATACATAACTATTTAAATTTTTACAATTTCCAACTGTTCAGAGCTTTAATGGAATTTCTGTGAAACCTGGTCACCTTACTCACACCAAGAGAAACGTTTAAACAGCTTTCATATGCGGTGTCTGCGAAGAATACTTCGTATTAAGTGGCAAGACAAAATCACAAATACTGAAGTATTGGAAAGATCAGGTTGTGTTACGGTTTATTCCATACTCAGTCTTCGTAAACTTAGATGGATAGGACACGTTAGGAGGATGGATGATGGTAGAATACCAAAGGACATCTTTTTTGGCGAATTACAGATGGGAAAGAGATCTCAGGTTCGGCCTCTACTACGATACAAAGATGTGTTTAAGCGGGACATGATTGATACAGGCATTGATAATGCACATTGGGAGCAAGTTGTCGCTGAACGTGTTGCATGGGGAGCAAATATCAGAAATGGAATAAAGACAAAGGATAAAATTATTGCAGATAAGTCACACAACGAGCGTGTGAGACATAAGATGGTACATGATCGTGGAAATGACCATGTGTTCAGATGCCTCCACTGTGGGCGAACATTTATAGTGCGAATTGGCCTTATCAGTCACATTCACTACCGCCATGGGTTGAAGTTTTTTAAGCACAATATAACAAACTATCGTCTGTCAAGACGGCAAGGTGCCAATGTGTAATATTTGAAAGTAGCGAAAATATGACTGACTCATGTAGCTGATGTTAAACAAAATGGACAATGAAGGTCCACCAGTGAAAGACAATCGGATTTGTTTAAAAATGACAGCCAAGGTCTTTGAAAACGAATAAAAACAAGAATGTTAGTTGAAAACAGACGTTGCTTAAGTTGTTGACAGACTGGTTGTTATCGGTGTTATTCGGGTACATGTCTGTCAATGGTTTAGGCTACTTCTTTTTTATAAGTATGTATTCTTGGCAGACTTTTGTCGAAACGCACATATTATGTATCTTTGTCTTTCGTTTGCCAAGCTTGTGTTAGATGCCATGTTTATTAGCTTTCTGTATTTGAAAGTAAGTCAAATTAAAAGACTCTTTTGCGCGCTTTAGACGAATTGAACATATGATGCTAGACCCACATTTTTATAGACCAATCAGCACTCGGTGCGCAATATTGTCTCTATCAGGCAAGTCTCCTTTTTTCTCCCAAGTCAAAGCCTCGTACTCATTTTAGCCTGGATCTACCTGGGAGGCCAGGTCACTTTTTAAAATTTGCGGATTCGAAGCCATGACTGAAGGGCCGGCTGGCGAGAGTCTTGCTCCTGCGCTTCCGCCCTGCCGTATTTAACAATAGCTTGTTGAACATTATTCGTGCAATAATCTGATGGAAATCAACTGTATAATCTGTCAGCTCAGTATATGTTTTAACATACAATCACAGTTGGGTACAACGTCCCTACGCGTTGCTTTAATGAGGTTTTCTGTGCTCAAGACTCCATCGAATACTGGGTGTTTGTAAAGTCTCACTACACTTTGTATGTAGAACAAATTTGAGAAATGAAGTACATGACGTCATAAAAAATGTGCTCCACAGTCCATCGTGAAGCAGTATGCAGCGAAGGGGTGTCGCCTGAATAAAGTAATTCTTTGCACTCCAAACAGAATGGTGTTATCAACGAAAGAAATAATCTTTTTGGTTGAAAAAGTATTTCGAAATGGCGGTCAATACACACGGATGGTTGTTCAAAGATTTATAGAAAGATTTCCTGATAAACAACCTAGACCATGGCAGTGTCTCTTGCAACTAATTTAATTAATCTTTGCACATATTTTGATGACATCATGTACTTAAATTTTTAGCGGTTTAACCCTTACACCGGATGGCTAGACTAAAATGGTGATCTGTCGTCCTTGACTTGGGGACACAAATTACAAGTACCTCTGAAGTCGGGGTGGATTCACCTGGTGGCGAAGGACACTGTTAAAATGGAAAGCTAATCCACAAGCAAAATTCAGTCCATCACTACTATAAAATAGTGTGTATGGACTACGATTGAGTTCAAAACGAGCGAGGCCCCCCACGTCCCCCCCCAAAAAAAAAAATCTTTTCTTCATACAAAGTGTAGTGAGACTTTATCAACACCATATATGCAATTGTTAAGTTAACATTCATCAGTTTGCAGAAACACTGAATGAACATTGGTTGCCTTAAACAATAATTGTACAGTAGTATTATTCGGTGTTACTTGTTCATAATTGTATTAGCCTGCCGCTGTTCTAGACTAAAAACTATAGCCTAAACATGGTAGCTTTTGCTGGCATACGTACAGACAGATGAAAACGTGATGCGTCTTGCTTTTCAATCCTGCTATTATGCAGGACTCTTGTACTTTATGCGCCATTCGAATGGCTAGACCTGAAATAGCGAGGTCTTCAGCTGCTCTGTTTCTAGTTCCCACAATCATCTCTAGTTGTTCTATAGAACTGATAATATATGTCATTGGCCAGTTGCTCTATTTCTGGTTGTAACAATCCTCTCTAATTGTATTGTGTATACGTAATATAGCTGTCATTGGTTAGCTGCTGTTTCTAGTTGCCACAATCTTCTCTAGTTGCACTATAGAGTTAGTATAGCTGTCAGGTCGTCAACTGCTCTATTTTTAATTGTCACAATACTCTCTATTTTTTTTTGTTTTACAGTAGACCTTATTTAGCTGCTGTCATGTCATCAGCTGTTCTATTCCTAGTTGTTACAATCCTCTCTAGTTGTACAATAGACCTTATATAACTATCAAGTCGTCAGCCGCTCTATTTCTAGTTGCTACAGTGCTCTCTGGTTGACACGAATCTGTTGCATAGGATTTCTATACAAATAACATAATTCCAAGTTGACCGGACATTCATCAGCTTTTTCAGTTCTAGAAGCTTCACAACAGATGAGATAATAGGCACAAGGAAAACATTACAAGTCAAAAAGGCTAAATATATACATCTGTATCTTATATATAAATAAGGAGCGTATGTCTGTCTGTATCTATGTATGTATCTATGTATGTCCTTTGTGTGTTCGCGAACGGCCCATCCGATTGAGATGAAATTTTCTACACGCCTTCCTTTAATTCCAGAGCTGTCAACTGTCATAGTTTTTTAGTGTGAAATCGCCTGCTTACTCAGTATTATTTCATTTTTCATTTTTCATTATAATTGTATATATTTCAGGGGACCTAACTCCGTAAAAGTTATTTCAAGGGGCATAACTTTTCTGTATAACTTATAGTCATATTGTGGCATCGTTTTCAAAGATTTATAAACTCTGTGTCCATAGTTATTTACCGGCATATGAGTTATAATAAATAATGATACAAACTGTAAGGCATTTTTAAAGTTTTCATAAAAATAATGCACAATGCAAAACATTGTAACTCATCTTTATTTGCTTAAGAAGTTACTGTAGTCATGCAGGTGATTAGCAAGCGTTTTCATTAAAAATAATGGATGGTGTCTGGAAGGACATTCTTTTAAGTTATTTTTTTTGTTGTATGAATTTAATGAGAACTTATATGACTACTTATGTGAATTAAATGAGATGCTCCCCACCAGGGACTGGGCGAAGCCGGACAGGGTCAGGCAGACAGATAGACAGACAGACAGACAGACAGACAGACAGACAGACAGACAGACAGACAGACAGACAGACAGACAGATAGTCGGTAACGGGAACGGGAACTTATATGACTACTTATATGAATTAAATGAGATGCTCCACACCAGGAGCTGGGCAATGCCGGGCCGGGTCAGACAGACAGACAGACAGACAGACAGACAGACAGACAGACAGACAGACAGACAGACAGTCGGTAACGGGAACGAGAACTTATATGACTACTTACATGAATTAAATGAGATGCTCCCCATCAGGGTCTGGGCGAAGCCGGGCCGGGTCAGACAGACAGACAGACAGACAGACAGACAGACAGATAGATAGTCGGAACCGGAACTTATATGACTACTTACATGAATTAAATGAGATGCTCCCCATCAGGGTCTGGGCGAAGACGGGCCGGGTCAGACAGACAGACAGACAGACAGATAGTCGGTAACGGGAACGAGAACTTATATGACTACTTATATGAATTAAATGAGATGCTCCGCACCAGGGTCTGGGCGAAGCCGGGCCGGGTCAGGCAGACAGACAGACAGACAGACAGACAGACGGACAGACAGTCGGTAACGGGAACGAGAACTTATATGACTACTTATATGAATTAAATGAGATGCTCCCCACCAGTGACTGGGCGAAGCCGGGCAGGGGCAGCTAGTCTTATATATAAAAGGCAATCTCCGTATTTATGTATCTATGTATGTCCTTTATGCGCTCGCGAACGGCCCATCCGATTGAGATGAAATTTTCTACACGCCTTCCTTTCATTCCAGAGCTGTCAACTGTGATCTTTTTTTAGTGTGAAATCGCCTGCTTACTCAGTATTATTTCATTTTCCATTTTTCATTATAATTTCATATATTTCAGGGGACCTAACTCCGTAAAAGTTATTTCAAGGGGCATAACTTTTCTGTATAACTTATAGTCATATTGTGGCATCGTTTTCAAAGATTTATAAACTCTGTGTCCATAGTTATGTACCGGCATATGAGTTATAATAAATAATGATACAAACTGTAAGGCATTTTCAAAGTTTTCATAAAAATAATGCACAATGCATAACATTGTAACTCATCTTTATTTGCTTAAGAAGTTACTGTAGTCATGCAGGTGATTAGTAAGCGTTTTCATTAAAAATAATGGATGGTGTGTGGAAGGACATTCTTTTAAGTTACTTTTTTTGTTGTATGAATTTAATGAGAACTTATATGACTACTTATATGAATTAAATGAGATGCTCCCCACCAGGGACTGGACGAAGCCGGACAGGGTCAGGCAGACAGATAGACAGACAGACAGACAGACAGACAGACAGACAGACAGACAGACAGACAGACAGACAGACAGACAGACAGACAGATAGTCGGTAACGGGAACGGGAACTTATATGACTACTTATATGAATTAAATGAGATGCTCCACACCAGGAGCTGGGCAATGCCGGGCCGGGTCAGACAGACAGACAGACAGACAGACAGACAGACAGACAGACAGACAGTCGGTAACGGGAACGAGAACTTATATGACTACTTATATGAATTAAATGAGATGCTCCACACCAGGAGCTGGGCAATGCCGGGCCGGGTCAGACAGACAGACAGACGGACAGACAGTCGGTAACGGGAATGAGATGCTCCCCACCAGTGACTGGGCGAAGCCGGGCAGGGTCAGCTAGTAAAACATAAATGTAAGTGGCCAGTCGTGAAGCATATTTTTCTCTAGCCTTCTCTTACCAAATATAAAAAGTATGACAACGTACTTTGCGATGTTTGGGATTCTCGATTACAGCGAATCACGAGTTTCATATTGTTTACAACTAAGCAGTCGGATCTCTGGCGAAGGGTTTACAGGCGCAGTTCGTGATCCGGCATACCGCGTTCGAAACACAGCTGCAGGCGATTTGGCAGCAGACCACCTTGCGTTGATTTCTCATATAAAGGTATGAGAGCTGATAGTTCAGAAATCAATGACAAACTACTGAACGTAAATTTGCCAAGAAATAACGAACAGCCAAAAATGATGGGATTGACTGCAAGGTCCTGTAAAGGATATGCAACTAACTTTAACTTAGAAATGTAGAGTTAACACACATAAACAGATGAATTATAAAGCATAGGAACAATTTATAGCGTGGTGTTTTATGCGGAAATGTGTGCGTTTTATTTAGGCTGAAATATTAACCAAGTGACTCTGACAACGAGCGCTGTCGGACGAATGTTTCATACGTGGGCTTGTCCATCACAGGAGGGAAGGCATACCACCTATTCACCCGTGCACACAGCCTACAAAATGTGATGTTTCTAACACATTACAAGCCCATAGCAGGTTCCTCCTTCGGAGCTTTTTGTTTTTCTTGAAATATTAATTGTATTTACATCATTTTTTTAGAAATGAAACACGCATAAAGCCTAAATTTGTGTGTGTCTTAAACTTATGCCTATTTTGTTGTATTTGCTATAGGTAACAGAGGATGTCTATGTGGTTCTGAAGAACATATTTACATTTGAATGTCGTGGAAAAGTCCAAGTCAAGGGAAAGGGTGATATGATCACATACTTCCTGAAAGAAAGAATGACAGCAAGAGATTTAAACTTTATATACCCTCCTATCACTCCACCAGCTACGCCACGGATTGGAATTCTTCCTCACAGGTTGTTTGAACATGTGTTTGCTGAATACTGGTGTTTTAATAGATGATTTTCCTCAGTCACGTCTTAGATATGACTGAGCTACCAAATGACAGTAGGCGGTACTACCTGTTTTCTGTTAGCGCCGAATGCTGGGTGGTGCTCACCAAATCTGACACCCACATTGTGCCATCGGCTTCGGTCGGAGGAGCACAATTGGAAAGGTACAAATCTTACCTTAGTGCGAGAAAATGCAACCTAAAGACTAAATGTCAAGGCAGGGCAGACCAGGTCCTGAGCCTTGGTCGACATCTGGTCTAGGATAGAAGCTCCGATAGGTGGACAGTTAGTTAAAGTATTGCTTTGTTGATCCGACAGCTTCTGTAGCGTGTCTTGTTCCGGATGTATTAGTGTTACCTTTATTCTGGAGTAAACTAGGCAGGCCGCGAGAGGGATCATGCTACATGGGCAACACATGGTCTTTACAATTAAGCCAAGGCTTCAAACTAACCTCTGTCAAGACAGGAAGGTGCCAGTCAGTCGCTCAGAAAGTGCCGCAAGAGAGATTGAGATCACACTGCACACGCACCGGGTGAATGACCCCATAATGTGCTCCTTTAAATTAAATGTTTCATGTCCATCGCAGTACGTTGCGATCAACCCCAGATTTATTTTCTAGACAATTTTACTTTCAGTAAATTATCATTGCTTTCTGGAAGAGAAGTCAACGTGTACGTCCATCTCAATGCTGGTGTAGGGATTCAACGCACCGGAAGTTTATGAGCGAACATATGGGTCTAACACCATATGCCTAATTCTCCTTAAAGCGTGAAAACGGGTTCTTTACTTATTGCAGACATGCATGTGGAATTCTAGTGCACAAACTACTTCATGAATTTACTATGAGGGACAATTACCGACAGACACACAGCTAGATGTGTTATATTTTGACGTTTAACGAACATCATACCAATCATCGGACTAAATAATGTGACAAGACTGCACAAAGGTGTCAATCGAATTCATAAGCAGTTTACCAATTTGAGGGAAAGGTTTACCAATTCTGTCTATGGAAACAGCATAATTTTCATCACAACAGATGAAAGTGCAAGAGAGAAACCATCTCACAGTAACAAACCTGCTCAAATTGGGTAACGTGTATACCAATGTGTCCATTAAGCAGTTCGACTTTTTTCGCCACATTTCTAAGATTTTAAAAATCAAAGCCCACAATAAAGCTTCACATGTCTGTTAGAAAGTTAGTTGCATATCCCTTACAGGACGTAGCAGGCAACCCCCAAATGTAGGCTCTTTGTGATTCCTGGGCAAGTTTACGTTCAGTCGTTTGCCATTGATTTCTAAACGTCCAGCACCCATACCATTAATTAAAAACTCCAACGTAAGGCGGTCTGCTGCCAAATCGCTCACAGCTGTGTTTCGAACGCGGTATGCGGAATTACGAACTGCGTCCTAACATCCTTCGCCTCGGAGCAGGCTTGTTACAGGCTTCCAAAAAAAAAGGAAATGTTTAAATATTAATTATTATTATTATATATATATATAAAATGTGAAATTTTGTTTTCAGGTCCTGTGAAAATTTCCCAATGCCCGCAATAGGAAGCCCAGATTCTTCAATATCTAAAACCATGGGCACTTCTGCCAGCATGAAACATTTGCTCAATGCAACAAGCACTGATCGTATCTGCCACTACGGCTCTGCAAGAGAGCTGAAAACATGCGGCAGCAGGCTGACTCCTACTGGAAGCCTCAACAAGAGACGTCGCTGTTCCATTGACAACGCTAGTGCTTATAAAAACCCGCTGAAGAAATTCAGCCTCTCCAGATCCGGTTGTGTGTCAAGTGAGCCTGTTTATAGAACCAGCAGCCCAGAACTTCCAGCTGTCCATTTCTTTAATTCAAAAATGAAGAGCCATTTACGACCGGCATCAATAGGAGTACAGAATGCAATGTTTGATAATCTAAAAGTCAGATGCTCGTCGCTGAGTCCACTCAGTCCTGTTAGTCCTAAGTCAACAGTATCTGAGGGTGGTCAAGTTGCCAAGATCAAGACCAGTCCAACAGCTTCACAGAACCATTTATGTGTATCTCATTGCCTACGTAAAGTTAACTCGGAGCCTAATTGCAAGCCTACTGCCATTCCTTTGACAAATGGTAGTCTGCAATATACAAAACCTCTACCTAATATTTTCCGGGGAGTATCTCCTCCTTACTTAAAAAAAGTTAATGAAGATGCCATTCTTGAAAATTCAGTAAGGTTTAACATTGAGGATTGTGATCCACCAGCGAAAACTGTTCCATATAAAAATGTTTTGCATTTGAGTAATAGTTTTGGCGGCGTTATAGAGGGATATCATTATAACTACCTGTCTGATGGATCTCCAAGACCCCTGCCCCCCATACCTTCGCCTTCATTCCCTAATATTTCCGTGTGTGTCTCTGGAGATAAATTTGTGACAGGATTCTACAGAGAACCTCTCGACAAGTCTTATTCTAAGATATTGTCACCAGGTGGCATTGCTAAAACTATGCCGTCAGGAACAAGCAATGCGTTTTCAGGGAAAATTGTTATAACTCGTGATGATGTTTCTGAATCCCACAATCATACAACAACATCGGCAAAGACTGTCACAAACCACAGGAGGCAAGCATCTTTTGGCTCCGAGAAAAGTAGCACTTCCTCAGCTTCAGTTACTTCTACGGGTGGATTTGTTACAATTGTTGATAACAAAATCAAATCCTTGAATTCTGAAAACAATGATCCGCTCAATTTAGATAAATACGATAGTAATGAAGAGAACAGTGTTATTTTGAGGTCAGTGTTTAATGAAGGAAAATACATGAATGTTATAGAAAATAGTACCAATATTGTACCATGCTCAAAGCTTCAAGGCAAGAAAGGAGTTCAGAAAGTCGTATCCAGCAGTACCTGAGAGTGAACCACTGTACTGTTCACCTCCCAGGCAGAATAAAGATACTTTCAGCCTCAGTTTAACTACCGATGATGAGAAGGATTCTGTTTATTCTTGCCCGTATAGTGATGGTGGTTCTTCTTTGTTACTCAGTCCTTTGGAGTCGGAACCTTTACGAAATGTTTTAAGAAAACAAATGACACACAAGGAAGGCAAACAACGTACACACCACTATCTCTTCAATTCCCCATCTAGTAGTTTAGAATGGGGTAGGTCTCGATCCAGTGATACAGTCAGTAGCATTCAACACTCTCCCCCTCTACCAAAAGCTCCAGCACCTGAAGCACCCATGTCATCTACAAGTTTTCTGCAGGATTTTTCCAGGCAATATGATTCCACAAGCATTGACCAATATTCTGATGCTCAATATAGCCTATCGTCATATAAATTATATGACAGAAGCATTAAATCAAAAAGGAAAGACAAACTGTTAAGTAAGCAACAAAGAATTGGTAATGAAACCTTAATAAGCAAACTGTCCACGAACACGGGAGACAAAACATCAATGCAACAGCGAGTTTCCACAAATCCTTTTCAAGTTAAGCGTCCACAATTGCACAACATACCACCTCGCAATTGCAAGAGCTTGGATTACTTTCCTGCAGACCACGAAGACAACACTGCTGGTTCAGCGAACTCCAGTCCACTTAACATTACAAAGACTAGGCATGCTTACATGGCCCCTCTAATCTTTGGAAATCAGAGAGCACCATCGAGAACAGACCACACAAGCCTGTCGTCTCTGGCCAGCAGCAGTGAGATGTCTTGTTCAGACTCTCACATCAACACGGAATCAGAGTCAGCGGCTTATGAATATGAGTATGACAGTTACCCTCCAGGTGCTAAAACTGATGAAGACATTCTTGCCCAGCAATCCATGAGCGATATGGATTTGGATTTGCTGGATGATGTCAATGTTGACAATGTAACAGTTAGTGATAATTTTAGCCTAGATATGCCTGTACCCAAACTCCATCACAAATAGTTGAAGTGTTGGACAATCTGGATACAGGAAAGAAGTGTGTGTGTGTGTGTTTTCTTTTTTTTTAAATGTATAGTTGTTATATTAATGTTCATGGAAATCGTTACTCCAGCAGTGATGCATCATTACAATTAATTGTTATAGTGTGTGCATACTCAGTAGGCAGAATAATGTATATTCCCTAAGAATGATAAACAGTATTTCTTAAAAATCTTACTTAAGTGTCAATATAAACTGAACATTTCATGAAATAATTAAAACATGCATATATATATATATATATATATATATATATATATATATATATATATATATATATATATATATATATATATATATATATATATATATATATATATATTGTTTGTTCATCAAGAATGATGATGACCATTCATTTCATCCAGTGGGATTGAAAGTATGGAGCCGTGAGTTATAAAATGGTTGATAAGACCTATTTTGGCTTGAAATGTTGGATGAAGTTGGATGAAGAATGACTTGTGCGATGAATTCTATTAAGTGAGGAAGAGTTGCGCTATTCGTCGACCTCACTATCTCGCCTGAGTCCATCTGAGTCCAGTGTCAAGACAAGTCAAGACGACTCGAGACGAATACAGGTACAGTAGATAACCAGGGCGCTCTATGTGCCTTGTCGTGCTCATTACGTTCCACGACGCTTTGCAGGTAAACGCCGTCTTGCCCGTTGAATCAAGATGATTTCTTCCACGCAGTCTGCCGAGTCCTGTCTTCACGTGCTGGGTAGGCATACCCTAGTTCACCGATTGGTTTGACACCAAATCGCATACCCACGCCTGGTTTAGCAAGCCTGTCACAATTGTTGACCGGCGGGTGGCCGCTGTCTCATGCTGACAGCCACAAGGAGCCACAGGCATGAGCTGGATGTCAGGCTTGGACCAGTGGGGTGTGGGCCCTGTAAAGAACGTGACAGTCATCCTTACGAAAGGTACTACAATGACCGACACTCCGTATACCCCATATATATATATATATATATATACTATATATATATATATATATATATATATATATATATATATATACTATATATATATATATATATATATACTACCACCACCACCACTACTACTAATACTTACTACTACTGCTACTAATACCTACTACTACTACTACTACTACTACTACTACTACTACTACTACTACTACTACTACTATAACACGATTTGATTCCACCAGTGATATTGTTAATAAACTCAATATTGTGCGCATTTTACATGTGATGTAATCACTACCTTTCAAGAATTCGTGTTTTTGTACTTCAGTGTGTGCTATGGTATTATTAAATTTTACTTTATCCCATTCAAAATATACAGAGCATTTAATGAATCCATCTTAACGCACTTGCAATATAATGATAACATTTTGCGGCTCAATATTAACATATTTGCTAGTTCCCTATTTGTGTTGATTATGTATAACCCAATGGAGCCATGTCTCTTATTTAAATGTTCATAATATACTTCTTCTTCCCTGTTATCCCCCAGAACATACACAACCCAGTATAATAATGCACAGTGTCTGTGTGTGCGTTTGTTTAAAAACATGGTTTGTCCTATATTTAGTTACAACATATTTCCTGATATATGTTGCGCTATAAAAATAGCAAGGAATTAACCATGTAAATACTTCATAGTTGTCTGTTCAGGTGGATGACAGACTAATAGACCTCGTTAATGTTGATACCTTTTTAAGAGTGTCTACTTGACCGTGTGCAAAAGAAATCTGTTCATTTAGTGAGACACTGTTATTTGGAGAAAGCAGAGAGCCTATAACTTTCAACTTTTAAATTGTCTAGCATGTTAACTCATATCTACTTCCTTCCTTTCCTTTTTTAAATGCCTATAAATAGCTGTTAATGTATTTCTCATGCTATTAAAAAAAACAAACCTCATGTGTTCCCCAGAAATTGGTGTTTCTGAATAGTTTACCTACGATAGTTATAAGCTCAACATTTTATAAATCGGATGTATCACTATTGTGAAATAAACTAAACATTATTATGAATTATACTAATACAACATGTGACATTAACAAAACATTTCATGAATCTATTTGTCCTATGCTTCCTATATTGTCTAGTGGTATTTGCTGTTTTGGTCCGTTGTTTGTCGCATAAAAATCTCAACAGGACATATCAAAAACGATAAGACAGCGGTTGACTCTAAAAGCAACATTTATTCCTTTTACACGCAATTACCATAGATATATCCGGACAATCTAAGCCCGGACAGTCGGCGTTTTAAATCTATCTAGGCTATAATGCATCGCAGTACATACCAAAGTAGAGTTTGGTCCAGTCTAAAATCGTGATTCTAACATATGCTTCTGTCACACAGGCATGCGGTACCTGACACCATTGTGTGATATGTCAGCGCCACAAACAACATATGTTCTAGTTTTCCAGATCAGAAACAATTATATTTCTAAAGCATAGTGTAAGCTGAGGGTGTATCCGTGCATCTCTTTGGTCCAGCCTGTCTCATCCAATGGATATTGTAATAGACCTCTTATGATGAATCTCCATCCATCCATCATGTGCCATGCCGATAAGCGTGGGCGGTCATGTTCTGCCATCTCACTCGATCACGAGAGTCGTGGATCAGCTCTGTGTTCCTGTCTCGACCATGCCACGTAGCCAATCTCATATTTCAAGCTCTATAGACCAGGCACAGGACAGAGCTAATATTAAAATGCAAAAACACTGGACAGCAATCTGGCTATGACTGATAGTTTATTATAGTAGCAATTCACTATAACAGAAGATGTCCAAACATACTCTACATCTGGACATCTCATGTAAGCCTTAAGTAGAATATCATTAGCTGTGACGTCCCGTCTAGCAAAGCCGCATAGAAATTATGTCCATTCTTGGGGCTTGTGTCTCTGACTTATTATTATAAACATTAGCAAGCTTCTGACAGCTGTCTCAAATACTACCCTCAGCTGTCTTCATGTCAGTTATGATAAGTCGTCGTAGAAGACGGATCGGCTCTGGATATTTGAAATACGTTGCTGGGTGGGGCGAATAAACTCAAGATAATGTTGATCACAGGGTGAGATATAAACTAATCTGTTGTATTAAAGGACGTTATAGATACTGACGGGATAATTGTTCTGGTTGCCTTCCTGTTTTGTTCAGTGTTGATGTTAATAGTATATCATATCTGTCACACTCGCAAACAAACGTTTTCCCTCTTCAAGCCGACGATAGGAGACTGCTCTAAACCTTTGACCTAAAATTGCAAGCGCAATTGTTCACACGAACTCTCTGGACCGGTGAAGTTCCAACCTCTTTTCTGCTTGGCCACTTGTTCACGTGGTAATTTCGTTACCTAGAGTCTATATTGGTTATCGCTCGCTAACAATCGCTCATTAATTAGTTAGGTCAACTCATTATCGTTATACGTCTTGTTTACAAGTACGCTAACAATGCCATGCACACTGACATCTACATTAAATAAACTATGATACTAACCCCTTCTCTTTTTATACTTGCTGACGAACGCCAAATATCAATATCTTGGTCGAGTTCTTATCATAGTAATTGTGATCGATGAAACATGTTATCTTTAAGTTTCGTCATCACAATATATTTTGAACCATTATCACATTTGTCGGAATATATATGACCTTTATTATGGGATTCACAGTCATTGATGAAACACTGCGCGTAAAGTAGTGCGATAATGAAGGATGCAATACTGAGTAGAATGGAATGAAAATCAAGAATTTATGGGTCTTGAAGGGTTTAACAGTATGATGTGCCTTTTTCTTATATGTATATGAAATTTCTACTACTGGAACGTTTACTGACTCTGCGCCGTACTATCTGATTCGCTGTCTTAATTTTTAAGTTGTTTTTATTTTTTTTATTTGAAAACATTAGATATCGATTTGAAGCAGAGAATGAAGGTCGGTTTTGCTGTTGTACATTGCATTTTATAATATTCAATTAATGATTGTCTTTCACTCATTCGTATCATATTTCTTATCTTTCGTACACGGTATATACTTTAATATTTAATGCATCTGATTATTCTTATCGTCTTTAAGGCTGACGCGAATATTCCGATGAAATTTCCTTGAAATGAAAACCTTTAATAATTAATTTGTTAACCAGTTCAACACACACTTTAATGTTCTAAACCAGTGGTTCTCAACCTTTTTTTGCCCGTTCTCCCCTTCACCATATTTTCAGAACGTCCATTCCACCCCTCTCCCCCCCCCCCTTTCGTATTTCCTACCTAAAAATTGGCTCGTGCCCCCCACCCCCTTTTCACCATATTTTCAGAACGTAATCCCCCCCCCCCTTTTCATATTTCCTACCTAAAAGTCCTGCCCCCGCCCCTACACAATATACATAATAATGGAATCTAAATTTAATAGCACATACTAAACAAGTCTAGACGTCCACACAAATCATGATTTGTGGGTCTACTTACTTTATAAATTGAATTCTAGAAGGGTGAGACGTACAGAACCGAACAGTATGAAGGGAAAAACATTATCAAGTAATCGGTTCTTGTATTAACGCGATCTTGAAATAATCTTAATTCCCCCCACCCCCTCCCCTCCCTGGAAACCTTAAAATTCCCCTCTTGGGGGGGGGGGGAATTCCCCACCGGTTGAGAACCACTGTTTTAAACGATGTTCCCGAGTTATAGAAAATCTTAAATATTTTAAGCTTTGAAATCATAAAAATGTTTTACTGTTGTGGTTTCCAAGATTCACAATTATGTGTAATGTCACAATACTACCACAGTTTGAATTAGAGTCTGCTAAGTTCTACTTACACCTTTTAATATGTCATTTGAAAGTAGATGCGGTTGTTGTAAACAGTGAACAACTATGGTTAGAATTAAATTGTAAGAAAACAGAAATTATGATCGTCTCCATTAAGAAAGAAATACGACAATGTAATATCCAAATAAATTGGGAAATTATTAAACAAGTAGATCGGTACCTCGGAGCCATCATAACATCTGATATAAGGCTCTTTGAACAGATTAGAATATGAATCACTAATGGCAAAGGTGGCAAGATAGAAAACATGCTGACCAATAAGCAGCTGTCAATTACAATGACAAAAATAATATGGAAGTGCTATGTACTACTAATGGCACCTTGCCGTCTTGACAGACGATAGTTATTGTGCTTCAAAATAAAAGGAATAATAACCTCTCCATAGCACAAACCCTGGGCTGATTAGTAGTAACCATGAGTTGCCAATGCAGCGTGATCCCTCTCTCGACCTGTCTAGTTTACTTCAGAGGGATGGTAACACCAATACATCTGGAATAAGACAAGCTGCAGAAGCTGCCGGATCAGCAAAACAATACATTACCTGTCCGCCTGCCGGAGCTTCGATCCTAGACTAGTCGCCGACCAAGGCGTAGGGGCTGGTGTGCGCTGCCATGACAGTTTAGTCATTATATTGCATTTGCTCGAACCAGGGTAAGGCTTGTACCCTCCCAATTGCGCTCTTCCGCCTGAAACCGTTGCACAATGTGGGTATCGAGTTTGGTGAGCGGCTCCCAACATTCAGCGCTAACAGAAAGCAGGTAGTACCGTCTACTGTCATACGGTAGCTCATTCATATCTGACTAAGAATTGACTAAAGTGTCATATTGAACCAATACTGTTATATGCAAGTGAAACATGGACAATATGCAAACAAGGTGAGAAACATCTAATGGCAATCTAAATAATGTTATTGAGAAAAATGCAAAGAAAATCATAGACATGTGGAAATAAACCAATGAAAAGGCCCTACATGAGTCAAATGAAAACCAATAACTGATTCGAGAAATTAGGCGTAGACAGTCAAGATTTTTGGTTACATTATGAAGAGTAATAAGTTGGAAAACTTGGTGACAACTGGCAGAATTTTTGGAAAAGAGAGATAAATATCTAGACGGCTGGGCCACATGGCAGAAACGAGATAGGAAGACAACCTTGATCCAAGACTGGGGATTGTGTGAGATAGCGAACCATGTCACAACCCCCACCCCACTCCCACGCTTATAGGCAATAAAAATTATTATCTTGAAATTGATCGTATTATTTCTACAGTAGGTCTCGTACTACTGACCTGTAATTCTGTTGTTCTTATGGTTGTTTTTTTCTTCAGATCAGCAGCGTTTCAGGTAGGGAAGCTGATGTAACACATTGAAGTATTGGCGACGTAACCATTTAACAGTGGCGATTTAGATGGCAGTTGATCTTAGCATCTTGTAATGCGGATGTATAAAAACATCCTGCAATCGCTGTTTAATTTCCTGTAACAGTTGCTCCAACTCTTCTGAGCACGATATTATTGTTGAATTCCTTTCTAAACGCGTTTAGAAAACATTTAAGATAACTGAAATAAGTTTGGGATGAACTGACTGTAATAATTTAGTATTGCCAGCAAACTTCTGGCTTGCTTTATCGGCATTGGGTGGTTGAAATTCATATTTCTTGAAGGAATCTTGTCATAGCATTTAATATGTCTTTTTAAATTGTGTGGCCTAAACTGTGAATTATTGATAATGTTATGTGCACTGGTCGGACCAGGTTTCGACGCCAGCTTTCGTTGTCAGCTGAAGTGAAGAAATGACTGGTCACACATTCATTCATTCATCGTGTGCCGTGCCGATAAGCGTGGCCGATCGTGTTTTGCCATCTCACTCGATCGCCAAAGTCGTGTATCAGCTCAGTGTTCTTGTCTCGACCATACCACTGTGGCACCCTTCCGTGCCTTGGCCCTAGGTTGTTAAAATGTTTTCTCGCTGTCTTCCTCTATCTCTCTTTCTACAAATCCTACCACTTGTCACAATATATTCTGGTTTTTATCTTCTCATAATATGGCCAAACAAATAATGACTGTCTCTTTCTGATATTTTATGTATTTGTTTGTGTGTTAGTGTTGCTACATTTTAGCGATTGTTAATGCACTAATTGACATTCATCATCATATTGATATATATTGATTATATTAATAATTTTCAAGATACCTGCATATTTCAAGATATCTTGCTTGTTTAAAGTAGCCTTGCAGCACAACTGGGTATTCTTTATTTGTTCATTCACACATTACACCTCTCTGCAATTGGTGAATTTTTTCGTATTTATTAATTTTTTATTTACACTTACCTGTATATCCACTGAGTGTACATTATATTCTTAATCAGAAGCTCATTAAAAATGTTACGATGTTATTGATCTCTGAAATGTGGTGATTTGCAGTACAGCATTACAGTCTATATTTCTGTGAATTGTTTATAACGAATGCTGTCTTATGGAACTTTTGGTTTTTGGTAACTCTTTCTGTCTCAAGCACGACATTATGTCTGATTTGCTATTGCCTATGTGAACAGAGCAGTGCATGATATATATCTTGTACGTTTTGGTCCGAGCATGTTAAAGAAGTCTGGCTAGTTAATTTAATGTGCCAATTTGTGTATGTTTTATACAGGGTGTATTTTTAATGAACTGTGGGTTTTTGAAAATATTGCCGTTCCAAGTTTTGTATTTACCTTTTATGTTGCATGTGTTCACATAGAGTAAATACAAAACTTGGAACGGCACTATTTTCAAAAGCCCCACAGTCATTAAAAATACACGTTATACAAGGTGTTAATGTTTCCTCAACCGTACTATGTTTTTCATTATGTTTATTGTTCCTTCTGTGGTTTAGGAGTAGTGAACTAAGTTTCACGATCCAACATGTCGGGCTTCGAAGTCACCAGGATGCGATTTCAGAACAGATCGCTGTGAATTTATTTTCACAATGATAGAGCTTCGTCGTTCAGAAAGCACTAGCAAACCACTGAACGTAAAGTTGCCTATAAAGCAACACACATTGAGTAAATGCTGGGGTTTATTGCGACGCCATGTATAGGGCATACAGCTTACTTGTATTGTCCTCATGGGCACCTACTATGAATTCTTCTGGGAGTGAAGGAGTTATAATAAGATCACACTATGCACTTAATACTTTGTCTCACATTTCTTCAAGTTGCACATGTGAAACTGAATGTATAGTACATGTTATTGTTGCTGTAACATTGTGATTAATGTTAACTGCACCATTCAAGACACTATGAGTTGATCAGTTTCTCTATACATAACCATACTGTTTATTTTGTTTACCGTAAAATCTCGAGTATAATACGCACTCGTGTTTAATACGAGCGTTTAGCGTAAAATTGTGACTTTCGATATCGACAATGACTTATGTTTAATACTCACTACATAATATGCACCTCAGTCAGTCAGTCAATCAGTCAGTCAGTCAGTTAGTCATTCATCAGATTATCATCAATACAACTCGAGCCATTCAATCCATAAGTGCACAGATCGCCTCCTCAGTATATCCCTCAGTGTTTAGCAGTGGACAACACTAGTTCTGTCTAGGTTGATTATTCTTCTTTGCCCCATTTGACTGGATGTTCTTGCAGTCTGGTCAGGGTTGCAGATTCACAGCGACCACTCCCACACACCTGAGCTTTAGAGCAGTGGTTCTCAACCTTTTTTGGTCCATGCACCCCTTCATCATATGTTCAGAATGTCACCCCCTCCCCCACTCCCCACTTCGTATTTCCTCCATATAAATCCCCCCATCCCCACCCCTACACAATGTACGTAAAAATGGAAGCTATATTTAATAAAACATACTAGAACAAGTCTAGGCGTCTACATAAAATGCGATTTGCTGGTCTATTTACGTTATAAAACAGATTTCAGAAGAGCGAGAAGTACAGAACCGTAAAATATGGAGGGAAAAACAATATCAAGTAATCGGATCTTGTATTAAGCCGATCTTGAAATAATCTTAATTCCCCCCCCCCCCCCCCCCGGAAACCCTAATATCCCCCCCCCCCCAATGCTTTAAAGGGTAGAGTTGAGTTGAGTTGAGTTAAGAACCTACATCACTGCAATCAGGACATTCCCATAGTGCTCCGTCCCTTCGTTCAACAGCCAGCGAAGAGTCATACTACTAATCGTTCCCACCGCTATCTGATTAAACGTTCTCCTGGTCTTCCCTCTCAGTTTTGAGATTCTTCCAGAACCCCTGCCGATCCCCCGCAATCTCATTCTTTCCACATATGGGTTCTCAATCTGTTCCTCCGCCTTCTCCACCTGGTCCCACAAGCGCACGACCACCTCCCCCTTGTCCATAGGCAAAATACCACCAAGAGGTGCATTCCCTGCTAGCCTATCAGCCTGTTCATTCCCCCGTACCCCCGCATGGCCAGGGCAAAATATCCATACAATTCTCACAATCTGTGACCTCTGAAGCGACGAGAGCCATTCCACACGAAACATTCCTTTCTCCGCCTTACTAAGCATACTCTTTGAATCCGTAATGAATACAACGTGTGTTGCAGTAGTCTCCTCTAGCCACCGGAATGCCGCTGTTACTGCCTCCACCTCCATTCTCATGCTGGAGGTCGTAGTCTCATATGCCAGACTCTCCTTTTTCAAGACTCGTCCATTAGCCTTTGCAATAAAGCCCCAGCCAGTACGTCTGTTTCTCACCACTGACCCATCGGTGTAGATGACTATGTCACCTTGATGTGTGTTGCTCTGGATCAGCTGTTGCACTTCAAACTCGGTGCGGCCCGCTGCCCATTCTCTGCACTCACGACCCAGTGTTATTATTACATTGTGCCAGTCCGTTATGTCTTCCGGAACTTCAACCCACTCTCTTTCACGATTGATGGTCTCTAGATCACACACCTGACGTATAGAAAGTTCTGCCTGTGCCATCCAGGACCTGCCTCGTCTTAGTCTATGACCCTTGCCTATCCGTCATTGTTGGTAGCGCCAGGATATGCCTCATGCATATAATTGGTGTGTCCTTTGTGCACTCCAGAATTAACCGCATGGCAGAATTCTGTATGCGCTCCAATCTTTCAAGCTGGCTCTTTGATACTGTCAGCAGCCCCAAACCATACTCAATGACAGAAATTATTAACTGCTGAAAGAGCCTGTACAGCATTCTCTGAGGGTAGAAATATGAGTAAAACTTGTGCGTATTATACTCGAGATGTATGGTAAGCAAAGTATGTTATGTCGTAACTAATGACTGTATAATAATTTGCTTAGTATAAAATGGTGGTTCCCAAAATGGGCGATGTGTCCTATGTGGAGGAGGAGATGATCAGATAAAAGGAGTACAGTGAAGTTATTAATTTGCTATAGACAGAAAGGAAAGGAATTGTGCCTATATATTGTGTATACATGGAATCATACAGATATGACCACGTATGTATGTGTGTATGTATGTGAGAATTTGAGATGTGACTTTGGATGCAAGATTATGACAACCTGAAAAGATTTCAGAACCACCGGAATAGAGTGAGACAAGACATTGTAACGTGTTTGGTTACAGTCGCTGCTCACCACTGTCACTTGTTTGTTTTAAAATGAATTCAAGTCTGTAGCAAATGACAAACGATGCCAACTGATTCTTGTTAAGATCAGCATAAATAAAGTTTAAAAGCCTGGACGTATTACGTTGGTTCTCATTGAGTTGTTGAGAGTGTATCTGTCCACATATGAATGTTGATTTGAAGATAAACGACCTGGTCACATTCTCTGGCTGTCCTTTTCCCAATTCAGAGCAGACTTAGAAGGTGCCAATGTTAGGATTCATATTCAGAAGACATATTAGGTGACTACCAGGCGGGTTTTAGACAAAACAAATAAACAATAGATCAGATATTTATCTTACGACAAATAGCCGAGAAAAATTGGGAATATAAAAGAGATCTTCATAACATTTTTGTGGATTTTAAAAAGGCTTATGATAGTGTCCATAGGAATAGTCTATGGAATGCTATGCAGGAATTTGGAATACCAAGGAAGTTAATCAACATGACCAGACTATGCATGGAAGATACTTATAATATAGTAACATATAAAGGCAGGAAATCAGACCCTTTCCAAATAACATCTGGCTTGAAACAGGGTGATGCACTATCGCCGCTACTCTTCAATCTGGCTCTAGAGAAAGTTGTAAGGAAGGTAAAGGAGGAATGTGATATTGGAGGAACATCCAAGCTGCTTGGTTATGCAGATGATATAGATATTATAGGGCAAAATGAACAAACGACATTGGAAATATTGACTCACTTAAAAGAAAAAGCCCAGCAGATGGGGCTGATTATCAACCAAGATAAGACAGAATATATGGTAATTTCAAGAGACGGAATGGCTAAAAACTCTGGAAACATACAAATAGATAATATGACCATTAAAAGAACGGAAACATACAAATACCTGGGTACAATCTTCAACTGCTCCAACATCATAAGGGAAGAAATACAAACTAGAATCAACTCTGGAAATAAGATATACTATGCACTACAACATCTACTAAAATCAAATGAGCTATCTCGTAACACCAAAATCACAATATACAAAACACTGATCAGACCAGTTGTGCTGTATGGCTCTGAAACCTGGAGTACAACGAAAGGAGATGAAGCCTTGTTACAAACCTTTGAGAACAAAATTTTAAGACGCATCTTTGGACCCATTAGGGATACACAAAGTGAAGAGTGGAAAAGAAGAAGTAACAAAGACATTTATGATCTGTTTTAAGTCCCCGCTAATCACTGGTATCATGAAGGCTAATAGACTACTATGGCTGGGGCATATAGAAAGAATGGAAGATAATAGGGAAAAAAAACTCGCTTACACTCAGGAAATAAATGACCGTAGACCCGAGGTAGACCAAGAAGACGGTGGAGAGATAATACATATACAGACCTACAAGCACTTGGAATCAACGACTGGCAAGAGAAGGTCCACCAGAGAGACGAATGGAGACGGATTGTATCTGCAACAAAGAACCTCAATGGCTCGGAACGCTGAAGAAGAAGAAGAAGAAGAATGTTAGGATTAGGTACGACAGATTGATGCTGTGGTCTAATGTTAAACCAGTTGATGAAGACGCACAAGTCAAACCTCGTATTCTAATTTTAAACTAGCTGATGAAGAAGCAAAAGTCTAACCTCGTATTCAACCTAGAGTACGTATATGGTCACAGGAATATACAATTTTTAGATTGTGTTTTTGGGTGGAAAGGGGGAGGGATTATTTTCGTATTAAGATGGACACAGGAAAGATCTTATCTCATCTCATCTTGTTCCTCTTGTACCTTGCGGTGTCGAGGTGAAGCATAAATAGCGGGAAAGTGCCCTTTTATTGACTTCATAAATGGAGAATCCAATGAATTCTGTTATTCCCATAGATTATGTTATTCCCACGGGAAAGAAGAGTTCTCAAAATAATTAATGTACTTGCTGGTGTTGTGCCATAGGCGTTTAATAATGTTTAACCTCGTTCAGTGTGAGAATGCCAGCAGGGGCACTTCCTGCAGTCCATAAGTAATTGTAAACTACAAACGAGGCTATGGGCATGGGACAGACAATACAAGTACGTGCTACATTGCTACATATGACACAGTTCGACGACACAGAGATGAATTAATCAACATGACTTGGAATATTTAAATCTGTTATAACTTACGGAAGTAGCAGATATATCCACAGGTGGGATAACAGTGGTATGTCTACAATCAACGCACTGTTGGAACCGTCAGTAGCCTTTCACTTCTGCTGATAGAGAATGAACATGTAAGGTCATTCCCTCAGTTCTGTAGCAGTGATTCTAGTTAATCAATCAATCATATTTATATCAATACACAGACAAGCAAACTGACCACGTCGGAACTCCTAAATAAATATTTAAAAAAAAAAAAGAAAGTTAAAAACGGAGAATAAAATTAGATTAGCTACGAGGGAGCTTCAAATGAAAACCGTAAAAGTGGGATCGAAATTACAATAACCGTTCCATTGTATTGTAACCTGTCAATATTGTTACTAGGATGTCAAGAGTGTTAAGCACAAGAGATCACGGTGCAGTCGAACACAATGACATCATAATGACAGTTTAAAGATGGCTTGTCCAACTTTTAATATGCACCAAATAGGAGCAGCGTTCTGTTATCAGATATTTAATCGGTGAAGGGGTGAAACCTTTAGAAATTCATCGGGCAAATGAAGGTCCAGTATAATGATGCAAGCCTTTCAGACTAGCAAGTATATGATTGGAGTAAGAAGTTTCAAAACGGCGTGACTTCTGTGACAGAATGTTCACGACCGGGTCAGGCATACCGAGTAGTAACCACAGAGTCGATTTTTCTACATGAATCTAGGCGCTTTTTCGGCACGTGACCACTTGCTTTGCACGCAGTGGTGACTAAATAGAAAAATTGGCACTCTTCCGACAGACGGGTCTAAATAGTTCTGCAGTGAATAAGTTAGGGTTTAGGGTTAGGGTTAGTGTTAGTTATATAAAATTATTCACTGCGGAACTATTTAGGCCCGTCTGTCGGAAGAGTGCCGAAAAATTGTACATTTGTTCTTTACTTTTTTCAGAATATACAGAATATACCCCCCCCCCCCCCCCCCAAAAAAAAAAGTCATTAAAGGTTTTCTTTTGAAGCTCCTCGTAAAATCGTTTTTGAGAGAAGTAAAACTGAAAGTTTCCTGTGCTTGAGGATGTTAAGAATACACAGAACAATTACATGGTTAAAAAAAATACTGAGTGTTGAAACATTATGTTTGCAACTTTGATTTTAAATAAAATAGTTTGGAGGTCAGCATACGCGGATGGATTAGAATGCTCGTTCTTAAACATCAGGTACGCTGATACCGAGGTACCGGGTTCAACCCCTACACCGGTCATTTGGACTAAAATTGTGACTTCTCGTCCTTTATTTGGGGAAGTAAATTACAATAGGAACCAGCATGGTGTCCAAAACCAGTACTTACGAGTATTATCTGAAGAGAGACATGGTGATACATGGACGGTGACGGCGGTGATGATGGCGATGATGGTATTAATATTTGATAGTGGATAGCCCGCGCTGTGAAGCGGCCTTCAGAGAACTTGATCAATGTAAATGCTGATTCTGATCACCCGACCTCTGCGACCCACATGTGCACATGTGGTTTGGCGTCGCAGACAGCAGAGCACATACTCCAGGATTGCCCAAACTACAATATATCCAGGCGAACCTTCTGGCCTAGAGAGACAACAGTGGAAGATAAACTCTATGCACCGCTGAATGAACTAAAAAAGACTGTTAGATTCATACAATAGACAACATTGCAGTTATAAACATATTTCAGGCGAACGAAAGAAGAAGAAGAAGACGAAGAAGAAGAAGAAGAAGACGAAGAAGAAGAAGAAGAAGAAGACGAAGAAGAAGAAGAAGAAGAAGAAGAAGAAGAAGAGGAAGAAGAAGAAGAGGAAGAAGAAGAGGAAGAAGAAGAGGAAGAAGAAGAGGAAGAAGAAGAGGAAGAAGAAGAGGAGGAAGAAGAAGAGGAAGAAGAAGAGGAAGAAGAAGAGGAAGAAGAAGAGGAAGAAGAAGAGGAAGAAGAGGAGGAAGAAGAGGAAGAAGAAGAAGAAGAAGAAGAAGAAGAAGAAGAAGAAGAAGAAGAAGAAGAAGAAGACGAAGAAGAAGAAGTAAGAAACTGAAACACCGCAACCCCGAAAACAAGTAATTTTGTATTCAGTACTGCTTTTTTTTTTTTTTTTAAAGGAATTTAACACCTTACACATTACAAAAAGTCATTTTTAACATAATTTATTCCGTGAAAGATGTCTTAATTTATTCATCATCTGCCTCTCATCTCCAAAATTACCATAGTCCCTCAACCATTTTTACGCTGTTTCAGTGACGAAGGATAGTATATCGCCAAGTGTGACTTCCAATTTGGACAGAGAGGTGATGTATGTCCATACCACGGTCGTCGTGTTATTTATTTCCTTTAGCGGCATCTTCCGCAATTTTAATGCGCAGTTAATGGAAATTTACACTATTTTAATTGATTTATTTGGTTGTTTCGGGATTTGAGATTTAAATATTGAGCACAACCCACTACTGACAACGCTGATCGTATTCTGGTATGAACCTAAGGCCTATCCACGTCAATGTGGAAGCACCAGACTCGAGTTTCGCTCTCGTTTGAGCTCGTCAGTAGTGCATATCCTTGACCGGACCAGGAAACAAATCCCGGATCACTGGCGTGTGAAGCGTGTGTGTAACCACTAGACCACGCGGCACACGCTGGACACGGCCAAATTATCACAACAGAATGATTACAACGTCATCCACCGTAGGCTGTAGCTCAAGATTTGTCCGATCGCCGCGACTGATGTCCGTCAATGGATGTGGTCCCGAACGATCAAGTCTTCTCACTAGCAAGGCACACCAGGCCGCCTAAAGTCCAGCGAGCAATAATCAAATTGATTTATTTGGTTGTTTCGGAATGTGAGATTTAAATATTGAGCACAACCCGCTACTGACAACGCTGATCGTATTTGATATGAACCTAAGGCCTATCCACGTCAATGTGGAAGCACCAGACTCGAGTTTTGCTCTCGTTTGAGCTCGTCTTTTTTTTTTTTTAAATCAGTAGTGCATATCCTTGACCGGACCCGGAAACAAACCTCGGATCACTGGCGTGTGAAGCGAGTTCAAACTAGAAGGAAACTCGAGTCTAGTGCTTTCACATTATTTTAATTGTTAATTTGATTGTTAATTCGTTGTCAGTTAGACTAACATCACCATAAAAGGGTCGCTCCATTACTCTCCGTCCCTGTGCCAGTGAATATCACACAAAATGCTCCTCACTGCTCCATGTGAAAAGTGGAACAGACAGGAGTTCGACAAACCATCAGCCCGCACGGGAATACTATGCACAATACCGCTGCCAGAATGCCAACACAAAAGTCGCCACGAAAAATAGAGTTCAGCGTCGATGGAAGCAGCAGTAACTAGAAAACCAACAGCCACACATGACTGTATAAGACGATCCAGTTAATTCAGCGCTACAAACAACCGCGACAGGCGTAAAAAGTACTCCACACGAAATTCACAGCTCACGGTGTCGCTCTACGCACTCAACTCAGTAATGTGTGTGTGTGTGTGTGTGCGTGTGCGTGTAGCGTGCGTGCGTGTGTGTGTGTATGTGTGTGTGTGTGTGTGAAACCGGATGGAGTTTAGAAATAGAAAGGATAAAACGAGGTACCCATATTCACCCAAATAAGGGGTAGAGCAACGCTGAATGTCCTTGGCCAGAGAATAAGAAAAGAGTAAAAAGCAGATAAAGAGTTAGAAAAGGAAAAGAATAAAGATCAGAAGACACTCAGGTTCTTGGACAGGGAATCAGGGTATTGTCTCTGCTTCCCGAACAATAGATTGAGGTGTAGGACTTTACCAGAATTAATGAATGAAAATGAGCAATAAACAAAATAACAAAGATTAAATATAATACACTAAGAACAATTCTTCTTCTTCTTTCGTTCGCTTGAAATATGTCTATAACTGCAATGCTGTCTCTTTTATGAATTTAACTGTCTTTTTCAGCTCACACAGCGGTCCATAGAGTTTTATCTTCCACTGTCGTCTCTCTAGGCCAGAATGTTTGCCTAGAAATGTTATATTTTGGGAGGTCTTAAAGTACGTGCTCTGCTGTCTGCGACGTCAATCCACATGTGCATATGGCTGTTTCACCAATCTTGAATTGTGTATGCATGAGGTTGCGTAATCTATTGTTTCCTGTTCTGAGGCGCAGAATAATGACTTGTTCTGGTCTGTCCATAATGTGGTAGTCATCTTGAGCAGGTTTTGGTGGCTTTCTGACTGATTTGATCATTCTTTTCTTTTGGTGGTATGTAACCGGCACATCAGGCTGTTCTTCTTTGGCTCCTTCCTTAGCCAATTGATCAGCTCTGTCGTTTCCGGGTACTCCACAGTGGGATGGTATCCACTGTATGGTGACCTTATGCTGACTGTTAAGTTCAGAAAGTAGTGTCCTTAGTACTGGCAATTTCCCAGACAGGAGCGCCTCGAGTACTGATTTTGCATCTGTCAATAGCACCACAGGTTGTGTACCATTGCTGATATTTAGTAATTTCTCTTTTGCTATCTTGATTGCCTCAATTTCAGCATCATAGTTATGGCAGTACTTTCCTGTCGGTACTCTGGCTGTTTCCCTAGTATTATTTGGGTATTCTATGTACACTCCCGCTCCTCCATTTTGAACAGCATTTTGTGCTGACCCATCTGTGTAGACTCGGATCCAGAGGTCCTGTGGGTATTCTTCATCAAGGAAGCTGAGAGTGGTTGTTCTGCGCTGCACACTGTTCTGTTCTTCCTTGTCAAATATTCCTCTCACTTTTGTCTGGATTTGTAATGATAGTCTATGTTCATCTTTCCATGTAGTTCGCTCTGGAATTGTTGTTAGGGGGATACCAACTGTGGGCAGATCGGTGGTTTCTCTGCAGAGTCGTTTGGCCTGGTGGATAAAACTACTTCTTTTCAACCGCCCCATAGCTAGGTTTTCAAATCTGTTCTTCATAGGGTGGCCTGACAAGCTGAGGAACTTTTCTGCTTGTATTAGTGTTTTCGTATCTCTGCTCTCTCTCTCTCAGTGCTTGTGTCCTCCCCATCTTCTCCATTTCCACTATAGGGGTTGATCTCATCCCTCCTGTGGTGACTCTAAGTGCTTGATTTTTCCTGTGGTGACTCTAAGTGCTTGATTTTGCACCTTTTCCAGTTCTTGCAGTGTGGTTTTTGATGCCGAACACCACGCAGTTGACCCGATTCCAGATGTGGTCGTATGCTCTGTTGATAAACTTTGCTAAGTATTTTCCCACTGGCTCCCCATGTGATTCCACTTAGCTTTCTCAGGATGGCTATTTTCCTTCTGGCTTTTGCTACTGCTTTGTTGATGTGCTTTCTCCATGTCAGCCTGCCATCAAGTGTTACTCCAAGGTATGTTGGTTCTTTATCTTCTCTTAGGGGTGTTCCATTTATCTGGATCATCCCTGCCTTTTGTTTTGGAGAGAGGGTAAATAGGGTGGTGCTGCACTTGTCAGTGTTTATGCTAAAACACCATTTATTTGCCCATGCAAGAAATGTATCTACAGCTCTTTGTAGCATTCTGGTGGCCACTGATGCATGTTCATTTGTGCTCCATAGAACCAGGTCATCGGCGTACATTGCTCTTTAATTCCATGCGGTAGATTAGCAACGAGATCATTGATGAAGATTAGAAAAAGTGTGGGGGACAAGACTCTGCCCTGGGGAACACCGTGACGCAGTAGTACTTTCTTGCTCTTGAGTCCGTCTATCTGTACTCGGGCTCTTCTGTTGTGCAAGTATGCTTTCACCCATTTGTACATTCTTCCATTGACTTTGCAGTTTCTCAGTTTCTTCATCAGACCTTCTTTCCTGACTTTGTCAAAGGCTTTCTTCAGATCTATCCATGCCGCAAGCACCAGCTTCTTCTCTTGGAATGCATCCTCAACTTCTTGAGAGAGGTAGGTTGTCTGATCTTCCGTAGAGATGCACTGCCTAAAGCCAGCCTGCTGTGGCACAAGGATGTTTTTACTTTCAATGTTCCACTGCAGTCTGTGATTGATGATGTGCTCCAGTGTTTTGCAAAGACAGCTGGTGAGGCTAATTCGTCTGTAGCTAGAGGCAATGGAACTATCTTTCCCTGATTTTAGGAGAGGTATAATGATTGCTTCTCTCCAGGCTTGTGGAACACTGCCTAAGGTCCAACTGTTATTGAAGATCTGCAACAGCTTTGCTTTGGCCTCTGTTCCTAGCTTCCTGATCATTTCATTGGAGATACCATCAGCTCCTGGTGACTTTCTCATTTTCAGTTTTGCTATGGCTAGCTCCAGTTCGCTGATTGTGGTGGGTGCCTTCAGAACCTTCATGTACTATTTCCTTCTATCCTGTATGTTGCCGTTTCTCTCGAATCTCTTGTTGTTTCTCTGGGCTAATTTTGAAATTGTTATCTTGTGCGAATGAGTCCGCAAAATGGTTAGCTGCTTGCTTTCTTGTTACGATATTTCCATCTTTATTTAGTGCAATTTTTGAGTTTCTCCCTATGCCCTCATCGTTAAGTTGTTTTATAAGCTTCCACAATTTCCTCGTGTCCCTTTCAAAATTCAGAGATTCCGTTTTCTAATGCCAGTTTTTCTGTCTAGCCTGCAGCTTCGCCCTTTGAAATTTGGCTTTTGCGTGCTGGAATTTATTGTGGTGCTCTTGGCTGGGTGTGGCCTCTGCTTGCTTTCTACACACTTCCACATCATTATGCAACTGTTCTAGCTCACTACTCCAGTAGGGTTTATATTGTTTACGGGCTCCTCTTGGTACTGTTTCTCGCGCTGCCTGTAGTATGCATTTCCCAAACTCTTCAACTACTTTATTTATGTCTTTCTCCGTGTTCAGGTTTCTAACCAGTATGCTGGTGCGATTCTTGTACATTGCCCAGTCTGCTTTCTTGTAGTTCCACCTCGAGAGGGTACTGCTTTCACTTATAAGCTAATTTTCTACAGTTAGAAAGACTGGCCGATGGTCACTGCCACCAAGTTGTTTCCCAACAATTCGTGTAATGTTCCACTCCAGGTCTGGTGAATGAAAAGCCAGGTCAGGTGTAGTTGTGGTGTGCCATGATCTCGAGTAGAAAGTATGTGGGTCAGATGGCTTAATAATCAAGGTGAATCTATTCTCATCCTGCCAGTCTTCCAGTCTCTCTCCTCTCTGGTCCATGTGATCACAGCCCCAACTCTGCGAGTGGCTGTTGAAATAGCCACACACAATCATTTTTTTCTGTTAATGGTAAGCACCAGACTCGACTTATTGACTAAATATTATGGTCCAAGGACAACTGGAAATCTAGACTTAACATATAATTGATATTTACAGAAAATGGAACCTAGTATCTCACAGTGGAGATCACTGCTGCCTAACATCAATGACAACGCTCAGTGTTACCAAAAATGGGTTATGCCCCACATGTATGACTGGATACCTATATCTCCAAACCAATGGAGGAGCAAATGGATTACCATGGTCTGGCAAGAATGAGACAACGAGGAGTGACGAAGGGATCTGGCCGACGCTCAACGCTCAAAGGAAAGGCGAGACGGACTTATAATCAGATTGCTACTGGTACTATTAGTGTTGGAACTCTTCGCTGGCTGCTGAGGATGGGGACGGAGCACTTATGGGAATGCCCCGAATGCTGTGATGTCGATTCCTAAATCAATAAATCAATCAATCAATCAGTCTCCAAACCAATATGAACATGACAATAAAATAATCCCAATACAAACAATATTAGAAACAACAAGGATGGGCCCTTTATTGCTTCCACTCCAGAGCCCATGAATAGTTGATGTTTACAGAAATTGGAACCTAAAATCCCACAGTAGAAATAACTGCTGCCTAACGTCAACATGAACGAATGGGTAGTCTCTGACAAACAGCGCGATCTCTACCATATTCGGCTGAGCGCCATGCACTCACATTGGACCCCACCTTCATAAGCTGACTGGAACAAGGTACAATAAACAGATCCTAACTTAAACAATAATGAGACCACAAACATGGGTCTCATAGTGCAGAGACGAGATATCCTGCCCTGAGGCACATAGCACAACATCATGGACCACTGCAGCTCACCGCGGAAATCGGTAAATTGTCCTTCAACTATTACCAGGTCCCTGTGACCCAGTCAAGTCCTCAGAGTGTACCCAGTACGACAAGCGAATGTCACATCTCCAAATTGACCAGGACAAATCCATTCATCTATCATGTGCCATGCCGAAAGCGTGGGTGGTCATGTTTTGCCATCTCACTCGATCACCAGAGTTGTTTATCAGCTCCGTGTTTCTGTCTCGACCTTGCCACGTGGCCAAGCCAACCAGATATTTACTTCTCGGTCTTCCCCTTGTTTTCTTCCCTTTGATCTTGCCAGTTGTCACCAAGTTCTCCAAGTCATTTCTTCTTATAACAGGTCCAAACAATTTTGACTGTCTACATCCAATGTCTCTAATTAGTTTACGATCTTAATTTTTTTCTTGAAGGACTTGTTCATTGGTTTTTCTGTCTGTCCATTGTATTATTCGCATTTTCTTCAGAAAGCACACTTCCAAAGCCATCAGATGTTTTTCAGCTTGTCTGCTCATTGTTCACGCTTCACATCCATACAAAAGTACAGGTTCTATGTAGCACTTCAACGCTCTTTTTTCTCGTTTCAATTTATATCTTTTTATTGGTCAATATGTTTTTCATCTTTCAAAACGCTACCTTCGCAATTGCAATTCTTGTTCTAATCTCTACAAGGCAACTCCCATCAGATGCTATGACTGTTCCGAGATAACTGTACCAATTCTCTTGTTTAATAATATGCCCATTTACTCGTATATCACATTCTGGCATTTCCTTCTTCCCAGTCACGACTATAATCTTTGTCTTCTTACAATACAATTCTAACCCTACTTGTTCACTGTGTGCAACAACTGCATCTACTAAATGTTGCAGGTCCTGTTCATTGTCTGCAATCAAGACTGTATCCTCTGCATATCTAATGTTATTGATGTATCGTCCCACAGTGTTGATTCCTTCCTTATCTTCTATATTTCTGAAAATATTTTCCCTGTACAGGGCAGCTTGTTGTTTTCAATATATGTTTTTCACAAGTCCAAGGTCTTTTCCATCAATTTGTATATCTTCAAGCATCCTTATCATGTCGACATGTCTCACTTTATCAAAAGCCTTCGTGAAGTTAATAAAGCAAAGGTGTAGATCTTTGTTTACTTCTATAGAACGTTAAATTACTGTTTTCAGTATGTACACATCATTTACTGTACCCTTGCCTTCTACAAACCCACAGTATTCTCCTATTTCGCGTTGTATTTTCTTCCTAACTCTTTGCATGATAATTCTCAGCAAAATCTTCGTGATGTGGCTCATTATACTAATTGTTCGATGTTGATCACATTCCAAGGCTCCCTATTTCTTCAGGATTGCAATTGATACAGGCTTTCATGTTTGCTGTTCTAAGATTGCTTGAGTCCACCATGTGTGCTTCCCTAACAGTAATTGTAATTGTGAACTACCGGAGCCGATCTCGGCTTCTCTACTATGTTTTCGGGCATATGTATAATCCTGCTCTGGTCATAGCTGAAAGGGGCCAGTTCAATCCCTCTCCTTTCTAAAATTAGGCATGAATACCTCTCCGACCGAAGTGGTGGGAATCTCTGATACGATCCGATCCGATTTGTGGGGGATGGGGGCGGTGGGGGGGGGGGGGGGGGGGGGGGGGGGGGGGGACTTTTCACCTGTTCAACCAGCCTTTGTGGCGTTGGATATAGTTGTGGTGGTTCAATGTGCGGAGCGGGTTAGGCTTGTCTCGTTTTCTGCGCCAGTGTAAGCTGGCTTTTCGAATTTGAAGCGTGCATGTCTGTGACGTCAGCTGGGGGATTGGCCGGTGGGTTCTCCTTTGTGTTCATCTCCTCCTGCAGTTCCTTTTGTCAGTGTTGGCTTCTGGCTCGTCTGTTTTGGTTTGATGCAGTCCTTATAAGGACTATATTTTGAATGTTGGCTGACTTTCTTTGTCTCATGCATTGTGCTGTTCTTAGCTAAATAGAGTTCAAACCTTGCCTTCCTCTTTGCCTCAATGTCTTCGAGTTCTCGGAGCCAATCGTTGGGGTCCTCTCTAATGCCCCAGTCAAAATCAGATGTATCGGATACCTCCCTCTATGCCTTCTTCAGCTGTCTGGCGCGATACTGGTTTCCCCTTGAGTTTTTTTTTTTTTTTGGACATCGTGGAGTGGGCTGCTGGCTTTGGCTTGAAGTTTCTGGTTGGTCTTTGGTTTGGCTTCAGCTTGCTTCTTCTCTGTGGACTTTCCCTTGGCTTCTGCTGGCTTGTTTTGGGTTAGCTCCCTTTCGATTCTTAGCAGTTCTCTTTCTGTCTTGATTGCTTATATACTTTCTTCATTTTCCTGTTTCATCTGTGTCATGCATTCCACCTCTTGCTGGGTGGTGTGCTGGATTTCTTTCATGTTAGCCAGTAGTTTTTCGTTGTCGCTGTTTGGTGTCGGTGTCAAAATGCCTTGACTTGCTTCTTCATCTCGTCAATCTGTCCTTGGAGTTGGGCTTCTTTAGCTTGTGAAATGCTTGTGGCTGTCTCGCGCCTCCGCAGTGCTTCCTTGAATGGAGTGTTTGTAATTATGTCGGTCTTCAGGGCGTCTCTGTGTCTTCGGAGGTACAGACAGCCCATGTATCTTGCTCCGTGTTTCCCAAGGCAGCTGGCACACTTTTCTCTTGTCATTGTTCTTTCGGAAGTCATTGTCCTGCTTGGCCAGCGGACATTCCTTGAAGGCATGGTGTTCGGCGCTGTATCGGGAGATCTCTGTCTTGCTGCGGCACAATGTTCTGCTGTGGCAGGCCATCTGGCACCTTGAGCATTGTGTTATTCTCGGGATGAATTGTTTGGGCTGTTGAGTTTTTTGTTCATCGACACTTGGAATGGCATCTCGCTCCCCTCTGTTGTCACCACCGCTAGAGTTGTAGGTCAGGAGCCACTCCGCCTTCAAGATGCGGGTGTGAAAATTTTCCTGTTGTAGCTGTTTCAGTATTTTGTCATCTGTAAGCTTCACTTTGATGCGTTTGATAACCCATCTGATCGTCTGTAAGTCGGTGATTCCGACTCTGGTGCCTTTCACCTCTCTCTCCTTCTCAGTAGTTTTTGATCTTGTCTGTGGTGGGTTGTCGTCGCCTTTCCTAGTGGTCGCTTCATTTGAGATTACTTGAGGTTCTGGCGCTTTACTGCAGTTCGCAAACAAATTCTCTCCTTTCGTCTTCTTTATGGTCTTGGCGGCTTCTACACTGCTCATCTTGAACATAGGGTGGCTCCTGGTTTTAAGCTTGGAACGTGCCATTATTTTCCCCCTCGTATCAGGCTTCTTGTTGGGGGTACAGTTGGGTATCTTGATCTCGATAGCGCTCCACAGTTGCGAATGTGAAATTCTCGATTCGATTCGATTTCACGTTCACCTTCAAGAAGAAGTTATAGTTAGGGTCCATTACCGGCTCAGAATGGTAGTCCTGTGATTGAGTCAGCCTCAAAAGCAGCTGCCCACGGTTTTGCCCTCACACGCTTATGAATCCGAAGTTGATTGTTGTCCGTATGAGGTAATGGACTGGTGATAATCTCAATTCGATTCGATTTCACCATTACCCCTACCCCGGTCAACTTCAAGGAGACGTTATAGTTTGGGTCCATCACCGGCTGCGTTTTGTCCAGGGCAGCTTCCCTGGGGTTCCGCAATGTATGGTGGGGTGGGTTGTAACAGCTTCTTGGTGTGCCGTACCGGGCGGAAATCATTTCTGTGATTGATAGAGCTAAGGCAAAATCTGGGAGGGGAAAGCCTGGGCAGGCGACGAAGAGTTCAAGTAATCCTGCAGTCCGCTGGCATTAATGTTAGCAGCAGACGACACAGTCATAATCGTCATTCTGTGTCATGCCGATTAAAATTTGGAAAAAAAAAATAATAATAATAAAAACACGTCCTGAAGCAGATCCTGCGATGGGTCAATCGTGTACTATAATACGAACACTCACATTTTGTAAGCCTGAAAACACGGAGGGTTAGGTGAAGGACGACGAACGCAGGCGTAACATCCTATTCCGACCGCGCTCATGACACATCTCATATCAGTGTAGCCTCCTAGCGATTACACTAACACCCCGCTCATGTCAATAAACGTGGGCGAAAATCGTTCACCATCTCGCATGACCACCAATATCAGAAGCGGTAATTTTTAATGTCCGGATTATGCAATTTTGTTAAGCCATCTCGACGTTTATGCATTAAATAACATTATTTTCCCAAGAATTCACATTTCTGATGACATTAGAAATAACATTATTTTCCCAAGAATTCCCATTTCTGATGTCATTAGAAATAATATTATTTTCCCAAGAAATCACATTACTGATTCATTAGAAATAACATTATTTTCCCAAGAAATCACATTTCTGATGTCATTAGAAATGACATTATTTCCCTGGGAACCAACATTTCAGCTGCCACCAGCGTCTAATAATTTTCGTAGGTCCATTCACATAGTGGTCACGAGGGGTTAATATGCTTGCACCGAAACTTTCGGTGAGCTGATGCCGGGGTAAGACGTTCAACCCCTACACCTGTCAATTGGTCGTCAGCGTTCACTTCTCGTTCAGATACAATGGCCAGCTAGTGAATGTGAAAATACTTAGAAAATAAACTCGGTGTTGAGGTTGATCACAGGGGACATGCATTTTCAGAAAGCCATAAATGATATTAATTAAATATAAAGACTGGCGGAAGTGAGTGGATGGATAATGGTTTTATCGAAACATAGGGATTCGTGTATAAATAGTATAGTGCAGTGGTTCTCAACCGGTAGTGGGATTCCCCCCCCCCCCCCCCAGGGGGAATTTTAGGGATTCCAGGGGGGAATTAAGATTATTTCAAGATCGCATTGATACAAGAACCAGTTACTTGATATTGTTTTTCCCTCTAAATTTTACAGTTCTGTACTTCTCGCCCTAATGAAATTCGTTTTATAACGTAACTAGACCCGCAATTCACGTTTTATGTAGATGTCTAGGCTTGTTCTAGTACGTGTTATTAAATTTAGCTTCCATTTTTATGAATACTGTGTAAGGGTGGTGGGGGAGGGGGGATTTAATAGGTGAAGAAAATTCGAAAAAGGGGGGGGGGGGGGTGGAGTGAATGACGTTCTGAACATATGGTAAGGGGGGGGGGCATGGGCGAAAAAAGGTTGAGAACCACTGGTATAGTGAATACGCCCGCTCCGTGGCGAAGGTCTTACGAACGCGATTCGTAAGCCCGCTTATCCGCGTTCGAAACACAGCTGCGACCGATTTGGCAGCAGACAGCATTGCGCTGTGTTTTAACGACTTGTTATGGGAGCCGGTCGTTCAGAAATCAATGACAAACTACTGAAGGTAAACTTGCCAAGACATCAACAACAGCAGTAAAATGCTGGTGTTGACAGCGATGTCCTGTAAAAAGGATATGCAAAAAAACAAAAAAAAAGTGTATACACCCCACAAGGGCCGGTCCGGCCGTGGTGTCAGCTTGCCTGATGGCAAATGGACATCTGAAGAAGTGGGCTTCTTTAAACAGTAAACAATGTTTTGAATATTAATGAAATTTTGTTCCTGGCAAACATTTTTATACCTATAACGCAAATGCTCCCCAAACCAGGTAATGATATTTATGCGGGAAAATACCCACAACAGCTGACTGGAAATCCAATCCATGTAAGCATGTGATCAAACATGGCGCGGATTTATCGGTTATTTGTATACTTGCTGGTTTTAATTGAGCTCAACCAGTCGCTGTGTGATCATCCATCCACATTACCGTGTACAATATACGGATATGATTACCTTAACCTAACAACCGTGTAAGTGTAAGAAACTGGAAGTCGATTTTAAAAATTTTTATCATATTCATACCTGTTAACATTTCATTTGATAAAGTCGTTGTATTGTTATTCTCCCGCAGCAGAATCAGTTAAAGTAAATAAAAGAAACCGAAAATATCGCCGTTCGTAGCGTTTAATAATACCCAACAGCGCAAAATAAATTTTTTAAAAGCATTAAACCGGAACTTATAAATAAAGAAAATTAAAAAGTTCACACCTTCTTTACAGCACCACATCAGCAGCATGTGCCTTCCCAGCTGGTGTTGGCGATCATGCCCATGCTCTCCAAAAGAAAGTGACACACGGCACATCTAGCCATTTTACTAATTTTAGTAACATTTTCTGAATTGCTTTCTAATTATGCGACCTGCATAGTTGGATACCTATAGAAAAAACAAATCCAACGGTACCTTATTCAAGCTGTAGGTCAATTCTAAGCAGACATATTAATGTTTGTTTGTAAGTTTATGATTTAATCTAAACAAAGAGAAAAATACGATTTAAGCACTTTGGAAAAGTGTGACCTGCACACTCGATGTTCGTCCATCATGAATGACGAGGACCATTCATTACACTACATCTTTAGATGAGGAACGAATGACTTGCGCTTTGGTTTTGTAATAGCGAGGAAGTGGTCGCGGGAAACTCCATAGGCCCCCGGCTCGGTCTCTCGTCTGTGACCGTCTGGCTCCAGTGGCGAGCATGGCAAGACGACTGGAAGACGGACACAGATGCAGTGGACGTTAGGCTGCCACGGCCAGTTATCCCTGTATATATTGGCTCTCGAGAGCCTCGTGCAAACGGCCCTTCCGTCAATTCCTTTAATTTTCAGTTTTAAGACAAGCGTAGCGACAAGAAATGAGCGTATAATTACTGATAGGATGCACAAGATTTCCTTCGCCGAAGATGGACTGACCGCCAGATCAGACCACACACATATGAGGCGAGAAGCTGCCCACAGAAAATATTGCTCGTCTAAGTTGCGAACAGATCTCCCGATTTATGGTTGAGCCTCACCAGCGCACAAGTGCACATGGCGACTGACATGACAGACGTTCATGCACACACAAGCCAAGAGTAGCATCGCTAAAGCGTGCCCTCCCGGTACAAGGTGATACATGCAAAACCACTGGACGCCTACCGATGAACTTTCAAGCTATGCTGACAGGACTGACCGAAAAAATAGCTATACCAGCTTACTGACTGCAGGCCCACTACTCATCGAGAGAGAGTGGGCGCTTATGGAGACTTTGTCGAACGGTCGTACAAATTTTGCTCTTTTGCCCGCTCAAACCACGACCCTAGCTGCATGATGCGGTTACATTCTCGAAACGCCTGCCTCGCTAACTTACGTTGGCTGGGAAGATCCCATTTTGGTGCACCTCACACAGCCATCCGAGACAACGAACGCTAGACACACTCACATCACTGTTGTAACACATACATTCAAGAGAGATTGCAACTGTCAATGTTTCTAAGGGACAGATAACTGCTTCCGATTTATATATATATATAATATATAAGGAGTGCTCATTTGAAATCCGTTTGTGCTGAAACGCGCGTAATTGCATACGTTGAACATGATCATGTCATAGTCATGTGATAAGTACTGACCAATGAATAAAAGAGCATGTGCTTATCATCCCATGATGCATAGGTTCTGTTTCTGGTCGTTGAGAAAATGGCCGGGTTGATCCAAAATCCATCCAAAGAAGCTCAAAGAGCGGTGCTTCAGTAGGATGTCAACCAGTGGACATTCATCGAAGAATGCAGGTAGCGTGTGGTAACAAATGTGTGTCGACAACATTGACAGACTGGGCACGAATGTTTCGGAAAGGACGTCAGTTCACAACAGATCTTCGACGGCCGAGTCAAGTGCATATTTTTGCAACAGAAAAAACAAACATCGCCAGAATTGACGTAGCAGTACAGATGAACCGTTGTCGAAGCATATGTTCGCTAGCAAAAGAATTTGATGTGTCAATTGGGACAATTCAAAAGGTCGTTTGTAAGAAACTGCAATATCGGAAGGTGTGTTCACAGTGGGTATCACAGGATGTTGACCGACCAACAAAAAGAGGAACGCATGGGATGGTGTTTGAACCACTTGCTACGTTACAGAGTGGAGGGTGATGATTTTCTCTTCCGCATAGTGGCAGGCGATGAATCATGGTGTCAACACTTTGAGCTGAGCAGCACAAGAGAGAGCATGCAATGGAAGCATGCTGGATCATCAACAGCCAAAACAAATTCAAGTTACAGGTTTCCGCTGGTAAGGTTATGCTGAGCGAATTTTTTGTACCATGAAGGACTATTGTTGGCCGACTTTAAAGAACCTGGTGTCAACATCAACTCTACCCACTACTTGCAAACTTTAGACAAGCTGCAAAAGGCCATCAAGAATAAACGACCTGGCATGCTTTCTCGCTGTTGTGATTTTGTTGCACGATAATGCTCGTCCAGCATGTCGCAAAGATTGTGCAGGAAGCATTAGCTTACAAGAAGTGGGAAATTCTGCAACATCCAGCCTATAGTCCTCATTTGTCACTATGTGATTTTCATTTGTTCAGACCTCTAAAAAAAGCCCTCAAGGGGCAACGATTTCACACAGATGCAGACATAATGAACACGGTAAACAGTTCTTTCAGTGAGCAACCACAATCCTTTTTTTTGCGGACGGCATTCGCCGCCTACCTAAGCAATGGGATGCATGCCTGGATGCCTACGGCGACTTCTTCTGACCAACCCATGGTGCATAATTCATTAAAAATGAATGCTTTGTTTAATTCTACCGCACCTGTTAATGTTTCTTTCATGCTTTGTAATAAAGCCATTGGAACGGGTTTCAAATGAACGACCCTTATATATATATATATATATATATATATATATATATATATATATATATATATATATATATATATATATATATATATATATATATATTTATATATATATCTATATTATATATATATATTTATATATATATACCGGTATCCGTGGTCTAGAGTTTACATGACTTTCTCCGTAATCCCATATACTCTCGTGAGTTACGTGACATGCGCGAGAATTGGTAGCTGTTCTCTCAGCGCCAGTAACTTACGGGGTATGTGAGCCGGTTGCTCAGAAAGCTATGGAAAACTACTGAGCGTAATCTTGCCAAGAAATCAACAATCAGCTGAAAGATGCTATGTTTGAATAACGAAGACACAAACAATAGATTGTACAATTTATTGCCTGGCATATTTTGCTGCATCTCATCAGGTACATACTGCAGAAATCACACAACGCAAGCCAGATTTGTGCAAACAGAAAGACATGTTAGTCAGCTTAAAATTACCGTGGTAGACAATTGACGTTACTGTGTGAATATGTGTATATTTAAACTTGAAGGATTTATCTAGTTAGTTTACTTTACGTATAACAAGGATTCCCAATGCGCCAAAAAATGCAGAATGCAAAAGGGGGTGGGGAAAACTATATCAAGTAATCAGTATCTGTTTTAACTCGATCTTGAAATAATTGTGGAATTTAACATCTTGAGTATACTTACTGTCCCCATATCAGAGACACAAAAACAAATAACCGAAGGCAAAAAAATTCTGGTAAAATTTGGAAAACTGAAACCGTAGTACCTATATATATATATATATGTTTATACACCACCATGTCATGCTGTGATGATGCCAGTCTGCACATGGTGCTGTATGCGCTGCCTTGTCAGCGTATATCCATTTTGACCAGAGAATTTGCCTTAAAAAGTTATCCAAAAATAAACAATCCTGACTGTGTAGAGTGATGAATAATTACACATAAATACTACAATGGATGTTGAATGCAAAGATGCATTCATTGGCATTCATGTCACTGAATATTTCATTCATTCATTCAGTAGCATGTCCTTTGCAGAACCTCGCTCCCATAACAACCTTCCTGAAAACCTCTCGATCATAAGCAAGATGTTCCTTGTCCGATACACCCATCTGGAGATCATCCGCCACATCCTGCACCCATCTTCTCTTTGGCCTTCCTCTTCCTCTCTTCCCAGGCATATGCCCCTCCATTATTGTTCTTTCTAAACTTTCGTGACGTTTCAAGTGACCAAAATATTTCAATTTTCTTTGTTTTATCGTCTTTAATAGCCAGTCTTCTTCAATATTTAGCTCTTGAAGTATGGATGCATTTGTTCTTTTCTTTACCCAAGATATTCTTAGAATTCGTCTATAACATGTATATTCAAAGGCATTGAATATTCCATAACAATACTAAATAGTCATCGCTGACAACTAAACGGCTATTTCCTGCCATTGAAACATCACATTACAGCATGCGATCTTAATCATTTTAGTTTGGGATGTGCCCTCTGACTTTAATAGTAGACAATTACACAATATATGTAAAAATGGATGGTAAATCTAATAATACTTACTAGAACAAACACAGACATCTACATAAAATGTGATATGCGGGTCTACTTACATCTTAAAACGCCACTGTGCATCTCTGTGTAGGAAACAAATTCCAGAAACGTGAGATGTACACAACGTAAAGCTTGGAGGGAAAAACTATATTAATAACACGATCTTGAAATAATCAATTCAGTTCAGTCGCGGTTCCAACATCACAGCAACAGATCGTCCCCATTATACTCCGTTACTGTGCCAGTGAATATCACATAAAATTTTCCTCACTTCCCCATGTAAAAAGTGGAAAAGACAGGAGTCTCAACAAACAACAGCCTGCTCAGGCACACTGCATAATGCCGCCACCAGAATGTCACCACAAAAGTCCTCCATGCAACATTCATCCTTGATGGAAGTGGCAGTCACTTTCCCAGCGAGATGTCCACCTACAAAGTCTCGATGTTTCTAGATGTTGGTGTTCTGTTTCTAGATGTTTTCTAGCCAGCCAAGCCATTTTATCTCCAAAATGTAGTTCACGCAACAAAACAACCTCAAACAGATGTAAAAATAATCAGGGAATTTAGCATCATGAGTACGCATAACCTGCTCAGATCGGAAATACAAAAATAAGTATCCGAATGTTACCACAAAAATTATTCCGGTTAAATTTGACGATTCTGAATCGTAGTGGCTACACATTCTGCTACGATCATCATTAGTTTAAATAAAATAACTGGAGATTTGTTCAATGCTTTGTCTTTCTGATAGTATGAATGCTTTTGGAGTTCTAGCAGTTGCCATGGTCTTTGTCTACTTAATATGTATCTTCATCCTTTATATTTCAGCAATGTCCCTTAATTAGTTAACCATTTCAGCAACAATAGCTTTTTTCATCAGTGAACATGAGTGTTAGTTAGTTAGTTAGTTAGTCGCAGTTCCAACCTCACAGCAACGGGTCGTCCCCATTATGCTCCGTTCCTGTGCCAGTGAGTGTATTAATGTCTTCCATTTACTTTGCATGCAGTTGGCTTCCTTCAGTAAAAGCATCCATGCACTGTAGAGTTGTAAATTCTATAGTCCCTTGGTCGGATTCATCTTATAGTTCATGCTGTATTGAATTTATAATCATGTCTGTCCACAGCCTTCTGTCTTGTCTACTACCAATCATTTCTGATATTGATGTTCCTCCATGCCATAATAATCTGGTGTCTTGATCTTCCCCTGCCTCTACTCCCCTCCAACTTTCCTCATCATTATGATGACATACTATACAGCTTTCTCCTCCTCATGACATGCCCATAGAATGTGGACTGTCTTCTTCTGATGCAGGTAACCAGTTCTGTTTGTGAGTTAACTTTTTTCAAGATATCTTCATGTCTCTTTCTTATGTCCAAAGTATTCTCATCATTCTAATATAAAACCACATCTCTGCAGCTTCCACATAATCCCCCACTTCTCTATTGATGTCAGTGATTTGTATCCGTACATCAGGATTGGTCAACTTATGTCACCATAAATAAGAAATGCATTCTCCATATCATTAGTTGTTGTCTCATTGTTGAAAAACAGTCCTCTTTATTATGCATAATTCCTCCATTTGTTAAGCATTATTACTGTATAGATGTTATGCTTTAACTAAATCATACACTTATCTCATGTTTGGTGTAATTGTCTACATCTATAAGTTTTCATATATTGTTAAAGTTTAAAAACCAGTCATCTTCAGCATTTAACCAAACTATAGACATTATACTTACCACTATAGGGAATTTAAAAAGTTGTAACCAGGATAAAATAGACTGGTGAAATCCTAAAATACAGGCTTCCCATCACAAACTTTTAGAAATATTCACTACACGTAACTGCCCTCTCATCACAATCATTTAGAAAAATTCACCATCACACACATTTGGAAATCTCACCACACATACTAGCCTCACCCCACATCATACACTTTTAGAATTATTCATCACACATATGAACGCCAATCACACACTTTTAGAAATATCATACATATAAACCCCAATCACACTTTTAGAAAAATTAATCACAAACGTTGTGTTCCCATTCTTGAAGAAAATTAATAAATATACGTTGATAAGACCCATATTCGTATTAACTTGTGCTTATAATTTTCCATTTCACATCCTTTTCACAACAGAAATTGGTTTCTAGAGTTAGACCAGCAGTATTGCCTTGTTAAGAACCAGTCACAGCATTTGTCACCGTGTACACTTGAACTGGCCATATGTCAAACAATTGGTAGCCCTGGAGTTTGTGAGAACAGCTCAGTGTGTTCCGTGTCAGGACAGGAGTACTTCAGTCTAGGAGCATACAGAGAGAATCCTCTAGGTCCATTGGGTTAGTATTTACTGATATAACAAGTTTGTTGCTTCTTATTCTTGTGTCAGCATGAAGCAAAGTGGAAAGGATACAAGGGGGCTTCAAATGAAAACCTTAAAAGTGTGATAGAAATTGTATTAACCATACCATTGTCTTGGAACCTGTCAATAATGTTGTTAAGTATGTGAAGAGTTAGCATGTGACATCATGGTGAAGACAAACATGGTGATGTCATAAGGAAAGTTTAAAGATAGCCACCCCACTTTTGACATGCACCAAGGAGGAGCAACGTTTTGTTATCCATTTTTTGATCTGTGAAGGGGTGAAACCTATAGAAATTCATTGGCAAATGAAGGACCAGAATGGTGATGCATCCCTGTCCAGCAAGTGTATGAGTGAAGTAGGAAGTTTCAAAACGGCGTGACATCTGTGACAGACTGTTCACAACCGGGTCAGGCACACTGAGTAGTGACCCCAGAGAATTGTTTTCTTCAGGAATCCAAGCACTTTATCAGCGCTGAAGGACTTGCACATTGAATCCAGTGGTGACTACGTCGAACAAGGATACATTTGTTCAGTACTTTTTCAGAATATATTCACACACACACACAATTTAAGATTTTCATTTGAAGCCCCCGCGTAGATGTTAATACACCTTGCTTTACCCCATCTGGCTCAGTCTTTCTTGGCAGAACGGCAAGCCTCTTGCTGAGAGCATGACACAAAGCTCAAACTCTGTAGCTTCATCGGTGACCTCCAGTGGTCTCCGAAATAATCTCATAATCTGAATGATGCAGTCTGAAAAACAAACCCTTAATCTATAGCTCATGAGGCAGACATCATAACCAATTTGCCATGGAACACCCCCCTCCTCCCCAGTGCCCAACTCTGAATTTCGAGTCTACCAGGAACTCTCCAAATCTGTTTTTTTGCCTCACCAGCTATAGTGACAAAATGACATCAAGGCACAGTTACACACCCAAAAGACATCTACAAAACCAAACCATATTTAATGTAGATTTGTTGAAAGAATAATCCGTACAAGGCCTGTAAAATAATATCTTGGATATTCATAAGATGAATACTTCTGACTCTTATTTTCCAACATCAAACATACCAACATGTCTGCTGTCACAGTTTGAACAGTCTAAGCAATGTACTGATCTCCCACACAATGTATTGATCTCCACACACAATGTATTGAACTCCACGCAATGCAGAAAATGATAGTTGGACTAGGTTGCACTTTTATAGAGTGTAGAATAGCCCTGAACATTATTTAGTAAGTAAAAGTATAGGACCCTTTGCCAATAAAGAGGCATATTGTAAATGATGATAGCCCCATATCTATAGACTAATAGACACTCAATGGGTGATGTGCTCAATATCACACCCAGCTGTCTTTATATTCCCAGAACATTTCCTGGTACTCATTTTAGGTTTGTCTGCCTAGAAGCCCAGGTCAATTGTAAATAATCCCTGCCTCAATAAGGATTCAAACTCATGACCACTGGGCTGATTGCATTGCCGCAGCTCACTGAACATGATCTAGTACATGCTTAAATACCTGAGTGGACTGTCATCACTCAACATGTTCCGAGACTGAGTAACTGCCAGCCAGAATATTCATTCTTCTTCTTCCTAGTGGACTTCTAGTGGAGCATAGGCCCACAATCACACATGCCAAACCCTTTGTATACCACTTCATAGTTGGTTGGATGTTGGCTGATAAATTTTTCTGTGGCATGGAGTAGAATATTCATCAAATGCTCATAAACAAACAGTGACACAAAACACCCCCTCCAGATAGACATTTAGGACAATTAAATAAGCAAGCACATTTGGTGCTCATAGCTTATATTTGCTTTGTTCCTCACAATTGAAATCATCCACCATCAGGCAGCCCTTGGTCTGTCTTGTTTCCACTATACACATCCTTAGGCTTCTGATGATCATGACTGGGTTCTTTATTAAACATGGTCAGTCTAGCTCCAATGTCTGTATCATCATTGTGTGCCAATATTTAATTGTCTGCTGTTAAAATTATAAGAAATTCATCTTAGTTTTTATTGCATCATTAGTATTCTTGTGTTTGTTAAATATTTCAGACATATCTATGTTCAGTGTTTCATTTTCACAGTGTTGTCCAGTATGTGCACAATTATTTAACAATATATTCTACTATTTCCACTTAATTACATCACTATGCAATAATTCTACCATGTTTTCCCACATTATAGCACCACCCAACACATTTGAAGGCTTCCAGGCTGTCTTTTCGAATGGGAGTCAGTACAGCACAGAAAGTGGTTCGCCCTGCCTGTTACAGACTTATTTAGCCTTTATCTGTAACAAGTCCACCATTTGGGCATCTCCAGGTGGTTTGGAGTCAAGAAAGAAAGCACCTGATCCAAAATTGGTGTCCTACAGCAATAAAACATGTCAGGTATGTCAGAAGTGTGCTCTCTCTCTCTCTGCAGATTGTTCTCTTTTCAAAGATAGGGTGTCATGGTTTAGTATATTGGGTTGCTTCAGATTGTTTTCTCTTCAAAGATAGTAGTGTCATGGTTTAGTATATTGGGTTGCTTCAGTTTGTTCTCTCTTCAAAGATAGTAGTGTCATGGTTTAGTATATTGGGTTGCTTCAGTTTGTTCTCTCTTCAAAGATAGTAGTGTCATGGTTTAGTATATTGGGTTGCTTCAGTTTGTTCTCTCTTCAAAGATAGTAGTGTCATGGTTTAGTATATTGGGTTGCTTCAGATTGTCTCTCTTCAAAGATAGTAGTGTCATGGCTTAGTATATTGGGTGCTTCAGTTTGTTCTCTCTTCAAAGATAGTAGTGTCATGCTTAGTATATTGGGTTGCTTCAGTTGTTCTCTCTTCAAAGATAGTAGTGTCATGGTTTAGTATATTGGGTTGCTTCAGATTGTTTTCTCTTCAAAGATAGTAGTGTCATGGCTTAGTAAATTGGGTTACATTTAGATGGATTGAGTTGAGCAGAGAAATGGATAGTAAAGGAACATAATATGTGAATAGATTGCCAGGGGGTTATTCTCACAGGGGGTTATTCTGTTTAGTTTCCATCTGGCAAAGAGCACCCTGTGGTTCTACAGGAGTGATTCTTAATTGACTTGTTGTAGTATCACTTTTTCTACCTTCTATAAATCTTCACATATACATCACGTGACAGTCAACACCACTTTAACGAGGAATTCTTCACGACACGACAGCTGCATAAGTTTCAAACTGTGTATTCTTGTCTTTCTTTAAAACAATGTCTAATCAGTGTCACTAAAACACTAATACTTGCACTCGGTCTCTGCAATTGACGTCGACATTCAACCACTGCTTCACAAACACTGCATCTACACAAAAGTGGCGGCTAGATAGACTTCTGCCATTTGCCATCTTCAGTCCGACCTCGAACGTGGTCCAGACGTGAATGAGCCCTGAAGGACCCGTGGTCTCCTGTTCGGTCATTTGCCTCGTTATCTTCCTGCGAAGTGTGATTTGTAATCTTCTCAATCTTCACGTCTTGTCACTGGACTGTACAAGACTCTAGGCTACCCGTACTTAATAGGCCCGGTCCATGGCATAGATATTCCGACCAAAAATTTAAAAAAAAACATCTTTCATGGCAGAAACTCGCTGTGTTATGTAGGCCCTAGTGAAGTGCATGGTGGAATAGGTGACAAATCTTTCCCTCCCGTAGTGAACAATGAAAGTTAACCATTCATTCATTCATTCGCATGTCCTTTGCAGAACCTCACTCCCATAACACCTTCCAGAAAACCTCTCAATCATAAGCAAGATGTCCCGTGTCCGATACACCCATCTGGAGATCATCCGCCACACCCTGCACCCATCTTCTCTTTGGCCTTCCTCTTCCTCTCTTCCCAGGCATATATACCTCCATTATTGTTCTCTCCAAACTTTCGTGACATTTCAAGTGATCAGAATATTTCTATTTTCTTTGTTTTATTATCTTTAATAGCGAACCTTCTTCAGTATTCAGCTCTTGAAGTATGGATGCATTTGTTCTTTTCTTTATCCAAGATATTCTTAGAACTCGTCTATAACATTTATATTCAAAGGCATTTCAACGCTAGTCAGTTTGTTTAGTAAGATGTTGTAATTCTTCCTTGGAGTGGGTTGTTATTGCAGCATCATCTGCAAAAAGCAACTCTCTGATCAGTACTCCTAATTTTGGTCTTGTTTGACGTGAGATCAAGTCTACCTCGAATCACAGTGTGGTTTCCGACAGAACCGGTCTATCATTGAATTGATATTCTCATTATGACAAATGCAAGAAAAATGCTGCAAACAGAATCAGCCACTGTTTATTGCCTTCATCGACCTCACAAAGGCATCAGACTATGTGAAAAACCTATATGATGATAACAGAGATGAACAGTATGATATTCGATTTAATAATGAAGGACCGCCAATTTTGAAGATGGAGGTTCAAAATGTTCTTAAACATATGAAAGCTGGCAATGCCCTCGGCTCAGATAACATCACAACAGAAATGATTAAAGTTTTAGAAAAATATGGAATAGATCAAGTCACCAGACTGCTGAACTCATTATATGGTACCAGACATATACCTTCTGAATTATGTAATTCTGAATTTATTGCAATCCCAAAAAGAAATCAGGAGCCTTGGAATGTGATCAACATAGAACAATTAGCATAATGAGTCACATCACAAAGATTTTGCTACGAATTATCATGCAAAGAGTGAGGAAGAAAATACAACCTGAAATAGGGGAAGAACAATGTGGGTTTGTAGAAGGAAAGGGTACAGTAAATGCTGTGTATATGCTGCGTTCATTTATTGAACGTTCTATAGAAGTAAACAAAGATATACATCTTTGCTTTATTGACTACAAAAAGGCTTTCGATAGAGTAAGACATGTCAACATGGTAGATATGCTTGCAGATCTACAAATTGATGGGAAAGACATTAGACTTATAACAAACATATATTGGAAACAGCAAGCTGCCATAAGGATTGATAATGAAGTGGGACAATATCAGCCTATTAAGAGAGGTGTTAGGCAGGGATGTGTAATGTCTCCAGATCTTTTTTCCCTATACAGTGAAAATATTTTCAGAAATGTAGAAGATATAAATGGAATCAGCATTGGAGGACGAAACATCAATAACATTAGATATGCAGATGATACAGTATTGATTGCAGACAATGAGCAGGATCTGCAACAATTAGTAGATGCGGTTGTTGTACACAGTGAGCAACTGGGTTAGAATTAAATTGTAAAAAGACACAGGATTATGGTCGTCACTAGGAAGAACGAAATACCACAATGTAATATACAAGTAAATGGGACTATTCTTCAACAAGTGAATCGGTACAATTTTCTCCGAACAGTCATAACATCTGATGGGAGATGCCTTGAAGAGATTAGAACAAGAATCGCCATGGCGAAAGTAGCCTTTAGCAAGATGAAAAACATTCTGACCAATAAAAAGATGTCAATTGAAACGAGAAAAAGAGTGTTGAGGGGATACATAGAGCCTGTTCTTTTGTATGGATGTGAAACTTGGACAATGAGCAGTCAAGCTGAAAAACATCTGATGGCTGCAGAAATGTGGTTTCTGAGGAAAATGCAAAGAATACCATGGACAGACAGAAAAACCAATGACCAAGTACTACAGGAGACAAATGACAATCGTAAATTGATTAGAGAAATTAGACGTAGACAGTCAAAATTGTTTGGACATGTTATGAGAAGAAATGGATTGGAGAACTTAGTGACAACTGGCAAGATCGAAGGGAACAGACCAAGAGGAAGACCGAGAGGAAAATACCTGGATGGTTTGGCCACATGGCTTGGACGAGACAGGAACACTGAGCTGATCCATAACTCTGGTGATCGAGTGAAATGGCGAGTCATGACTGCCCACGCTTTCCAGCATGGCACATGATATATATATATATATATATATATATATATATATATATATATATATATATATATATATATATATATATATATATATATATATATATAGAATCTAGAGGTTACACGATTTTCTCCATAATCTCCTATACTCTCGTAAGTAACGTGACATTGCACGAGAATCGGTAGCGGTTTTCTCCGCGACGGTCACCCAGAAAGCAATGGCAAACTACTGAGCGTAATCTTGCCAAGAAATCAACAATCAGCTGAAAGATGCTGATGTTGACAGCGATGTCCTGTAAAGGATATGCGAAAAAAAATATATATTTGCGCTTTTTTGGTAGAAATAAATTGCTACTGAAGTGTGGTAGAAAATAAATTGCCACAGAAGCTTTGTAGAAAATAAGTTGTGACTGATGCTCGGTTGAAAATTACGCTGATACTTAGTAAAATAATAAATTGCCAGCGAAGGATGGTAGGAAATAAATTGCCACTGAAACTTGGTAGAAAATCAGTTGCCACTGGGTCTATTATTGCAGTAGCACTTCGTTGAAAAGGGAGCTGTGGTAGCATAGCTCTAGACGCTCGCCTGCTGTACTAGTGGTCTTGGTTTGATCTAAATCAGGGCATTTGGAATTTTTTTAATTGAACTCGGTTGCCAGGTTGACACAGCCTAAAATATGGGTGCCAGGAAATGTCTTGGGAAGTAAAAGCAGCCTGTGTGTAGTCTGTAAAAATATGGTATACTCCCTGTGTCCAATGCACCTTAGAGGTGTAAAAATATGGTATACTCCCTGTGTCCAATGCACCTTAGAGGTGTAAAAATATGGTATACTACCTGTGTCCAGTCCACCTTAGAGGTGTAAAAATATGGTATACTCCTTGTGTCCAATCCACCTTAGAGGTGTAGAAAAGACCATCATCTTTACTTTCTTCAGTGAAATGACAGCACCTTGTTTGAAAGAGAGCAAATGGTAGCGGTAACCTTGTGTTCTAGACGGAATCAAAAAACAATTATGATGGTGACATTATTATATCCATTGTTGGTTCATCATCATCATCATCATTATGTTGTATGTTGATAATCCTGGCCGGCTTCCTGGCCTAGAGGTTAGCGACTTTTCTCCGCAATCTCGTATACTCTTGTAAGTAACGTGACGACGGTAAGAATCAGCAGTGGTTCGAAATCACATCTGTAACTTACGGGGTATGTGAGCCGTCCGCTCGGAAAGCAATGGCAAACTACTGAGCGTAATCTTGCCAAGAAATCAGCAATCAGCTGAAAGATGCTGATGTTGACAGTGATGTCCTGTAAAGGATATGCAACAAAATGTGATAATCCTGGGCAGCCATGGTTGCCACCTGACATGATCACTATAATCTCGCCAGTTGTCACTAAATTTTCCAGTTTATTTCTCCTCATAAAATGAAAAAAAAAAAAATCTTCACTTTTCCACACATGATTATTCATTGCAGTAACCATACTGTAAATATTTCTACAGTTAAGCCTAATATTTGATTACGCTGGAGCCTGTAAGGGAGAGATCTCAGCTGCATCACATCTGAGTCCTGGAACCATCCTTGTTGTCATGTGAGTTACAGTAAAACGTCTAATGGATTCATGTCAGCATGTTTGACTCATCATCATCATCATCATGTGCCATGCCAATAAGCGTGGGCGGTCATGTTTTGCCATCTCACACAATCACCAAAATCGTGGATCAGCTCTGTGTTCTTGTCTCGACCATACCACATGGCCAAACCATCCAGGTATTTACTTCTCTGCCATCCCCTTGTTCTTTTCCCCTCAATCTTGCCAGTTGCCAAACAATGTTCGACAAAACTAATACTTTCATAGTACATTACATGGCTCTTTACAGCGTATGCTCATACATATGCTTTATCCATTGTGTGAATATTAACCATTTATATTAACGTTAATAACAAGAGAGACATTGGGATGACTAGAAAGATCAGCTGTAGAAAAGACTAAGAGAAATGATGCTCGTTGGACTAGAGTGGTGGCATGATGGGATATCATCAACAGAATTGATCCAGAGCAAGAAAGACCCAGATCTGTGACCAGAAAATTATCAGAAATATCTGGGAATTGTTTAGGAAGGAAAGACATTCACAGATTCTTGGGATTGTTTTGCTTGTTTACTAATTTACACCTGTGCCTTCTTATTTGTTTAAATATAAATCACAATATTTGTGTGTGTGTGTGTTTTTTTTTTTTTTACATGGACACCCCTGCACTTTTAACTTCTAAGGATTCCATCCATGGTTGTTTTAATGATTTGCCTTTGAAATTACACCACATGTAGATGATAATCCAAGATAGAATGATTCTGTATTTGCAGGAAACTGTTGAGGATTTATAATTCTTGCACAGATAGGTGATGGGAGGTTATTTTTGACAACAAATGACTTCTGTTTGTTGTAAAATCACATGGTAAACTAAACCAACTAGAAATAGATCACACACGTTTTGGTGAATACTGGTAAAGTTGCTGCTGTGTTTTCATAGTAATGTTTATGTTTGATTGATGTTACAGTGGTTTGCTTTGTTTTTATATTTGCAGATTTTTTGTAGCACTCATCCTTTACTTTGTATTTGGTGCAATGATCAATTTAGCAAGAGGTTATGTTGGATCAGATGTTATTCCACACAGCAGGTTCTGGTCCATGTTACCAATCTACATTTTTGTAAGTAATACACATATTTTATATTCAGTGTGGCTTTACAGAAGAATGCTGAACATTCCATGAACAACCAAAGAGATTAAATTTTTTTAAAGAGGCTAAGACACAACCAGCACTGTGGCTCAGGGGATAGTGAAACTGTTTCACTATTCTCTATCATATTGAGGCAGGGTTCAAAACCAACCCAGGTAATTTGGAAGCTGTCCGCTTTGCATTGATTTTGATGGTATATTGCGTCAGCTATTCAGAAAGCAGTCGGAAACCACTGAACTAACATAGCCTAATAAATCACAAACAGCCAAGAAATGCTGGGGTTGATTGCAACATCCTGTATTTATTACATAGAGACAACTTATGTCACAAACATCAGAAAGAGGCAGTAGTTAATTTTTTGCCACATCATCAGAAGAGTAAAACTGGAGCATATGACAACTGGGGAGAATTGTGGAAAGAGAGACATCGAGAGAAGTTGTTTGACAGCTCTTTGTAACAATGTGTTGAAATAATTTCTCATTTTGCAATCTGGCATGCTTATTAAATCTTAATTTTCTCCTAAATTTTCAGAATTATCTTCTGATTTGCTTTGATTCTAGCTATCTTTCTCTGTTCTTGTCTTTACTGCTTTCACTGTGCTACTGAGCTGCCTTCTTTCGGTTACCAAATGCTATTATGAAGATTCAGCTTTGCTTGCAACCTGGCATGCTTATTACAGCACACCTGATTTTCACCCAGATTTCTAACATCATCTTTTCATTTGATTTTGACTTACCTCATATTATGTATGGTTGGGGAAACACACAGAAACAGTTAAACCAAAGTCTTTTATCAATGAACAAGAAAGACAAATCAACAAAAACACAAAACCAATGATAAAATTAAGAATACTTAATGTTAATCCGATGAACACAGACACTAGTTTTTTCATTCTTTTTTGTTGATTGTTTTGTCTTTCTTGTTCATTGATAAAGACTTTGGTGGAAACGTTTGCCTACATCTGTGTGCGTTTTCCTTTGCGTGAAGCTTTGTTATCATATTTTGTGTTCATTGGATTCCAGTACAATCTTGTGCATGACTGTTACATCTTCATTCATTTTTGTACATTGCTGTTTGCTTTGTGTAATGATTGCTCCTCTAACTTTGCTTGCAGGATGGTTTCCAGTTTGTGTTTTCCTGTGGGAGATTGCCAGTAACATCAGCATATGAGCAAATATAATGGAGCATTTCATTTCTTCAGCAGCAAAGAATTAAGAAATTTATAACACTGAACATATTTTCAAACATAACTGCACAACTGTTTCCTTTGTAGCAAGAGCCTTGGTGTGATAATTTATTAGTCTGCTGACTATTCAAATATTTTACAAATGAAGTATTATTACAATGATATTGCAAAACTAAAGCTTAATGGCAGAGTCTTGTTAACTGTCATGATTTTTGTTATAAGTATGTAGAACTAAGAATGCTGAAGCATTTAATTTAATCTTGTTAATGCACATAAATGCAATTCCAATTTGAGGTTGGGTGATGTTTCTAACAGAAACTCACTGTAGGCCAGGGATGGCCAATTTATTAAGCAGGCATTCTAGCAAGGTTTTGGAGGGAGCAATGAAGCTTGGAGTATACACTAAGAACTGACGCATTAAAACATCATTAGCTTTAGCTGCTCCTAGAGTGCATGTTTGATGCAAAGAATTTGACATCACTATAGCAGCAACAAAATTGTCGCTAATTAATATATACATACTTATTGTCTTGGGAGTTGCCATGGGTGGTTTATGTAACAACTGGGGTGACACAAGGAGTTGAGAAAAGCTTGTCATGTAAGTAATTAATAAATCAATTGGAGATTTACTAGATGCTGACTCGGTTAATGGCATGTGAAAGGGCTTGCTTTACTTTGTACTGTAATATTTATTTTTTCTGCTAGGAGAGGTGTCTCATTTTCAAGTTAAATACCATATGGCTTTATGATACCCTTATTAAATAATTAGGGAATTCCTTTATTTATTTCTGTATCAATCATATTTTACTTTATAATATACAAATGGTTCTCGCTGCATTGTTAACTCACAGGATAAGTGAGCCGGCCGCTCAGAAAGCAATGGCAAACTACTGAGCGTAATCTTGCCAAGAAATCAACGACAGCAATAAAATGCTGGTGTTGACAGCGATGTCCTGTAAAGGATATGTGAAACAAAAATAAATATATACAAATATTTCCCCTTTTGTTCTTTGGTTTTAATGATTTTCTTTTGGTTAGAATGTAACAGTTTATACAAGTTTATCATTTTCTGTGAAATATTTTCTGTCAGGAAGACGTAAAATAGAGTAATAACAAGCTCTGTAAGAATATTCTGGGACAGAAGGTGTTAAGATAGAAGTAAAATACTCTATTAATATTTTGCATTATTTTGTGTTTTTTTTTTTGCTCAAACATTTTGTGTGATATATTTCTTTGTGATAATTTTTAACCCACTTATGTATTCATCTACTGTTCATTTTTCTGAAAAGCCAGAGAAAGATATTGGTAAAACCAGATTCTATTTCCATGCACCACAATGTTGTGTCATTTATATAATTCTATTTACATACCAAATGAAACTCCTTATAAGGAGCACTGTCACTATTATAGTAGTTTCATTGCATTGTTATTTTCCTAGCTGAATTGCTACAAAGAAAATTTTTTACATTCTAGCAGCTGTGGGGAATCTCTTGGATAAAGAGGTCAAGTCGTCTGAAGGCCATGGGTTCTTGTTCAGACCACAAATGCAATGTTTCTCGCAACCCATGGGGATCATTGCTGAAGCTGTGGAGTTTGAATGGTGCTGTCAGAAGGAGGCTTGCCATTCTACGGAGAGAGACCCGTCCTGATGGGATAAAACCCAGTGCAATGAAGACTATTCAGTTCCTGTAAGCTTTATTGACAAACCATGTTATTATTTTTGCAACCTTTTGCAAGGAGCGTTGTTACATTGTAATAAACAGAGTATATTGTTATCTATCCACTGACCTGGTACAAGGAGCATTATTTTAAATATTATCATAAATTGCATGTATTGTTATTTTCTCAAATGAATTGTTACAGAAAGCATTGTTTATATTACACTAAATTGTATATATTGCTATTTCTATCAACTGAACTGAACCCGAGATGATCAGCCTCACTCGTGCTTCCATCTATGCTTCATGCAAATGTGTTGTGTCATTAACTGACCCTGTACTCACTCAGCTGTATCCTCTGATGTTCATCACTCTCTGTAGGTCCAGAAGCAGAGACCTCCAATGGGTCTGTGCTGTGTATGGACTCTGACATTTTGTAGGCCTGGATGTATGCAGGAATAGATGGCCAGTCCTTCCCTCATTTAGCCAGAGTGAGATGACAAACAGGTGTCGAACCCTTGCCCCCGGGAAGGTAACCCAGCCAACAAATGCCTGGAGATGTTCGATGTGTTGGCCAAAAGGTTCAAATATCGCAGCTCTGCTGTAAACAGGCACAACTCAATTAAGTCTAAAACAACATTCCGGACGAACGCAGAAGAAGAAGCCCTTGCCCAACTGCATTTACAACATTACCAGCATAGATCCCTGTCAACTATGCTGATGTGTGCTACTCTCTGCATGACCAAAGTCTTTTAATTAAAGACAGATGGAAGCATAATGTAGAACAGGATCTTAACAACTCTTGGAGTACTGAGCAGCAGATTTGTCCTTTATGGAGCTGCTGAAGTTATGGGTTGGAAAAACAACTGGAGCAATCATGAGACAGATGAAGAGAAGCTAATTAATTAGAGAAATTAGACACAGGCTGTCAAGAGGTTTAGGGATTATTTTGTAGAGAAAAAAAAAGACTTGAAAGCTTCGTGAAAATTGGCAAACTTAATGGGAAAAGAACAAGAGGAAAACATATATAAATACCTGAATTGCTTGGCCCAATTGGAACAAAAACATAGTCCTGATGCAAAGCTGGTGAACGTGTGCTTTTTTGTGACAACATACATGTGTGATATTTAACAAATTTGATGACAAACAGCTTTTTTTGGTCATGTGATGAGAAGAGAGACATTGGAGAACATCATGACAACTGGAAAGATTGAGAGGAAGAGAGGCAGAGGCAGACCAAGAGAAATGATGCTGGATGGATTGAGATGGTGCATGGAGGAATATCATCAGCAGAGTTGATCCAGAACACCAAAGAAAGAGATCTGTGGAGAGCCATGAACGCCTACGCCAGCTGGCAGGGCACTTGATGATGATGACTAGCATATATGTGCCTTTGAATATGTTACATAAGAGTATTAACAATGTATTAGACAAAAAAGAGAACAAACAGATATATCCAACAAGAACTTAGTATAGAAGACGATTGGCTGTTATAACAAATAAAATTGAGGACAAAGAAATATTTTGGGTATATAATGAAAAGAAAAGAAAACTATGCAGAGAGGTGTACTCAAAAAGATAACTATGCATGGAGGTGTACTGGAAAAGATAACTATGCAGGGAGGTGTACTGGAAAAGATAACTATGCAGGGAGGTTTACTGGAAAAGATAACTATGCAGGGAGGTGTACTGGAAAAGATAACTATGCAGGGAGGTGTACTGGAAAAGATAACTATGCACGGAGGTGTACTGGAAAAGATAACTATGCAGGGAGGTGTACTGGAAAAGATAACTATGCAGGGAGGTGTACTGGAAAAGATAACTATGCAGTGAGGTGTATTGGAAAAAATAACTATGCAAAGAGGTGTATTGGAAAAGCGACTTAGGAAAAGACTGCAATGTAAATGTATTCAAGATGTTATAGATAACTTAGTCATGACACCAACAGAGATAGAACATTTGGCTTACAAAAGAGAAACATTTCAAAATACTATTATGGGAATTTGGGGGGGGGGGGGGGGGGGGGGGTTAGTTTTGCATAAACCACTGGATGATGATCACCAGTGCTGGTGTGTGCAAGGAGAGGCTGTTGAATCAAGTCTTGCCCAAGTGATTGCCATACATTATACAGACACACATTCTTTGATGTGAAAAAGCTGGTGACTTCTAAGGATTGAACACATGTCCCACGGTGTGTGAGGTGGATATTGTGACGCCTAGATCACCCATGGATGTGTTATGGTTGTTCATTTGAGACTTGAACCCAGGCAAGACAGCTCACAATGGTGCTTTAAGATGTATTGCCACTTATTCTGATTGTAGTTCTTTTTTTAACATTGTTATATCATGCTCCACACTTTTGTGTTTCATTTACATACTATGTTTTCAGTGTATTTGTGAACACTTTATTTCTATGAATGCAAGAGAAATGGTGCCATGAGATGCATTTCCACTGATTCAAACTGTAGTTCTTCTTTGAAGGTTGTTGTATCTATGCTCCACATTTTCATGTCTTGTTTGCATTTATATTTTGAATGTGATAGTGAAAATTTAGTTTTACTTGTATGTATGCTATTTGACCACCAAGAATGGTTCTTAAAATGCATCTCCACTTATTCAGGCTGGTGTTCTTTGGAGGTTGTAGCTGTGCTCTACATTTTCATCTTTCATTTATATTTTATATTTGTGATATATTAAAAAATATATATAAATGAGATTTATTTGTGTTGTGGGGGAAGTCTCCTTGGCAAAGTGGTCAAGTCATGCATTTTTCTAGGAGATTTCTGGCGGGTCATCGCCGGAGCTACGGAGTTCGTGCTTTGTGTGACGCTTTCTGCAGGTCACCCTGTGGAAAGATACCAAACCATATGGGATAAAACCCAGGGCAATGAAGTCAATCCTCTCGACTTTTACGACTTTTTTTTTATTTGTGAAACAAGTTGTGAACATTTTGTTTTACTTGTATGTAAGTAACTAGTCCAGAAAACATGGTGCGTTAAGATGCATCTTCACTTATTCAATCTGTAGTTCTTTTTTGAAGGTTGTTGTATCTATGCACCACATTTTCAAATATTATTTAGATATATTTTTTAATGTTGTTGAAAACATGTTGTGCTCCTTATCTATATGCTAGTTGTTCATGGAAAATAACCTTTGGAACAGTCATGTGTCATGTGGGATACATGGAGAACCATCACATTCTGTGGTCTCTGGGTAATGTGAACATGTTCATAAGATGGCTAGGTGAGAGAGCCAGCCACATGTTTGTGTTCATGCAATATTAGCTGGTTGAAGAGACCATTACTGAATTAGATCAACGTCAGACAATTACATTGCTTTGGCCACACATAGAAATAGTTTCTTGTTAAAGAATGTTATGGATGACAACATGGAAGCTATGCTTGCAAGACAGTGATATTACATGTGGGTGGTCAACGCAAAGAGATGGACTGGAAGAAGACCATGAAAATGCAGCACAGAGGGTGTTAGAGACTAGTTACAGCTGACCTTCACTTTGGATATAGCACATGATGATGATAATATTAACCACATGATTTTAACAGGTGTTGAACACATTACAGATAATGTTTAAATGAATTGACTTGTGGAGGTGGTGGTTGTTCATAATTAGAGCTGCCAGACTTATATTATGCATTTACAGCCAAATTCGGATGAAAAATAACTTGCTTATGTTCTGTTGCTGATGTGTAGTGTCCAAGGGTGTGTTTTTTATAGTTGGAGAAACTGGCAATAGCTTTATGGTTGTCTGTAACAAGCTGGCTGTGTGGTGGAGGGGTTGCGAATGTAATTCATAATCCTGCAAACCACGTTCGAAACACAGCTGTGGGCGATTTGGAAGCAGACCGCCTTGCGTTAGTTCCCATACAAAGGCATGAGTGCCGGCCTTTCAGAAAATAATAGCAAATTACTGAACGTAAACTTGCCAAGAAATCACAAACGCACCAAGAAACACCGGGGTTGACTGTGATGTCCTGTAAAAGATATGCAACTAAATTTATTGTTGTCTGTAACAAACCTTAGGCATGAATTCAGTATGTGGTAGAATGTTTCCTGTGAACTGTTGGCAGTTTTTTTCATGGGTTGGGTTTATTCTTTTGTAAATACAAGATTATATTTAATGTAGTGTGAGCCACATAATTTTACAGCAGAAATATCAATTGGGGAAGTCATTGAGGCCGTTAAGGCAGTTCACAAACAAACACACATGTATTATTAGTTGCTCACAGAAGTGAAAGAAGTAGGCATTAGAGGATGCACTAGAAATGCAATGTTTATGTTTTGTCTGGTGCATCCTCTGATCTCTACTTCTTTCGCTTCTGTGAGTGCCTAATAATATATATATATGTTTGTTTGTGAAGAATTTGGCAACTAACATTATAATTTGTTGCAACTGAAATAACTATTTTTCATATATGAAACTATTATTTTGCACAAAACTGGCATTTATAATAGGTACTTTTATATGTATATAAACATACACAGGTTGTCTCAGAAAAATATACACACATTATTATAGCACAGACTGAGAGTTAAAAACGTTAGTTGCATGTCCTTTACAGGATGACGCAGTCAACCCCAGCATGTTTTGGCTGTCTGTGATTTTTTGGCAAGTTTACATTCAGTAGTTTGCCATTGATATCTGAACCACTGGCACTCATACTATTGTATGAAAAGCAATGTAAGGCTGTCTGCCACTAAATCGCCCACAGCTGTGTTTCGAACGCTCTTTATGAGTCAGTTTTCTTCCATGTTCAGATCTAATAGAATGTCAGTATTTTTCTTGTTCTTGATCCATCATGATATTCTAAGAACTGTTCTGTAATACTGAAGTTCACAAGTCACAATTTGTATCTGTGTTCATTGCAAAATTATCCATGACTCACACCAGTAACTTGCCACAGGAATGATTGTACTCTAATTTATTTACATTGTTGCACCATGGGTTCTTTCTTCTGTTTAACCTTTGCATTGCCATGGCTATGTCTTCTTTTGAAGTCTCCATTGTTGTTCCTCATGGAACCCAGATATTCAAAGTGTGTCGTTGTCATTTTCTGTTTACACAGTATTATTTCAGTATTTCATTAATCCTATTATGAGTTAATTTTATTATGTTTTCAGTATTTTTCAATCATCAAGTTATTGCAGTATCATCCTTGTAATAATTACATAACTAGGATGCATCTTAAGGATATTGATCTTGGAAAATTAATTTTGCAGTGTTCACTTTAGAAAATGGTAAACTGGCAAAATATACTTACAGTATACTGTATGCATTAATATAATTATAATAATTTATTTACAGTAGCTAGTGCATGAATCAAGGTCAATCAATGACAAATATATACTTGAGCAAACATGAGTTAGTGGAGAATGATCAAATATGACCAGATAACCAAAAAAATATTGTACTTGGAGGAAGTCTTAAGACATTCCGATTTGTTGTAATCCAGCGATCTCATTAGCAAGTATTGTAGAATAAGAATGAGTCCAGTGATAATTTTACTTACCCCTGGTTTAAGCAAAGAAGCCATAAACATTAGGATGCACCATTTGCCTGGTGAATATTTCATTGCATCTGGCCAGGTGCATACTGCAAAGTTAAGTATCATATGAAGTGAATAGATGGATTATATTTTGGCTGTCTGAAACCAGTCATGCAGTTCATTAATGAACAATAGATTAAATGGTTTGGCCACCTCACAAGAATGCCCTAGTACCATCTACCACAAAGAGCCACATTGAAGAAATATGATGGATACAGGGCAAAGGGAAGACCACGTTAAAGATGGGAGTGATAGAATCAAGAAAAACCTATAGAAATGAAGACAAAACTGCATAGCACATTGAAAAGAGTGCACAAACGATCCTTACAGTTCCCCTCAACACTTCACTGAGGTAAATGGAGGCATAGAAGAAGAAAAGGATGGAAAGGATATTTTGGCTGAAATACTTAACACAGATTGTCACTGATAGAGGTTTAAAGGTGAAAGGTTCAACTTCATTGCACTAAGTTTTATCCTTTAAGGCTCGGTCTCTTTCCACAGGGTGGCCCACGGAAACCATTTTACAAAATACGAACTTCATAGCTCCAGCGACAACCCCCAGGAGTCTTTGAAAAAATTGCACTCATGAACCGAATGACAGAAGCTGGAATCTAAATCAAAATATTCAGAGTGTGAGGTATGTGGCTTAAGCACCTTGCCACAGAGATGATACTATTAAGTATTTCAGTCAAAATATAATCCATCTATTTGTTTTATTTAATATATAACTGCAGTATGCACCTGAAGAGATGTAGAGAAATATGCTATTCAGTAAATTGTGCAACCAATATGGCTTCTTTGTTTAAATTTACTAAGGAAATGCATTGTTTTGAATTACCACTCGTTAATGCTTTCAAACAGTGATTCACTGACTAGAGACGACAAAATAGTTGTTTGGTTCACCACAATCTGGCATCATCTACCCACTCACTGGTTGTAGGAAGTAGAAGAACTTACCAGGATGTAGTAGGATTTTTTCACTTAAATAATTCTTACTTGTAGTTCTAACAGCAGTTGGTTAAACTTTTAATATTTATGAATACAGCAGGAAAAAATTAGGCCTGACCTCTTTGTCACACCTTGGATGCTTGAAATAGATAAATTAATGATGCAACTACACATAATAATTGGGTAAATTTGGTCACAGTTATGTAGTCTAAACTGAGAATACAGGACTTAAGATGTATTTGTAAAATCTGTATGTGCTCACATGTAAAAATCAGTATGTGCTCGCATGTAAAAATGTGTATGTGCTCACAAGTAAAAATCTGTATGTGCTCATATGTGTGTGGTTTATTTTCTCCCCATACCCATAGAATAGAAGGCGATGTGGCTGAAAGAATAAGAGTGCTCGCATTTAAACTTATGGTGCGCTAGTGATGGGGTAGAGGGTTCAGACTCTAGACCAGCATTCATTTGGACTTAAATGACTTCTCATTCAAAAATAGCAATGGCAAAATGCTGAACATAAAATTGCCTGAAGAATTAACCTGGGGTTAATCACAATGCTCTGCAAAGGACATGCAACATTTTACCCATGGAATGTCCTTAGGTTTCATTTTGTGTACATTGGATCTTGTGTACTTCAAGATAACCTTGTAATATGTACATGTGTTTCTGTGCACAAATGGGCATGAATTTTGTTAAAAGGAAGAATAAGGTTACGAAGTGTAGAATATCATAACTGTAGTACTTCCTGGATAAATCCTCCATAGTGAAAAACTACACGTCTCTCTAAATAAAATACATTCAGCAGCATAAGCTATCATACAGATTGTCTGTTTGATGTGAGACTTTCTTCCATTATTACAGATTTTACTTGAACTTTGAATGAGATTCTCCGAAAGCATGGAAAGGGAGAGATCTTTAGAGCAGCAGTGTTTTGGTTCAGTACATATTACAGAGACTGTAAAGGTTTGCAGATACCTACACATGCTTGTAGAAAATATTTTAAATATCTGCTGTAGAGCACTGCTGCCGAGGGCCCTGACTTCATAAGTGTTGTGCTATCTTCTTGTAACTGTTTTTGAAGTATATTTTTGCAGAATTCATTTTGCTGATATTTAGGCTGTTTTACTTCTTGTTATATTAAATGTGCCTTACATTGTCAATGGTTGTGCCTTCTAATGTTAATGTATGCAAAATGGAAACAACATTTATTGGAAAATAAAATGTCTTTTTTCGTATCTGTCTTAAGTTCATGCAAGAAATACATGGAAAATGAAACTCCAATAATGCATTCATCATCATGTAGTAGCTCTTTTGCAAAATGTCGCTTCCATCCCCATCCCAGGGGTAGACTCAATCTGTCTCCATGTCCCTTACCTCATACATGTTCATGTACTGGGTGACTTGAATGCCCTGTGCCCATCGTCGCGTTGATCAACCCTTACCTCTTCTCACAGGAAACACGCCTTCTTTTACTGCTCTTTCTAAGCCACTGTGTCATTGAGCATGATTTACATTGTATTGGGTATATGGTGCTAGCCCCATATTTGTACAGACCATTCGGCATTCAATGGATGATATGATTAGTATCACTTTGGCCTCCTTTATATTTCCTGGCAGCCCAGATCAGTTTTAACAAATCCTCCTCATGGATTCAAACACATGACTATCAGGTCAGTAAGCGAGCATGCTGCCCACTGGGCTATTATGGCCTCCTTGTGTCAGTTAATATGTCCAGCAACTTTGAAGTTCAGGAGTCTTCTATTGTTTAGTAATTGTGAAATTGCCCCTAATTCATATCCATATGCTGCAACAGGAACAATCATCATGTCCCATACTAATAGACATTGGCTGTCATAGTTCACCATTTCACATGATCAGTAGAGTTTTGGATCAGGTCTTAGCTGTCATGGTTCACCATTTCACATGATCAGTAGAGTTTTGGATCAGGTCTTAGCTGTCATGGTTCATCATTTCACATGATCAGTAGAGTTTTGGATCAGGTCTTAGCTGTCATGGTTCACCATTTCACATGATCAGTAGAGTTTTGGATCAGGTCTTAGCTGTCATGGTTCACCATTTCACATGATCAGTAGTTTTGGATCAGGTCTTAGCTGTCATGGTTCACCATTTCACATGATCAGTAGAGTTTTGGATCAGGTCTTAGCTGTCATGGTTCACCATTTCACATGATCAGTAGAGTTTTGGATCAGGTCTTAGCTGTCATGGTTCACCATTTCACATGATCAGTAGAGTTTTGGATCAGGTCTTAGCTGTCATGGTTCATCATTTCACATGATCAGTCGAGTTTTGGATCAGGTCTTAGCTGTCATGGTTCACCATTTCACATGATCAGTAGAGTTTTGGATCAGGTCTTAGCTGTCATGGTTCACCATTTCACATGATCAGTAGAGTTTTGGATCAGGTGTTAGCTGTCATGGTTCACCATTTCACATGATCAGTAGAGTTTTGGATCAGGTCTTAGCTGTCATGGTTCACCATTTCACATGATCAGTAGAGTTTTGGATCAGGTCTTAGCTGTCATGGTTCACCATTTCACATGATCAGTAGAGTTTTGGATCAGGTCTTAGCTGTCATGGTTCATCATTTCACATGATCAGTAGAGTTTTGGATCAGGTCTTAGCTGTCATGGTTCACCATTTCACATGATCAGTAGAGTTTTGGATCAGGTCTTAGCTGTCATGGTTCACCATTTCAAATGATCAGTAGAGTTTTGGATCAGGTCTTAGCTGTCATGGTTCACCATTTCACATGATCAGTAGAGTTTTGGATCAGGTCTTTGTTCTTGTCCTGATTATAGCATGGGACCAAGCCTTCCAGGTATGTATCTCTTTGTCTTTTCTTTGCTCTTTTTGTATCTAGATTGCCAATTTGTGAAATGTCAAACCATAATGTCCTAGGCATCTATAAAGAAGGTAATGTGCTTTCCTTCTTTGCAGTGGCCACACAGGTAGGTGACCATGGCCAAGCGTCTCTATAAAGAGATCCTGTGCAAACATGAGATCATAACCAGCAACTATCTGTTGACTGCTCTCAGGTTCAATCCACCATGAGCTGCCATGGTATCACATAATCCTGGTTGGGAGGCTAAACAGGTACTCCGCCTTGCCCAAGGGTTCTCTGTAGGCTGGCACAGAGGAGGAGATCTAGGGATCCAGGGGAGGTTCACATTCTCATAATTGTTACTTGTTTCGTTTGCTGGCATTGTTCCACATGTTTGTTAATGCTGTTTAATGTGAGCATTGCTATGGTCCTTCTGACTTTTTTGTATCCGTCCTTATTATTGTTCATTACAGAACCTAGGTATTCATTCACAATAAACATACAAATAATGTGTGACACGTGTACTTTATTTGCAGTTTGAGAGATGGTTGATCCTTCTGTTGGACAGACTAGGACTAATGTCTGCCTAGGATACGCCATGTATATGTGAAGAGAGATGGTTGATTCTTATTTTGTTAGGACAAGAGACCTAGGATATCTCACGTATATGTGAAGAGAAATAGATTGTCAATCCTTCTGTTAGAAAGACTGGGACTAGCTTCTGCCTAGGATACTCCGCATATATTTGAATGGAGATGTTTGATCCTTCTGTTAGACTAGGACTATCATCTGCCTAGGATACCCCACGTATATGTGCAGAGAGGTGGTCGATCCTTCTGTTAGACTAGAACTAGCTTCACCTTCTGTTAGACATTAAAGACTAGGACTAGCGTCTGCCTAGGATACTTATATATATATATATGAAGAGAGATCTAAAGTAACAATCTTAAGACCCAATTTTGCATGCTTAAAGGCGCATGTGGGCAAATTGGTGCTTGATCCATATTTTGTATAGACAAGTCGGCACTCAGTGGGTGATATGGTCAGTATCAGACAGACTGTCTATACCTTCCTAGACATTTCCTGGTACCAATTTTAGTCCTTCTCATCCTGGGAGCCCAAGTACGTTTTAAACATTCAAAACCGCCTCGATATGGATCCAACACATGATCAACATACTGCAGGTACGCTACCACAGCCCTCGAAGGGAGATCATGGTCAATATGAATGTCACCCCTGGGACACCAGCGCCTGGTCATCCCTCTAGGTATACAGAACTTCATTTCACAATGATCACCATGTGCAGGTGCTGGCAGAATGCCTCTCTCATCATGGCTTTCCAACAGATTCTCCATCCGGTACCAGTTCCTCAGCCTCAGGTAGTTTCGTGCCTGGGCTGTCTGCAATGCCCTGTCTTCATTCCTGGGCTGTCTGCAATGCCCTGTCTTCATTCCTGGGATGTCTGCAATGCCCTGTCTTCCATCTTCGTGCTGGCTGATCCTTGCATCTTCTTCCAAGAAGCACGTTGTCCATCGCCGTTTTTTCCAATATATTATGACATTTAATGTGACCAACAAATTTTTGTTTCCAAGATGATGTCTAGTTGGCCATGTGTCGAAGTACACTTTTTCTGCAGCGAAGCGCATTCGTCATTGGAGGTGACAGGTTCAAATCCCGGTCGGTAACTGTAGTTTCAATTTTAATCTTGTCTAATGCATCCTCTTGTCTCTAAGTCTGACCCCTACTACTATAAGGATATCTCACTTCTGTGTATTGTTGGGAAAGTATTTGCCAGAATTGTTCTGCGCAGACTTCAAGTCCTGGGAGATCAAGTCTACCCCGAATCACAGTGCGGCTTCCGACAGAACCGGTCTACCATTGATATGATATTATCGTTGCGACAAATGCGAGAAAAATGCCGGGAACTAAATCAACCACTGTTTATTGCCTTCATCGACCTCACAAATGCATTTGATTTGGTCAGTCGTGAGGGTCTAGTTCAAGGCACTAAAGAAGATTGGCTGCCCACCAACTCTTCTGTCCATTGTGCAATCGTTCCACACAGGCATGAAATATATAATCAAGTTTGATTGTGCAACTTCAGAAGAGTTTGAAATCAAGAGTGGAGTGAAGCAAGGTTGCGTACTATTCCCCCACCCTCTTTGGAATATACTTTTCACTTCTACTGAAATATGCCTTTCGTGATCAGGATGGTGGTATATACATTCACTCACGATCAGATGGCGGCGTCTATAATACTCAGAGATTGAAGGCCAAGACCAAGATTAGGAGGGTGCTGATCAGAGAGTTGCGTTTTTGCAGATGATGCTGCTGTTACGACCCACTGTGAGGAAGAATTACAACATCTGCTATCTGCATTCTCCAATGCTTGCTATGAATTTGGTTTTACAATTAACAAAACGAAGACACAGATTATGGCACAAGGTGCATATAGGGTACCATCAATCTTTATTGACGACGCCGAACTGGAGATAGTAGACCATTTTACATATCTAGGATCAGAGGTAAATAGCAAATTATCCCTAGATAAGGAAATCAACATCAGGATTGGTAAGGCAGCAACAACAATGAACATGTTAGCAAAAAGAGTCGGAAGAACAGGAAGCTTACTGCCAAAACAAAAGTCCTTGTCTACCAAGCCTGTGTCCTTAGTACTCTTCTTTACAGTAGTGAAACCTGGTCAACTTACTCACACTAAGATAAACGTTTAAACAGCTTTCATATGCGGTGTCTGCGAAGAATACTTGGTATTAAGTGGCAAGACTAAATCACAAATACTGAAGTATTGGAAAGATCAGGTTGTGTGACGGTGTGTTCCATGCTCAGTCTTCGTAGACTTAGATGGATAGGACACGTTAGGAGGATGGATGATGGTAGAATACCAAAAGACATCTTTTTTGGTGAATTACAGATGAGTAGGAGATCTCAGGGTCGGCCTCTACTACGATACAAAGATGTGTGTAAGCGGCACATGATTGATACAGGCATTGGTAATGCACATTGGGAGCAAGTCACCGCTGAACGTGTTGCATGGAGGGCAACTATCAGAAATGGAATAAAGACAAAGGAGAAAATGATTGCAGATAAAGCACACACAGATTGTGAGAGACGTAAGATGGTGCATGATGGTGGAAATGACTATGTTTTCACATGCACCCACTGTGGACGAACGTTTACAGCGTGAATTGGCCTTAACAGTCACATTCGCCATCGCCATGGGCTGTAGTTATTATACCTTTTTGAAGCACTATGTACCAAACTATCGTCTTGTCAAGACAGCAACGTGCCAATAATTTATGAGCCAGTTTTCTTTGATGTTCAGATCTTATAGAGTGTCAGTATTCTTCCTTGTCTTGGCACTTGCTATTTTCAGAATTTGTGTGTAAAATTTAAGTTCCAAGGCCTTGATTTTCCTTTTCTGTGATTGTGGAATAGACCATTACATACATATATGTGTTGCCAGTTAATTACCATGTAAAACAAATGTAAGAAACACTTATGTAAAACAAAGTTGTCAACATAGTAAATATTTATTATTGTAAACCGTCTACCGTTAATGGGAACACGAGCAAAACAAAATTTGCTTTTATCGTAAAAAGTTTAATTAAATACACAATGTCTTGTATCTATTTAACAACACACCCTTAAAACACAGGAATTGACATCAGTAATGAAATCCAGCAAAATGTGACCACAGAGAAAAATAGCGATGTGACAATTACAACTGTTGTTGACATTAAGAAATGGCGCCACTATAATGAGAACACTAGCATGCAAATCCTGAAATTGTGTTAAGTGTATTTGTTATCACGTGACGTGCTAAGTATTCATTGATTAAATCTTACAATACCACGCGTCACACAATGTAGCACTGCTCGTATAATGAGTAAAAAATAATACCAGCTACCACTAGTTTTGAGTGGGTTGTCTTTCTTTTGAAGATTGAAAGTATCATATATTCTTTGCAGCCACCGTCCCCGTCATCATCATCATCATCATCATCATCATCATCATCATCATCATCATCATCATCATCATCATCATCATCATCATCATCATCATCATCATCATCATATACTTTGCCAATTGACATAGGCATTCTTGTCAATTCACAGAGATTGGTTTCTGGCGTTCTGGATTTGTTCTATTGAGGAGAAAAAAATTCGCTTTTATCGTAAAAAAGTTTAATTAATTACACATGTCCTTGTATCTATTTAACAACAAATCCTTGCCATCGCCAATGACTATCAAGCATAACTTCTCAGTCTTAACCTCCCACCTCTATTGCTGATCTCTGCAAGCATAACGACGTTATCAAATGCGTTAGTGATTAGCTCTCCTGTAACTTTTAGTTACATGCTAAGAATCCAAATTTATACAATCTCTTTACCACAAATAAGCTGCTTTGGTGGTTTGAATCAAATATTTTCCCATGGGCTTATAAGTAACTGATTATTCGACCACATGTCAGCAAACAGCTTACTAAGGGACTTGTAGAAAGACTGGATTGGAATGCTAGCCACATATTTTATTTTGTTTTGAGCAGTCTAAAGTAGAATTGGGTAATTATGGAGGAGATTTGTGAACCATTTTTAGTGGTGCATTGTATATTAAGAGTTTAAAAAGCATAGCAACGATGATAAATTGCTATTGTGAAGAGATAGAAGGAATGCACGTTATTCGATGCTATACCTCACGGAAAAGATACCATCATGACCATTATGTTCTCAACACAACTTGCGTGGAGGTTTACAATAATTCTGCTTATTCTGCCCACACACCAGTTGTGTTGAGATCATAATGGATATCGTTATGAGGTATAGTAATAATTGCTTATGTTCGTTGTGTCTTCACATAATCTCAACCAATCCTTATTTTCTTTGTTTCTTTTTCGAGGAAATTGCCTCACTCCCAGTTATACACCTCAGTGGTCAGCATGTCCGACTTCAGCATGCATTTGGGTAATGTTGACTTCCTCTAGACCAGTGGTTCTCAACATTTTTTGGCCCATGCACCCGTTCACTATATGTTCAGAATGGCATTCCCCCCCCCCCTTTCGTATTCCCTCTTATAAATCCCCCGCTCCTACACAGTATACGTAAACATGGAAGCTAAATTTAATAACACATGCTAGTAGAACAAGTCTAGACGTCTACATAAAACGTGATTTGCGGGTCTACTTGCGTTACAAAACGAATTTCAGAAGGGTGAGAAGTACAGAACCGTAAAGAATGGAGGGAAAAACAATATCAAGTAATCTGGTCTTGTCTTAACGCGATCTTGAAATAATCTTAATCTGCCCCCCCCCCCCCCCCCCCCTCACCCTGGAAACACTAAATTCCCCCTTCCTGGGGAGGGGGCACCGGTTGATAACCACTGCTTTAGACAGATTCCACCCAAGATAACGGGCTCTATCTACCTCTGTGTCAGGTTTACTTCCTCTAGACAGCTTCCACCTGAGATAACGGGCTCTATCTACCCGTGTGTAGGTTCACTTCCTCTAGACAGATTCCACCCAAGATAACGGGCTTTATCTATCCGTGGGTAGGTTTTCTTTCTATCAATTTTCCAGGGTAGTGGCTTTATGGCCTACTCTTTGCGATTCACAACTGCCGTGGAATTTGTAATGTGCATAACTAGCACACGGGGCCTGGTCTGTTTTCGTTCCTATCTTGGAAGGTAAAGATCCCATTTCACTACTCAAGACATCAGGGGTGTGTGTAATAACATTCGTTATGAAAAAATCATCAGCCCTGTTCAGGGCTTGAACCCTGAGCACTAAGAGCCTCAGGGGGACAATTCTATTTGATCATCATCGCCACGGGTTTGCCCAGTGCTGAACACATAAAAGACCTCCATAATTTCTTTGATCACAATCGTTTCCTAGGTATCTGTAAAGAACGCAGTCTGGCATTGCTTTCCTTCTTGGCTGTGACTATACTGGTCGCTCTCATCGTAACCATTGTCTCTGCAAAGAAATCCTCTGCCTACTGTCGCGAAATTGAGACCATAACAAACAACTAGTTGACAGCTGCTCCCGAGCTCAATCCGCCGCCAGTGTCCGTGGTTTCACGTAACCCTACTTGAGGGCTAAATTGGTACTGCACATTGACCTTAACTGTCTGTGCCCTAGGCTAGCGGAAGGAAGAAGTTGCCTTACTTCTTTGATATGGGATACTTGTTTGTTACGTTTCATGTTGTGACATTCATCTGCAAACATTAGAGATCAGCCTGGCCGAACTGGAGCCCGAATGAAGCGCTCGCTCTTAAACGTCCGGCGTGCTGATGCCTCGGTAGCGGGTTAAACCCATACACCAGTCGGACTAATATGTTGACTTCTCGGCTTGGGGACGTAAATTACAAGTACCTCAGAAGTCTGAGTTGGTTCGCCAGATGGCGAGGGGCGTTGGTAATAGGAAAAGTCACTAGAAGTAGTAACACGTGTATGAACTACGCTTGAGTTAAAAACGAGCCATCGCACACTAATAAATAATTTAAACCAAAAAAAAAAAAAAAACAATCTGCAGTCATTATCTTACCGACTTGCTGAAACAAAATTTGATTTAAGCTAATTTCTTTATTTTCTTTGCACTAAAGATAGTCTCAGTTGGCATATTAAACATGTTTGTGTTTTCTAAACGCAGGTGTGTCGTTAAAGTGCGAATGACGCCAAGTGAGACTCGGCAAATGAAGTACTACAATGTTCAATACTATTCAGTGAATCGTAATAATCCAGCATGTGATGAATGCACGTGAATACGTAAGGAGTTAAAATATTAAGATGCAGCAAATGGATCAATTAAAATAAGAAACGGACATTCATTACACCACTTCATTAGTTATAAAGTACGGTTATCTCTTTCACGCCATTGAAGAATGTGTTTGCATTTGTTGAATTTTAAATATAAATAAACATAATTCTCAACAAAAGTGCCAACTATTTATTGCTATTTATTATTAAAAGTCTAAATATGATGATAAAATGCATTTTGCTGTAAATGTAAAAGATCATATGAAGTAATGTTATGTAAATGACGCCTCAGTGAATAATTTTGGCGGACATGTCTCCCTGGCGTTCACTGCTAATGTTTAAAGTGCCAGAGACCAAATAACGGTAAATTGTGCAGTATAAGTGTGTTAACAATTGTTTCAGATCCACACTAGCTCTTGAACATATCACACAGGAGTTTTTCCATTGGCGTGTTTCCAATAGTGCGTCCAAAGAAGAGCCGCTCTATCCGATCAGACGGTACATATCGAAGTGTGGGCAAGACAAGAAGAAGTCTTCCGAATCTGGGGGGAAAAAAACAATGATGTGTGTGTTATCACATTATTTAGCATCTGATGGTCATGGTATAGCTACTACGTGTTTAACGTTAAAAGTTTGCTGCATATCCTTTACAGGACGTCGCAGTCAACTCCAGAATGTTTTGGTTGTTTGTGATTTCTTGGCAAGTTTTCAGTAGTTTGCCATTGCTTTCTGAAAGACCGGCACTCATACTATTTTATATAAATCAACGCAAGGCGGTCTGCTGCTAAATTGCGTCCGTAACACTTTCGCCACGGAGCCGATATGTTTAGCGTAATAAGTTCACATAACAGGATACAATTCCAATAATGTAAACAGCAGACTTCAACAATCCAAGATCTATCTAAACAGCAGCTTCAATGACACGTGTCGTAACAATGATACAGCACAAGAGAACATTGCCGGCTCGGTGGCGAAGGAGTGGCATGTGCAATTCGTAACCCTGCATATCGCGAAGAAACACAGCTGCCGGTGATGTGGCAGCAGACCGCCTTGCGTTGGTTTTCATAGAATGATGGGTATGCCAATCATTCAGACAGCAATGGCAAACTACTGAACGTAAACTTGCCAAGACATCACAAATAGCAACAACAAAAAAAAATGGTTGTGTTGACTGCGACGTCCTGTAAAGCATATGCAACTAACTTTAACAAGAGAACATATACCTAATACACCATAACAGTTTCAGTCTCATCTAGAGAACATATACCTAATACACCATAACAGTTTCAGTCTCATCTAGAGAACATATACCTAATACACCATAACAGTTTCAGTCTCATCTAGCTAAGCCAACTGAAAGAGAAATTACAGTCACATTTATATAAGTTATTAAGTTACAATTAAATACCCTGCTTTCAAGTCATACGGCACATTGGGTAGAGATGCAGCTAGCGCCATAATTGTACAGCGATATGCACTCGGTAGGTAATATGATCAATATCACGCTGGCCGTGTTTATTTCACAAAACATGTTTTGGGGTCGGCCTGTGATCCCAGGTGAGTGGTGAAAATAAATCTCGCCTGCAGAGGGATTGGTGTAGTGACCACCGGCAGATAGGCGTACTTGCCATCTCACTACTGCGGCTCCCATATGCAGAATAAAATAACGTTAGTTGCATGTCCTTTACAAAATGTCGCAATCAACCCTGGCGTGTTTTGACTATGTGTGATTTACTAGGCAATTCTACGTGCAGTAGTTTATTGTTCCTTTCTGAACGACCGCCTCTCACAACTTCGAAATCAGCTACAGGCTGTCCGCTTCCAAATCGTCTGCAGCTGGTTTCTAACCCTCTACTCGGTAGGTCGGAAATATTGAAACGCATTCACAGCCCCTATGCCACAGAAAACACTAAGACACGTGATTTCGAAATCACCTTTTCAAGAACACACTACAACTCAAATTTAAACTATTTAAACAGCTTGCTACCTACAACAATGTGCGTCGGATCTGCGTGTGTGAAGAAATACAATAGATAAGTTTAGAATATCACATGACGAACAAGAGAAAATACTAGAGAAGTACTAGCTGTGAAGATGACAAGTGAACTGGTCTAATAGATGCCGACTGCACGTGTTTGCTGAGTAAAATTCAGTCCAGTTAACAAGAGATCTAAGTAATTTGTGATGGATGTTGGTTGAATACAATTAGCAGACAAGTGAGGAATTATATGGGGGATGTGGATACGTGGTTTTACAGGGGAAAAAATTATGTGAACGCAGTGGAAGGATAGAAGGAGCAATGAACATATCTTGAAAGAAGTTAACTCACAAAGAGAACTGGTTACTCCCATCAGAAGAGGACAGTCCGCATTCTTTGGGCATGTCGCGACAAGGGGAAAACTAGATTATGTCATCACTACGGGACAGTTGGAGGGGAAGAGAGGCAGGGGGAGACCAAGAGAGATAATACTAGACAATTTAAAATCATGGCATGGAGAAATATCAGAATCAGAAATGAGTGTCAGTACACGAGACAGAGGGCTCTGGGCAGACATGATCACCAACGAAGACACGTAAATGGTTGTGTATGCTCACGTGTAATGAAGCGTTTTCTGCAGTAAGTATGAGCTTGTCTGAAAGGTTGCCTGGTAAGTTGTGACTCACCTGAAAGGTTGTGTTGGGTGTTGTCCTCGTATGTGCTGTCCAAGCATGACTTGGGCCTGATCTTGCAGACTCTCCACTTGGTGGGGATCTTTGAGACTTCGTGTATCTACAGCAAAATGGAGTAAGGTATTGTTAATAATGTAATGAGCATCACACACGGACATTTTGCATATTTGGGAATAAAATTATCATCTTCTATATCAAATTAGAAATAAACATTTGCCAACCTCTTCGATTTAGAGTACACACAACACATAACACACACACACACACACACACACACACACACACACACACACACACACACACACACACACACACACACACACACACACACACACACACACACACACACCAGCTATGACTGAGCTACCGTATGACAGTAGACGGTACTACGTGTCTTCTGTTAGCGCCGAATGTTGTGGTGCGCTCACCACACCCGACACTCACATTGTGCCAACGGCATTAGGCGGAGGAGCGTAATTAGGAGAGTTCAAGCCTTACCCTGGTGCGAGGAAATGCAACCTAAAGACTAAATGACATGGCAGGGTAGACTAGGCCATAAGCCTTGGTCGGCAACTGGCCTAGGATGAAAGCTCCGTCAGGCTGACAATAAGAGTATTGCTTTGCTGATCTCTCAGCTTCTGCAGCTTGTCTTGTTCCAGACGTATTGGTGCTACATTTCCTCTGGAGTTAACTAGGCAGGCCGAGAGAATTATCATATTGCATGGACAACGCATGATCTCTACAATTCAGCCCAGGCTTTGTGCTATGGATAGGTATAACTCCATTTTACACACTATCGTCTGTCAAAACGGCAAGATTTCATAATAGTGTCATGACAAGGCAATTGACATAACATACATGAAAGCGTGTTCGTCCTTCTCTCTCTTTCAAAGATTTCCTGCATGTGTGAGGGTATAAAAATAAATCACCCACAAAGGAGTAGTAGTAAGGCACATCCTTCCATTCGCTAATCTACGCGACACTCTTGGGCAGGGGTGTTTGGGCATCTTGACATACGATAGTTATTGTGCTTTAAATAAGGTATAATAACCTCTCCAAATCATCATCATCAAGTGCCCTGCCAGCTGGCATAGGCGTTCATGGCTCTCCACAGATCTCGGTCTTTGGTTTTCTGGATCAACTCTCCTGCTGATATTCCTCCACGCCACCGTCTCAATCCATCCAGCATCATTTCTCTTGGTCTGCCTCTGCCTCTCTCCCCCTCGATCTTTCCAGTTGTCACGATGTTCTCCAATGCCTCTCTTCTCATCACATGTCCGAAGAAAGATGTTTGTCTCTCTCTTATTGTTGTATATAATGTTCTGGTTTCATTAGCCTGTTTCAGGCAGTCATTGTTAATTACTCTGGCAGTCCAAGGAATTCGCAACTTTCGTCTCAGGAACCACATCTCTGTTGCTTCTAATTTCTTCTTAATTTGTTCATTTAAATTCCAAGATTCACTGCCATAAAGCAAAACTGGTTCTACATAGTATTTCAGGACTCTCTTACATTCAGTGATAGTGACTTATTGCATAAGATACTCTTCATTTTCTGAAATGCAGCTTTTGCTTGTCCTATTCTGCTCTTAATCTCTGTTGTACATCTTCCATCTGATGTTATAAATGGCCCTAGGTATCTAAAATTATCCACTTGGTTAAGAATTTTTCCTTCTATTTCTATGTCACATTTTAGTGTCACCATACTTCTTTGATATCACCATTATTACTGTTTTCTTGATATTCAAGGAGAGTCCTTTCCTTGCACTCTGTTACTATAATGTCCAACAATTGTTGTAGGTCTGTTGATTTATCCGCCACCAATACTGTGTCATCTGTATAGCGTATATTATTTACATTATAATCTCCAACTACTATTCCTGGCTTCTCTTTGATATCTCTCATTATTACTCTCCAAAGGCTGGCTTAAATGGTGTAGGCCATGTGTTGCCCATGCAGCATGATCCCTCTTTCGGCCTGCTAAGTTTACTCCAGAGAAAAGGTAACACCAATACATCTGGAATAAGAAACGCCTTAGAAGCTGGCGGATCAGCAAAGCAATGCTCTAACTGTCTGCCTGTCGGAGCCTCCATCCTACACCCGTTGCCGATCAGGATTCAAAGAATGTCATAAACAGACAGAAACATAAATGAGGCAGTCATTCAGGAAACAAATGAAAACCGTAAATAAACTTAGACGTAAACAGTCAAATTATTTTGGACGACATTTGAAGAGAAATTTACTTGAAAACTTGGTGACAACTGACAAACTTGATGAAAAAAGAACAAGGGGAAAACAAATTTATAAATACTTGAATGGCTTGGCCACTTGATTTAACCGGGACACGAACACAGGATTCTAGAAATCGCGTGAGATGGAGAAATAAACAACATTCGCGCATATTCGCATGGCACATAATTAATGATAATGCCATGAGAACCTTATTTTGAAATGTCCTAATGTTGGGTGCTTTCAACAAGCATGGGCATATGTTTGTATTCACGCCAGCGAGCGAGCGGTATATATGTGTTAATGTACCCGCCCAGTGAATTACTAAACAGCTAATATATAAATATAACGGGAATTAATTTGTTTTCGCTCGCTTTGAACTCACACGTAGTCCACATACATGCTGCTACTTGTGGTAGCACTGGACTGATGTTTGCATGTAGATTGGCATTTCATATTATCAGTGTCCCTCGCCATCAGGCGAACCCACTCCGGCTCTTCTGAGCTACTTGTAATTTACGTCCCCAAGTCAAGGACGAAAAGTCAACATTGTAGTCCAACTGACTGGTGTAGAGGTTAAACCCGCTACCTCGACATCAGCACACCGGAAGTATAAGATCAAGCGCTCTTATCAATTGGGTCATGCTGAACTGCGTGTAATAATGATTGAGCAGACTAAATAATTAATCTATGTTTGATTACCTGATTTGAATAAAACGATAGCCTTGAGGCAGGCGAACTCATGCAGGGTCCACTTGGACAGTCTTGAATCGAGACATAACATCCTGGAGAATGCGCATGTCAGAAAAGGGAGAAATTTTGCTATTGGTCAAGACTGGTACGTGGTCAGGGATGGCAAACAGCGGGCAGGCGTCCATTGGCATTGACCACTGGATAGCACACAGGAGAAATAATTCGCTCCAGGCTTCTTCCAGAAGGATTACCTGTGAATTGAAAATACATACTAACATCTGCGACACGCATTTCTTGCTTTTAAATAATAATGTATGGGGCAGAGAAGTTACCGTAACTATTTCTCCGAGTCAGAGAAATCAACGTTACAATTTGGCTGAGATAGAAGTCAACGTAACAATTTGTACGAGACAGAAGTCAACGTAATAATTTGTATGAGACATGAGTCAACGTAATAATTTGTATGAGACAGAAGTCAACGTAACAATTTGTATGAGACAGGCGTCAGCGTAACAATTTGTCTTAGACAGGGAAGTTACCGTAACAATTTGTCTGAGACAGAAGTGAACGTAACAATTAGTTGAGACAGAAGTCAACGTAATAATTTGAGACAGAGAAGTCACCGTAACAATTTGTGTGAGACAGAGAAATCAACGTAACAATATGTCTGAGACAAATCAACGTAACAATTTGTCTGAGACAGAGAAATCAACGTAACAATTTGTCTGAGACAGAGTCAATGTAACAACTGATCTGTTGCGGAGAAGCTACAGCAACAATGAGTCTGTGGCAGCGGAGTTAAGGTACCAGTGTGTCTATAACAGGGGGATTATAGTAACAAATTGTCTGTGACCTTGGAATTAAAGAAACATTTAATAGAAGAAATGAATTAACAGTTAGTATACCATGCACCGCCGGTTTCCTGGCCTAGAGGTTAGCGACTTTTCTCCGGAATCTCGTATACTCTCGTAAGTAACGTGACGACGGTGAGATTCAGCAGTGGTTCGAATCAGCGTCGGCAACTTACGGGATATGTGAGCCGGCCGATCAGAAAGCAATGGCAACTACTAAGCGTAATCTTGCCAATAAATCAACAATCAGCTTAAAGATGCTGATGTTGACAGCGATGTCCTGTAAAGGATATGCAAACGTTTATTTACTTTATACCATACACCGGGAGGCACGGTGGCGCAGCAGTTAGCATGTTGGCCTGCCCCACGTTGGTCATTTGTTTGAATCCCCATCAATTGACCTTAGGCCGACCAGACGAGGAAGTTCTACAGCCAGGACATCAGACTGGCGAAGAAGAGCTGGAAGAACTGAATTTCCTTGAGTTGTGAACACGAGAAGAACTAAAGTTTACACCATTTTCCTGGTGCATGTTTCAATCGTTTCGACCGTTCTTCGTAGATAGACTAGTGAGTGGATAAGTAGATATTTAGGTAGTAGGTTACCAGTTAAATAGTAGATAGATAATTAGTAGAAAAACAACTAAGTTTGCTAAGCAAGTAGTATTCACGTAAGTAGGTACATTGGTATATAAAATAGGTAATAAAATACAAACATTCATTATTGGTGCCTGTGAAAAATAGGACTAAACAGTATGACAAAATCACCAATGTGGAGTCCATTGTAAGAACTAGACAAATACAAGTAAATTAGGTGGTCAAGAAATGACGCTGGGTAATGGATAGGAAATGCGCTCAGAAACTCTGAGAATAATATAACAAGAAAATACTTTGCCCAGAATCCAAAAGCCACAAGAAATATAGGAAGACCTAAAAACATACAGAGAAGAGAAGTAGAGAAAGAAATGAGTTATATAGGAAGGACACGGAGAGGGTGCATGGAATAGCTAAGAATAAAGGGACTTGGATTGATCTGGATGAGGGCGTTTGTCCCAATAGGAAATAATGGAATGAAAAAAGAAAGAGAAGATCAATAGGTAGATAGGTAATTTGGCAAATAGGTAGTAGATAGATGGGAAAGTGGCTAGATAGGCAAGCAGGTAGTAGATGTGTAGATTGGTCGGTAAGTAAGTAGCTTATACATAGGTAGGTACAGACTGGCGTAAGCAGGTACGGAGTAGGAAGGTTATAGATAGGCAATCGTGTAGAGAAGTAGGTAGGCAGATAGGTTGGCTGGCAGTTAGTAGATATGTGAGGGGTAGTGGATAGGTAGCTATTGTGTTGGGAGGTAAGTAGGCAATCAGGTAGACAGAAGTTTGATAGTTGGGTAGGTAGAACTTAAGCAGTTGGGCAATAGATAGCTGATAGGTAGGCAAATAAATGATTATGTTTTCAAGCACTTTAACAGGCATTACCTGGTCTCTGAAAGGAAGATTGGCAAACGAAGGCAGATTCTTTGCCCACTTGACCGCCATGAACAGAAGTCTTGCGGAACATTCGTACAATGTTTCGTGTCCCGGAGGGTAGATGGCACTCTCCAGGTACAGTGTGCTTGGATGTTGTTGGTGGAGATGCTGCTGGTGGCTTTGGTGTGATCGTTGCTCGCTCTCCACACTTGTGACATCAATATTCTCCTCACCTGGGATACAGTACACAGGAAGTTGCTATTAGTAAACAAAGAAACAAACAAAAAATGTGCATACAAGTAAAATAAGTAAATACAGGATCTATTTTACACGCCTTTAGTCATATTGTACATAAGGTGCTAGACTCCATATCTTCATAGACTAGTCGGTGCTCAGGGGTGTAAGGATGCGATTTGTAACCGTATTCGAAACACATTTGTGACTGATTTGGCAGCAGACTGCATTGCGCTGAGTTGTAACGAGTTGGTATGGGAGCCGGTCGTTCAGAAAGCAACGGCAAACTACTGAACGTAAACTTGTCAAGACATCAACAACAGCAGTAAAATGCTGGCGTTGACAGCGATGTCCTATAAAAAGGTTATGCAACAAAAAGTTGATACTCGGTGCGTCAAATGGTAAGTATTACGCCCGCCGCGTTTACTTCCCAAGACATTTATGGTACACATTTTAGTCTGGGTCAACCTGGGAGCCCAGGTCCATTTTAAGAATCCAATTCCACCCAACTGAGGATCGAACTCATGATCACGTGGCCGGCAGGCGAGTGTCTAGCAACCACTCTACCGCGGCTCCCTTTGATCCAAGCAAACTGTTATAACCGTTTTCACTTTTCTGCTTTTCTGTTTATTTCTTTTATAATCGGGTTAGGAATAACCTTCTGAACAAGATCTTGATGTGGGTTGCATGGTACTTCTGGCCTCTGCTATTTTGCTAATTCATTTTCCGGGGTTTTCATCTGTCTCTCATAATCATCATGTTAGTTAGTTAGTTAGTTAGTCTCATAATCATCATGTGTCCTGCTGGCTGGCGTTGACGTTCATGTCTCTCCACAGATCTCGTCTTTGGTGTTCTGGTACAAACTCTACCGACGATGTTCTTCCATGCTATCATTTCAGTCCATCCAGCATCATTAATGTCGATCTGACTCTGCATTCTCTGCCGGTGAGCTTTCCAGCTGTCACGATGTTCTCAAGTGTCTCTTCTAATCACACGACGAAAGAATGTTGCTTGCTTTCTTCCTTATAGTTGTACATAATGTTCTAATTTCATTGGCCTCTTCCAGAAAATCGTTGTTAATTGCTCTGGTAGTCGAAAGTATCCGCAACATTCGCCTCATGAACCACATCTCCGTTGCTTCCAAGCTCTACATAGTTTGTTCATTCACATTCCACGATTCGCTGTCATACAGCAAATGAGGAATGTTGAAGGCAAGGGGAAACGACCACATTAACTTCCCTAGATTTCATGAATTTCTGCAGATTTCTTCACCGTCCATGTTGCTTATAAATGATCTCTATCCTCTCGTCGACTCCGTTGTATCTAAATGTCTATATAGTTTGTAGTATGAATTTCAAAAGTAGTCTTGTTACATGACCGAAACATCTGATTTACTTACTTCTTGGTATCACCATTTCTGATCTTATCTCGTCTAATGCATCATATGCATCATACGGTGGTTTGTTTCGTGCAGAACCTTCCCCCCCCCCCCCCCCCTCCTCCCCATACAGTATTTCGAATGTTCTCTCTGTTCTTTTTTTTTTTTTACGTATGAATTATTAATACTCTTGTGTAACGCTTATATTCAAAGTTGCCTACGCTCTTTTCAGCTGGTTTGTTAAATATTCACACCCATAAACACTAACCTTTGAAGGCAACTTTGCTAATCTAGGCCTATTTCCAACCCACCCACGGGTGATTTGCTGAATGTAACCTGGCTACGCCCGGATATTCCTCTCCGCAGACATGAAGTTCCAGTGCCATGCCATTAGTTTATGGTCGTCAAGAGGGGAAGGAAAGCTCTACAAAACCAGTCTCCATGAGGATGGTTCCTTGGTACCGGGTTGAAAGAAGGCGTCTCTACACCCTTATCACCCCGATAGATGCAAACCCTTTTCAGAGTTCAGACGACGTGGATGTTAAAGCAGAAGACGAATGAGTTAAAACTCAAATATCATAGAGACCAACCAAGCAACCAATCACTCAACTAACCACGTGTCTATGTGTCGAGCTGTCCGTCTGCTTTCCCGCCCGTCGGTAAGATCTTGTAAATATAATGCAAATCTACGATACCTGCATCATCGGGGTCATTCTTGGAGGCTGTGCTGTCTACAGTGATGAGACTGGCGATAAATCTGTGACTGGCTCCGGGACTAAAGGCTGGATGAGTAGCGCTGACTGTTGCATTAGAGGGGACTAAAGGATGCTCCAGCTCGTGCTCTATCTGGTCTTCTCTCACCTGGGCAGTATTTCGGGGTTGCCGTTCGTTCTGGACAGCTTGATCAAATATGGAGACAAAGTTTCTATTAGACTGAGTCCAGATGAAAATGACACTAAATAATAGAGCAAAAAGAAGCTGCATGATAACGGGAGATTCTTCTTAAAGAAGATTTTACGTACAGAAATGTTTGATTTAGGAAACGGTGTACATTATTATAACGCTGACAATAAAGTAGACGGGATTTGTTTGCTACTATGTCTTGCTTCAGCAATACATGTACGTGTGATGATGCCTTTGGTTGATTGGTTGGTTGGCTGGTTGGTTGGTTGGTTGGTAATCCTTTGTAAGACTAAGTTCTAACACTTATGCCCAGTGCATTTGATTTCACCTTGGCTGGCCCTGTAAACATCTATCGGGGTAAAACTGGTGTAGGAACTTTCTCTACCGAACGGGTACCATGGTACTATCTCTAGAGAGATTATTCTGCAGAACTCTCCTTCATTTCCCCAAGCCTAGAAATCAACTGGGTATACAAAAAAGTCGCTTAAAAGTCGACAGGGTCGACTTCATTGCACCGGGTTTTATCCCATATGGCTCGGTCTCTTTCCGCAGCACGGAAAGCGTCGCACAAAGCACGAACTCCGTAGCTTTTAGCGACGACCCACAGGAGTCTCCGAAACATTTAACTCGTAAACCAAAGGACGCGGCCCCGAATCGAACCCACGACCTTGGAGCACGAGTCAAACGGCTTGACCACTTCGCCACAGAGACTCCCAACTGGGTATACAAGGCTGGCAGTAAACTTCACACCTGCGAAATGGCTTATTAATGTAACCCGGTCATGATTCAGCACAGCAGACTGGTTGGGATTAGATCTATGTTGATACTTCCTCCCGAGATGTTAGGTATTTTATTGCCAACAGACTCTAAGCCAGTACACAAAGGGAATATTGGACGGAAAGTGACGATTCCGTAGAACGTAGATCATGTTATGTCAGCAGCCCATGATTCCTTCTATTTGCATAACTCCTCTCTGTCGCCTACGTTCATCTGTGTCCCGGAGAGAAGTTTTCAACACTGAGTCATGATGATTAACATTGGTAAATAAGGAACGTATACAATGTTTCAATGTTGCCACATAATGTTCTTGGTGGTCTGCAAATGCTGTTCTTTGCGACCTCATATGGTGAAATGCACTGTTTCGTCAAGCCTGTGGTTCTGTACAGCCGACATCAAATATCATTTATTCATGTTTGTTTTCCCTAGCCTTTGACTGACCAAAAACTACCTACAAGGCAGCAGGTCAGTATATCGCTTGGTCTGGTCCTTACCCTTTGACTGACATGGGAGACCCTGCCAGTAGTTGAGCTAGGGTCAGCATAGCTCTTGGGGGTCATTGGAACACACAAACCCCTTCACCGCGACAAAGTGGATACACAGCAGATTGGCTGTTCTTTGTGATCTTCTGGGAATGGTTGAGAATCCCTGTCATGATATGAACATATCATGTCATAATCATGTCTACGATAACAATTGATAGTGAACTGTTATGATTATATTGTTAACGAAAGCACTGTGACTGTTTCATTACAAATGCTGATGTGTGCAAGGAGCATGAAACATGTAAATATGTTTACGTTTCGTAGAGCTTCCTTGAGGAGGCGTGGCTGAGAGGTTACATTATCTATCTCAGAGTTACAGAGTTGGAATCCCAGCATAAAGATAGGCATTTTTTCAAGAACCATTTGATTTCTAATAACACGTAACACTCCATCTGATCTATTTGGTAGTAAACTAAGTTATAACCTTTAAGGATAAGGACAAAAAACAGTAGGCCTGGTGAGCAAGTTGCTATGTTAAAATGTACACGACAGATGCAAAGGCAAATATAGTCAGTAGGCCTGTAATAATAATTTATTAATTTGTTCTTACGCAATTTCCTGCTATTGATCTGTGATGTGATAAGGCCATCACATTGTGTAGGTGTGTATTTTTTTTTTTTTTTTGCATATCCTTTACAGGACATCGCTGTCAACAGCAGCATCTTTCAGCTGTCTGTTGATTTCTTGGCAAGATTACGCTCAATAGATTGTAGGTGTGTATGCAGGGAGGAATTGGTGACCTGTCTTTACCCTCGCTTAGCGAAACGACAAACACAGTGGTGGAACCTCCCTATCAACATCCCTTAGACGCCTGCTCTGCAAGGCCAGCGTCCTGACAAAATTGTTAGGAAGGAAAACCTACCTACGGTAAGGCACAATCCGTTACGTTGGATACAATTTTCATTTAAGAAGTAAACTTTACACAAATATATAACCACATATGGCACATCCATCTTACGAAAGATGAACTAGCAAGAAAAAGAAAGGTTTCGCCCTTTTTCTGTCCAGGCTCTAAAGAATATTTTAAAAAAAAAATTATAAATTATGAACCTCTCGAGATGTATTTGTTTGTTTCGTTGTGTATGCCTAAATGACCACGATGTCTTTTGTATGTAATGTTCGATTCAGTTTAGCTAACGACTGATTCTGAATGTGGCGCCGTGAAATGTCAGTAGTGGTCAGATCACTGTGGCTAACACTGCAGCTTCTCTACCCCAAGAAGACATGTTAACAAAGAAAAATACCTGTTTCTACGTCTTGAATCTTACTGGGTATATGGTGCAAGCCCCATATGTTTATAATCTCAATCGACACTCGATGGGCTGTATGGTCAATTTTGGTCTAAGGGAGTCTCCGTGGTGAAGTGGTCAAGCCGTCTGGCTTGGGCTCCGAAGGTTGTGGGTTCGATTCACGGGTGCATTTTTTCGGAGACTCCTGGGGTCGTCACTGGAGCTACGGAGTTCGTGCTTTGTGCAACGCTTTCGGCAACCCGCGCAGCTGAAAGAGACTGAGCCATTTGGGATAAAATCCAGTACAATGAAGTCGACCCGGTCGATTTTTAAGCGAATTTTAAACGACATTGTCAGTTTCACCTCGGTCCCCTTTACTCCCCAGAACATGTATTGGTTACTATTTTATGCTGGGTAAGTCTGGGAGACCAGGTCAATTAAAAACAAATAACCCTGCCTAGAGGGAGGTTATAACACGTGACCACCAGCCTGGTATATAAGTTGTCTATCCACTGCATTAACTCGGTTCTCTAGAAGACGAGTATATAGTTGTAAACCCTGCCACAGCCTGGCTACATTCTCTTACCATCTTTATTCATTCCCATTTGTATGCACTTTTTCAGCCGGCATGCTTGGCACTGATTCCTGTGAGCTTTGTCCACTGTACACATCCCAGTTCCGGCTTGGCATCTGAAAATGCACAACATGGGATATTAATTCAAAAAAATACAACTCGAGCCACTTGTGGTGGTTCTCGTTTGGGGCAGAATATACTGATGACTTGAAGAATACATACAGTGGGATATCTTAAATAGCAGTATCATATTGTTTTCTCCAGAATTAAATTAATCAATGACATTTCAAGCTAATTTTATTTAATTAAGTAGCGAATTATCATATCTGATAGATATACATAATCTTTGCGTTGGTATATTAGGTGTTGATTGTTTAAACAATAGAAAGAAAGAAAGAAAGAAAGAAAGAAAGAAAGAAGAAGAAGAAGAAGAAGAAGAAGAAGAAGAAGAAGAAGAAGAAAGAAAGAAAGAAAGAAAGAAAGAAAGAAAGAAAGAAAGAAAGAAAGAAGAAGAAGATGAAGAAGAAGAATAAGAAGAAGAAGACGAAGAAGAAGAAGAAGAAGAAGAAGAAGAAGAAGAAGAAGAAGAAGAAGAAGAAGAAGAAGAAGAAGAAGAAGAAGAAGAAGAAGAAGAAGAAGAAGTCCATTAGAAGAAACCAGCTGTTAGTATTTGAAGTGTTAGGACGGTGTAGGACTGAATACACGAGGAGCAGGTGGTCAGCCTTTCCCTACCAGCATAACGTCATAAGCGTAACTTCGTAACCGGTAACCAACATGCCCGCTGCAATGTAAATTAATTGTAATAAATGGTGTTGAATCCTGGTCAGTTAGTAAACAAAAGAGAAAATCTATTGAAATACACATAAATGTTTAACAGAAGGATGTTACAACCACTACACCACTACTGCGATTGGGTGAGTGGATTCAGAGACAATCTTCGTTGCACTTAAAACTATCTATCCACGCTGCGGTCTCCTATTTTTTTCTTGCCCCTTCATCCTATTGAAGAATCACACCATAATCACGCATGGTATAAATTTACTTTCAATGGTGATTGTTTTGTTTTTTTTATACATTAAAAATGTGTGTCAATGCAGCATATTGCTCGTTTTGAACTCAAGCCTAGTTCACTGACGTGTTACTCCCACCACCAGTAGCAGTTGTCTGCTACTAGTGAGTGCACATGTCTGATTTTTGCTGAAGGTTTCCCTATTAACAGGGCCCCTCGTCATCTGGCGAACCCTTCTCCGACTTGTCCAGGAGACGTCAGCGTGCAAGTCCAAATGACGGAACGAACCCACCAAGCCGCGAGCAGAAGTGAAAGTTTCAGGGCGTTAAACCTCTCAGTGACGGGATAGTTTTCTTGTTTTAAAAACACTCAAGGATGAATAGTAACATCAAAGACATATACACAACAGTTTAATTAACAAGAGCCAGGACAGGCTATACACACGGAATAAAACAATACTTTGTGAACTGATGGAGGACACAGGCTATACACACGGAATAAAACAATACGTTGTGAACTGATGGAGGACACAGGCTATACACACGGAATAAAACAATACTTTGTGAACTGATGGAGGAGTATCGCTGCCTACCTGTAAATGAGCTTGCGACGAACGCTTCTTTTGAAAAATCCACTGCAGCCATTACACGCCAGAATACCGTAATGCTTGCCGCTTGAGGTGTCTCCACACACCACACACAATAAACCTGCATATTAAAACAATGCTAAATTAATACCGAACTTAGTAATAACAACTAATGAAAGTATAGTAACGGAACAAATGTGATCTTTCAGCCAAAATCACGTAAACCAAATGTTAGCTTACCTTTCAAATACATTTTTATAACCACTTCATCAGGCACATAACAAAATGCGAGTGGCATGGTGTTTCTCTTTACTAAAAATATCACTTCAAAGAACACGTATTCTTTCAGCAAGGCGCTGTCGTTATTTGGAGTGACAAGTTCGAATCTCAGTGTGCCAGTAACTTTCATATTGTACACTGCCTTTGTATCCTCTGATCTCTAATTCTATGGGTGCCGGTTAATACTTCTGAAATTGTTTCTCATACTTTTTGTTAAATGGTGTCATGGGTTTCCTAGAATTGGGCCAGACGAAATGGGTCTGAACATCTTCGAAGAGTAGGCAAGATACAAAGTAGGGCGAACACTTTTACACACTTTGAGATTATTGGGTACATAGTGCTAAACTCATATTGATTTGAGATCAACCGGTACTCAATGTGATTAAAACCACACCGCTGGTGTTTACTTCACAGAAGTTGTTCTGAGTCTTGGAGCCCATTTTAGGCTGAGCCGACATGGGAGCCCAGATTCATAGAATAAAGATGTGAAAGTATCGGGCGCAATATTGACCTTACAACATTTAATGTGCCGTTTAGTCACTAAGCAAGTGGGCGTTGCTTACTATTCCTCTTAAGCTTGACTACTGTGTAAACTTGGTTACTTTTTCTTCACTTAGAAGACAATACGCTGACTTTACACTCACCTGGTGTATTCTTTTTAATGGGTCCACCCCCTGGCGACGGTGACAAACTAGAGTCTGACCCGTGGGGAGACCCAACTGCGCAGATCTCTGTTGATGTTGAGGACGAGAAGATGAGACTGGGACTTGGAGTTTTGGATACGTTCACAGGGGAGCCATGAGGAGACAACAGTGGACTGAGCTTTGGTGATCCTGGGAAGGAGAAAGCCATAAAACATAACAGTGAGGCAGAATTGTCTTGTCAATATGATCATTAATAATCACGACTGGCTATATAATTGTACGTAGGTTTTATTAAATTAGCAGGCAGTGTAGGACAAAATAAAGAAAGAAAGAAAGAAAGAAAGAAAGAGGAAAGAAATAAAGAAAGAAAGAAAGAAAGAAAGAAAGAAAGAAAGAAAGAAAGAAAGAAAGAAAGAAAGAAAGAAAGAAAGAAAGAAAGAAAGAAAGAAAGAAAGAGGAAGATAGCGGAACTGATGCGAAGTTGCGCTGGGAATGACACGAGCGCAGTCGGACGAGAATTCTGTACGTGAGTTCGTCGTTTGCTACGTGAAGGAAAGACTCATACCTTTGCTTCCGTGCACTTAAGCTTAAAAAATGTTAGGGTCCTAACATATCACAAACCATAGCATGTTCCTGCTTCACGACTCTAATTTTTAGATTAAATTATTCTTTGGCTTAACAAAATTTACACCGACGTCGTTATTTATAATATTTTGACTGTTTTTATTTGTTCTTTAAAATCAATAAAATAAGCACTGGGGTAGTTTAGAGGTGCGCCGATCGAATCCAGTTGACAAAATGTTTTTATGATAAATTTTACAGATTTAATTCCAATTTCAAGTATTAGATCAGACAGCAATCTTTCTTAGGCAAGAGCTAAAATATGAGGTCTTTTTCTCAACAGCTAAAATGTGAGGTCTTTTACTCAACAGTTAAAATATGAATAATTAATAGGGAAAGCTCCACACGAAAAATTCAGTCCATCACTACTATAAATAGTGTGTATGGACTACGCTTGAGTTCAAAGCGAGCGAGCGCAAAAACAAAAGTGGTAATTGTGACGCAGCCTGACTTCTCATTGTCCACCTTCTATATTTGTTTGGTGCAAACCTACATTTTGTTTGGCACTGAATTTGTTAACTCACGTTAACATTCTCTCGACTGTTAAAAAATCGTGAAGTGTACTGAGTTTCTGGTATCACCACAATGGGGAATAAACAATTTAAAAATAAAGTTTCAAATAAACTACAGTATACAATTCACACCGAATGGTGCCAGAGTGGTGCCGGAAATGAAGGGCACATGTGAACTTGGTTAAAGCTTCATAGACAAGGTTCTCCCTGAAATATCACATAGTCAATGCGCGCAGAAAGTCGTCAGCTTGGGCGGTAAAGACATCGACAGAACACACTGAAATATCTTGGCTTCACCTTTGATGATGCTTGTCATTCAAACATCACGTAGATATTGTCACAATTAGAGCCAGGAAAGGTTTGACAGCACTGGGGGTGATCCGTCTTTTCAACGTGTACTTGTGCTAAGCATCATAGACTACGGTCTAAGCCTCCTCGCTGTCAGCAAGATCAACCTAGAACAGAGTGCAAATTTAAGCAAAGAGACTTATACTCGGCTGCACACAAGACGCCTCATGATCGGCCATGCGATACGTCCTTGATTTGCCAAAGATGGTCAATAATGGAAGATTAAACAGCATTGTTATGTACCAGCTGACAAACAGCACCCCATGTGCAGCGCTACAACAAAGAAAGTGAATGCGCCTCAAAAGAGGTCACTCCTATATGGTCGAGGCTGAAGAGGCATCCAAGCAGATCTGCTATCGGGCGAGCTCCAATATGGGGGAAAAAAATGAACATGCATACACACACCAAGGTTGTCATGAACCTGGGGAGTTACCGCAAGGGCTAGTTTCCCGCTGCGGTCGACACTGAGACATTGTCACTGATAAAGCAGTATTTATGAACAGAAGACATCAACAGCATAGATAGTACAAAGAATAGGAAAAAATAATCAAAGATAGATCATCTGTCTTCAGTGCACTCGTATGGCCAACAGAGCAAACAGTCAGACACACATGATGATCATCAGACACCATCAACGTGCTACAAAAAATGGCAACTGACATCTTCGTTCTGAATGGGTAGATATCATTCGGTGGTCGCGATCCACGTCACTCATCTAGGTGTATACAGCCGGACATATTGGAGTAAAAGGCAATGAACACACAGAATATTTGGCAAATAGTATACCAATACAAACGGGAAGAAGCATGGACAGGGTTGATATAACGCGAGAAGAGCTGTGATGTAACAGTGCGACTGTGATGATACAGAATGACTGCATTGGAGCTGGAACGACAGGGATAGAAAATGAAAGACATGAAAGGATGCAATAATGCTAGAGTGACACGACTGAAATGAGAATGGCTATGAAGGAACAGAGAAGGGTATGATATTACGAGAAAGACTGCAATGGAACGGGAGTGGCTGTTAAATATGGGAATGGATGTGATATTACGGGAATGGCTTGATTGGAATGGGAACGACTGCGTTGAAATGGGGGGAAAAAAGATGTATTATTACGATAGTGACTGTCATGGAATCAGAACGGCTGTGATGGATCAGGAAAGGATTTAATAATGCGAGAATGACTGGCATGGAACGGGAACGGCTGTGATGATACAGATATGGCTGTGATGATGGGAGAATAACTGCTAAGAAACAGGAACAGCTGTGATGGTACAGGCGCGGCTCTATTAATACCACGACAAGCTCCCCCCCCCCCTCTCCCCTCTCCCTCTCCTTCCACCTTAAAATAAACTTTCAAAAAGATTAAAAACAACTTAAACCAGAACCACACGACTTTCTATTGCCAGATTTAATACATCTTACAGCCGAAAATCCCAGAACACATACGACTTTCTATTGCCAGGCTTAATACATCTTATTGCCAGCAAACCAACCGAATGAAAACCCGTCGGCAGTTAGATTGCATCCATAATTAGCAAATGGCAAAGGATCAAGAAAAGAAACGAAATCTTTTCAGAACACTGGTTAGCGACAACCGGAGACATTTCCTTTTGGTCCCACGGGCTTTTCTTACCTCCATCAAAGTATTAAAATTTCATGGCATACTTGTTGCACTACGCACGGCATGGAAGAGACTCGGCTTACGCGCCCAGGAAACAAATGTCAGGTGCCAGTAGGAAATGCTGTTTTTGATTTCTTCATTTCACCTTTATTGAGACAAGATTTCCGGCGCCGCATGGGCGAAATATCCGCTCAGGAACCACGGCTTTTATCTTTTTGGTTCATATTGTTGTTCGCGATTGTCTGTGATTTTGAACGCGCGATTGAGGATATCCAATTTATCGAGTGCCACAAAGCGTGCAAGCAGAACTTTTCAATCCCGTAAATGTGATCCATTAAATGTCAGATTAGCTCGAGTTGATTCCGACGTGTAGTCACAATTGATCCGCAATGTTTATGGTTTCATTAATTAAATACACTGATTACTTGTGTAATTAGGGTAAATGTCTCGATGCCCGGAAACAGTAAAAGTAAATGACCCTTTACGACGCCTTGAGGCTTATTAGGTATATGGTGTTAGCCTCATATTGTATAGACCAATCGGTACGCGCTGGGGATGTGGCCAATATCACCTGCAGCCTTTACATTTAAGAATAAGCCTTACCTCTGAGGTCGGAGTGGGTTCACCTGATGGCGAGGGACACTGATAATAGGGAAAGCAAACCGGCACGCAAAAATCAGTCCATAACAACTATAAATAGTGTATGGACTACGCTTGAGTTCAAAGCGAGCGAGCGCAAAAAAATATATATCCTAGTCCCCATTTAAGGCTGGATCGGCCCGACAGCCAAGGTCAGTAAAAAATAACCCAGCTTGGAGGGGAAGACTAGCGTTCCAGCCGCTGCCCTGCGCGGCTCCCAGACTCTCAGAAGGTTACGAAAAAAAACCAAAATACAACGAAATGGATGGTTGTCAACACTGCATGAATGTGGGGCAACACAAGGAAACGCACATACATGTTAGAGAAAAGAGGCTTTATAAAAATGTAAAAATGTTAGAAATGTAAGTATATACTAGTAGTGTTTAGTGGTGGTGGTGGTGGTGATTGTGATAGTGATGGTGGTGTAGTAGTTATTGTAATAGTACTAGTAGTAGTAGTAGTAGTAGTAGTAGTAGTAGTAGTAGTAGTAGTAGTAGTAGTAGTAGTAGTAGTAGTAGTAGTAGTAGTAGTAGCTGTAGCTGTAGTAGTAGTAGGTGTAGTATTATTATTATTATTATTATTATTATTATTAGTAGTAGTAGTAGTAGCAGTAGTAGTAGTAGTAGTAGTAGCAGTAGCAGTAGTAGTAGTAGTAGTAGTAGTAGTAGTAGTAGTAGTAGTAGTAGTAGTAGTAGTAGTAGTAGTAGTAGTAGTAGTAGTAATAGCAGTTGCTGCAGCAACAGTAGCAGCAGCAGTAGCAGTAGCTGTATAGCAAAGACTCTGTTACGCCTTGCAGCTATTTTGCAAATGACACTAGTCCAATATTTGTATAGATAGACGATCGACACTCGATGGGTGAATTGGTCAATATTTGTATAGATAGACGATCGACACTCGATGATCAATCTGGTCAATATAAAGCCAACAACCCTTACTTCCCAGGATATATACTGGTACTAATATTATATTGGCTTGACCTTGAAGACTCAGTAATATTTTAAAATCCTCCTTTATGAGGATTCGAACACATGACTATCGGGCCGGCATGCAAGCACGTTAACCACCGCGGCACCGCGACTCCTACTTCACTCATAACCCATCAATAACTACACGACGAGTGAATTAGGTAGAGACAACCGTAATCCCCTAACAAAAAACAAAGGTTGCCATGAAATGTATTGGTTCCTTCACACCAGATGATGCCAACTCTCCGTTCTACTGTTGCCAGATTTCTAATGTAAAAGTAAATCAGGTAAAGAAAGTAGAGGTCGCCTTTTCACGCCTTAAGGTGGCACTGGACATTTGGCGCTAGACCAATATTTACATAGAACAATCGCACCCAGAAAGTGTTGTGACCGCATTTACTTCCCATTTCCTTGTACCCATGTTAGACTGGGTCAATATGGCTAACCGAGGTCAATTTTAAAAATTCGAATCCATCCAGATACGGATTGAAGCCAAGGCATTCGGGTCGGCAGGCGGGACGTCTAGACGATACGCTACTGCGGCTTCCACTCAGCCAGGTGCCTGTTTTAATGAGGTTGGAAATGAGCTGCGACGGTTGCTTCGAATCAACGACCAAGTCGTGGAGGTTGGACAACGACAGCCCAAACGATTGAGCTAATTGCAGGTGTAAAATATTCGTTTAAATAAATAACAATCTGAACAGACACAATCCACAATCGCAGACTCTGCCTCGGGTGTGCCACGCCCATTGCTACCTTTTTATTGTGTTTTGTGGGGTACGGCACGAGCAAATGTTATGAACTGGCCAATCACAGTATACGGATGCTGATCATGTTGAATAGCGAAAACCTTAAGTGAAGAGAAGAATACTTCACAATACCAAGTGTGTCGTGTGGAGGCACTAATGAGGGTTGGGTATGTGGCTGCTATTTCATCTCACATAAATCAACGACAACATTAAAAAAGCAACGAAGAAGCGTCGTTCAAACATAAATATTATTCATTCATGATGTCGGAAGGCCGTTCTTAAACAAATAATCTTGTATAGACGAGCACAATACTGGGTTGGAGTGTGTTGACAATGACATGTAAAAACGGTGGAGAAAACATTACCAACGATAGCCAAATCCTAGCCAATACGTGTGTTCTATGCTGGAATTATCTTAATAGGCTTCTTCACAAGCTGGTTAGCTGGTTGGTTGGCTTCTACACAAGCTGGTTGGATGGTTGGCTTCTTCAGGGCTGGTGGGATGGATGGTTGGCTCCTCCACAGGCGGGTGGGTGGTTGCTTGGCTTCTCCACTGGATGGTGGGGTAGATGGTAGATTTCTTCACAGGCTGGTTGGATGGTTGTCTTCTCCACAAGCTGATTGGATGGTTGGCTTCTCCACGGGCTGGATGAGGGGTTAGCTTCTCCACAGGCTGGTTGGGTGGTTGGCTGGCTTCTCCACAGGCTGGTGGGATGGTTGTCTTTTTCACAGGCTGGTTGGCTTGTTGGTTGATGAATCCTCAGGAAGATTGGGTATTGATGCATTGATCTTCAAGTGGTTTGAAACCTGAAAGGCCTTGCATCTATCGCAGTAGGGTTGATGTAGAGACTCTCCTCCCGCCCCGGTATCTTGCATCTATCGCAGTTGAGTTGATGTAGAGACTCTCCTCCCGCCCCGGTACCTTACATCTATCGCAGTTGAGTTGATGTAGAGACTCTCCTCCCGCCCCGGTATCTTGCATCTATCCTAGTTGGGTTGATGTAGAGACCCTCCTCCCGCCCCGGTACCTTACATCTATCGCAGTTGAGTTGATGTAGAGACTCTCCTCCCGCCCCGGTACCTTACATCTATCCTAGTTGGGTTGATGTAGACTCTCTCCTCCCGCCCCGGTATCTTGCATCTATCGCAGTTGAGTTGATGTAGAGACTCTCCTCCTGCCCCGGTACCTTACATCTATCGCAGTTGAGTTGATGTAGAGACTCTCCTCCCGCCCCGGTACCTTACATCTATCCTAGTTGGGTTGATGTAGAGACTCCTCCCGCCCCGGTATCTTGCATCTATCCTAGTTGGGTTGATGTAGAGACTCTCCTCCCGCCCCGGTATCTTGCATCTATCCTAGTTGGGTTGATGTAGAGACTCTCCTCCCGCCGCGGTACCCTACATCTATCGCAGTTGAGTTGATGTAGAGACTCTCCTCCCGCCGAGGTACCTTACATCTATCGCAGTTGGGTTGATACAGAGACTCTCCTCCCGCCCCGGTACCTTGCGTCTATCGCAGTTGGGTTGATGTAGAGACTCTCCTCCCGCCCCGGTACCTTACATCTATCACAGTTGGGTTGATACAGAGACTCTCCTCCCGCCCCGGTACCTTACATCTATCACAGTTGGGTTGATACAGAGACTCTCCACCCGCCCCGGTACCTTACATCTATCACAGTTGGGTTGATGTAGAGACTCTCCTCCCGCCCCGGTACCTTACATCTATCACAGTTGGGTTGATACAGAGACTCTCCTCCCGCCCCGGTACCTTACATCTATCACAGTTGGGTTGATACAGAGACTCTCCTCCCGCCCCGGTACCTTACATCTATCACAGTTGGGTTGATACAGAGACTCTCCTCACGCCCCGGTACCTTGCGTCTATCTCAGTTGGGTTGATGGAGAGACTCTCCTCCCCCCCCCCCCAAACCCGGTACCTTTCATCTATCACAGTTGGGTTGATGTAGAGACTCTCCTCCTGCCCCGGTACCTTGCGTCTATCACAGTTGGGTTGATACAGAGACTCTCCTCCCGCCCCGGTACCTTACATCTATCACAGTTGGGTTGATACAGAGACTCTCCTCCCGCCCCGGTACCTTACATCTATCACAGTTGGGTTGATACAGAGACTCTCCTCCCGCCCCGGTACCTTGCGTCTATCTCAGTTGGGTTGATGGAGAGACTCTCCTCCCCCCCCCCCCAACCCCGGTACATTTCATCTATCACAGTTGGGTTGATGTAGAGACTATCCTCCCGCCCCGGTACCTTACATCTATCGCAGTTGAGTTGATGTAAAGACTCTCCTCCCGCCCCGGTACCTTACATCTATCGCAGTTGGGTTGATGTAGAGACTCTCCTCCCGCCCCGGTACCTTACATCTATCACAGTTGGGTTGATGTAGAGACTCTCCTCCCCCCCCCCCCCCAACCCCGGTACCTTACATCTATCGCAGTTGAGTTGATGTAGAGACTCCCCTCCCGACCCAGTACCAAGCACTATCTCTACAGGAACTGTGTTGCTGTGCTTTCCTTTCCCTATCTAAGCTAAGAAACCAGCACGGCGTGTGCAGCCTTCCTTCTTTTCTTAACTGTTATAATTCTTGACTGGAAAGTTGGCTTTTCTTTTCTAAAGACGTGCATGATTATGTGAATATAGCTAACATTTTTTTACAGGATATATTAGCCAGCAGTATGCCGATCCCCTGTGTTGCCTTTTACGACACGCTTAGTAAGCAACTTTACCTCCCGTTAGAATCCCAGTTAAACTTATCCCTATATTCAAACATTAATAGAAACGACCTCACATCTCTGATCGTGTTTCCCCCTCGCTGTTAAATACCTCTAAATCACTCTAATTCTTATTATAGAACCGGACTGACTGGCTCCTCTCTGCGAGGCCCCATATTGGTATCACTGACCCTTAATTTAATGAATAAGGAACGAGAGTAAAAATAATTGAATCATCTCATTTTGTCGATGCCGACATCCCCTCGGGCCTGCACCATTCTGGACCAGTCGCTCCAAGCTTTCCTGGTTTAATTTATGGTCAGCTGGGTCGCAGAACACAGGACAAGTGGATTCATTGGATTCTCCTCAAGAGCCATCCCGGGTTCCAAATGCCAGCTGCGCAAGCTGACATTATACGACCTGTTTTGTTGAAGGCTGTTTTTAGACTGCTACTTCACGGCCTTACTTTAGTTGGAACGTAAATGTTAACTACTGTGTTATACTAAATTTGAAGTTTCGTATTAATATTGTAACACAGCACGCGTGTCCTAATCGATGCGTTGTTGTTGTTGTTGTTGTTGTTGTTGTTGTTGTTGTTGTTGTTGTTGTTGTTGACCTGGGCTCCCAGGTCGACTCAGTCTGACATTGATACCAGGACCTGTCGTGGGAAGTAAAGGCGGCCGGCATCACCCATAGAATGTTCATAGATCTATACACACATGGGACTAGGATTAAACATCAACCTCTAGGGGATTCGTACACATGAGCTGTAGGCAAGCGTGCTAGCCATTGCACCACCGCGGCTGCACAATGAGGGTAACTTGTAAAATGTGTTTGCTTTCAGAAGATTACATTTCTTGGGAATATGTTTCTTGATACGTTATTCTACTATCATCATTATATGTTATTATACTATCACTGTATGTTGTTATCCTCTCATTATAAGTTATTACACTTTCATCATTCGTTATTATACTTTGCTTATACGTTATTACAGTTTCCTTATACGTTATTACACTTTTACTAAACGCTATTATATTTTCATCATACGTTATTATATTTTCACTACACGCAATTATACTTTCTTTATACGTTATTAAACTTTCACTATAGTTTTTATGACTTCACTAAACGTTATTATACTTCCATTAATTGTTATTATACTTTAATTATACGTTATAAAACTTTCACTACACATTATTATACTATCACTATAGTTTTTATGATTTCACTGTACGTTATTATACTTTCATATACTTTCACTAAACATTATATACTTTCACTAAACGTTATGTTACTTTCATTAATCGTTATTAAACTTTCTCTGTCAAGGCCTAAACCCAACCAGTCTGCATGTGCTGTGCCAGATCAGATCATGACCCATTTATATAGGTCTCTCTCTCTCTCTCTCTCTCTCTCTCTCTCTCTCTCTCTCTCTCTCTCTCTCTCTCTCTCTCTCTCTCTTGTGCTCTCGCTAGAATGCCTCTCGCAGAGGTAAAGTTGCAGTACCAGTCTTGCACACTCCCACTGGTTTCTCAGCTTGGAGTGGGGGAAGAAGAGCACCGCAACACAGAGCCCATGCAGATGGTCAGGAGGTAAGTCTCTTCGCCAGTCTCACACCGATAGATTCAAACCCTATTCGGGCCTCAACGATCTGAAGGTAAATACACCGGACTTAAGAGTTAAAACTCGGTCTGCGTGAGAAATCATCAAACAAATAAAACAAAAGCAAGAACCAATTAAAGAACGAATCAACCAACCACCCAACCAACCACCCACCCACTCACCTGACCAGCCAATCAACCAACCACCCGACTTATGAAACAACCAACTAATCCAGACCACCCAACCACCCATCCACCAACTAACCAACTAACCAGTCAATTAACCAACCATCTAACCAACCATCCAATTATTCAATCAAAGAACCAACCAGCCACCCACCAACCCGACCCACCAACCAACTAACCAACCACCAGCCAGTCAACTACGTTTCTAACAAACCAACCAATTAATCAACCAGTGATCAATCAATTAATAACGATTAATTAACGCAGTAGTTAACATTTACGAAACAACCAACCAACCGACAGACGTATCCACCAACCAATAGTAAACCAACCAACCAATGTCAATATTACAACTTGTTCATACATTTCTTGTCGTTGTTGAAATCTGTCATAGTTTACATTGTAGCGAGATTTTAAATGTTTCTCCAAACGCACTAGCACCTTCCAGAACACAAGCTGTACACCATTCATTAGCCGCAAGCATAGTTTGGCGTATGTTGATGTTTTTGCTGGAGCAATATGTTAAAGTTGCTATTGAAACACAGCTGTGGCTAGATCATCACGGTGTTGCAGAACGTCGCTCTCGTCCCGGCTCGCCCGGAGGTCAGCATGGCCGAATATATAAGAGCGCTCGCTTTTACACTTCCGGTGTTTTGATGCTGAAGTCACAGGTTCAACCCCTACACCGGTCAATTGGACTAAAATAATGACTTCTCGTCCTTGACTTGCGAACGTAAATTAAAAGTACCTCAGAAGTCGGAGTAGGTTCGCCTGATGGCGAGGAACGCTGGAATGGGGAAAACTAATCCACACGCAAATATCAGTCCACTAGAGCAGAAGTAGCATAACGTGTATGGAATACGATTAAGTTCAGAGCGGGCGAACTCAAAAACTAAAAAAAAAAAAAATACAGACCCGCCAAAAACATTTTTTGATCTATTCTAAATGATCTGCCTGGTCAGGGTTTCTCACCTTCACATCTGTGAGATTCTTTCTCGGCCTCCAATTTGAGTTTCTTGGGATGAATACTCTGATAGTTTCTCCTTGCCTTCCACATCCGCATGGCTCTGGACCACATACACAGCCTTTACACTTATTATAAGTTGCCAGGGTAAGCGAGCACCGGGGCCTGTGGTACTCCCACTAACAGCAAAGAGCACCATAGAGGTATCCACTTATCCCGATGGATACTCGGTCCTTGAGCTGAGGTTAGAAACTGTTGACCAAACCCCGGCAAACTCAAGCTTGCTCACGCACTAATACATGGAACAGAAAGAGGTGTAATAGACTTACCAAACTTTCATAGAGTATCGCCCCTCCCCCCCACCCCCCCCCCCCCTTTAGAAAAGAAGATGCGCTCGCTCGGGCAAGCACACACATACAGCCCTCTTATCATTGCCAATGCCACCCCCCCCCCCCCCACCCACCCCAAAACAAACAAATAATACAAAATGACACGAGTTTGGATACTCACAAATACCTTTTCTGCCAAACACAATAGAATGGTCTTCTTGTACATACTAACACAACCATTCGGTACTGGCCTCATACAAGACAGGGACAGATTCCCGTTATTTCGACCATTAATGACATCGCTCCTTCCTATTGTGAGGCGAATTCTTCCCCTGTATAATTGGTTTGGAGAGTTTCAAGCGAATGAAATCTGAGAGTTCATCTTGAATCAGTGATGCTCTAATAAGGTTGACCTTTAACCTCCTCCTCAACCCATGCGGGTCCTCTTTCTTCTGCCGTCTCTATTTTGTAGCTTGAAAGAGGGTCATTGTGAAGCGATACAGAATTCTAGTAATACAACCCGTTCTCGCATAAATAACGTGGGACTCAACTGTAGTTGAGCAGTTAACAACCACACTTTTTGTCCTAAACTGCTTTGACTGTGGCAGGTATTATGTTATATGATATTCTGTGAATTGGCGAAATCATGATGTTCTATGCATCTGTAAAGAAGGTAGTTTGCCATTGCCATTGCTTTCCTTCCTGACAGTGGCCATACTGCTCGGTGGCCATAGCCATTGTCTCTTTAAAGAGATTTAGAGGATATGAGAAGAATCACTATCTCAGAACTAAGTTAATTAGTTGCATATCCTTTACAGGACTCCCCAGTCAATCCCATCATTGTATCACTGTTTTTATTTCTTGGCAAGTTTACGTTCAGTAGTTTACCATTACTTTCTGAATGACCGGCATACATACAATTATATGAAAACCAACGAAAGGCGATCTGCTGCTAAATCACCCGCAGCTTTGTTTCGAACTCGGTATGCGGGATTATGGATTGCGTCCGTAACCCCCTTCACCATAGAGCCGGCTGAAGACTTAACATCAATAATATAAGACATACAGATGATACACTATTAACACCAATAATATAAGACATACAGATGACACACTATTAACATCAATAATATAAGACATACAGATGATACACTATTGATTGAATAAAAAATAAACATAATCTGCAGCATTTAGCAGTTGCGATTATTTGTACGCAGGTTAAAATTAAAATATAAGAAAACCAGAAAGCAATGGCAAACTACTGAAATCAACGACAGCGGTAAAATGCTGGTGTTGACAGCGATGTCATGTAAAGGATATGCGGGGGAAAAAATGCATGCACATAAGCTGGAAATGTGATTTCTGAAGAAAATGTATAGAATAATATGTTACGAACAACAAATGAGACAGTTCTTCTAGAAACAAATGAAAACGGTTAATTGATTAGAGACATTAGATATAGACAGTCAATGGTTTTTGGCACACTATCACGGGAAATAAACTAGGAAACTTATTTAAACCAGAACACTTATTATTAAGAGAAATAAACCAGGAAACTTACTTAAACTAGAACACTAATTATCAAGAGAAATAAACCAGGAAACTTACTTAAACCAGAACACTTATTATTAAGAGAAATAAACCAGGAAACTTACTTAAACTAGAACACTTATTATTAAGAGAAATAAACCAGGAAACTTACTTACACTAGAACACTAATTATCAAGAGAAATAACCCAGGAAACTTACTTAAACTAGAATACTTATTATCAAGAGAAATAAACCAGGAAACTTACTTAAACTAGAATAATTATTATCAAGAGAAATAAACCAGGAAACTTACTTAAACTTGAACACTTATTATCAAGAGAAATAAACCAGGAAATTTACTTAAACTAGAACACTTATTATCAAGACAAATAAACCAGGAAACTTACTTAACCTAGAACACTTATTATTAAAAGAAATAAACCAGGAAACTTACTTACACTAGAACACTAATTATCAAGAGAAATAAACCAGGAAACTTACTTAAACTAGAATACTTATTATCAAGAGAAATAAACCGGGAAACTTACTTAAGCTAGAATACTTATTATCAAGAGAAATAAACCAGGAAACTTACTTAAACTTGAAAACTTATTATCAAGAGAAATAAACCAGGACACTTACTTAAACTAGAACACTTATTATCAAGAGAAATAAACCAGGAAACTTACTTAAACTAGAACACTTATTATCAAGAGAAATAAACCAGGAAACTTACTTATACTAGAACACTTATTATCAAGAGAAATAACCCAGGACACTTACTTAAACTAGAACACTTATTATCAAGAGAAATAAACCAGGAAGCTTACTTAAATTAGAACACTTATTATCAAGAGAAATAAACCAGGAAATTTACTTAAACTAGAACACTTATTATCAAGAGAAATAAACCAGGAAACTTACTTAAATTAGAACACTTATTATCAAGAGAAATAAACCAGGAAACTTACTTACACTAGAACACTTATTATCAAGAGAAATAAACCAGGAAACTTATTTAACTAGAACACTTATTATCAAGAGAAATAAACCAGGAAACTTACTTACACTAGAACACTTATTATCAAGAGAAATAAACCAGGAAATTTACTTAAACTAGAACACTTATTATCAAGAGAAATAAACCAGGAAACTTACTTAAACTAGAATAATTATTATCAAGAGAAATAAACCAGGAAACTTACTTAAACTTGAACACTTATTATCAAGAGAAATAAACCAGGAAATTTACTTAAACTAGAACACTTATTATCAAGACAAATAAACCAGGAAACTTACTTAACCTAGAACACTTATTATTAAAAGAAATAAACCAGGAAACTTACTTACACTAGAACACTAATTATCAAGAGAAATAAACCAGGAAACTTACTTAAACTAGAATACTTATTATCAAGAGAAATAAACCGGGAAACTTACTTAAGCTAGAATACTTATTATCAAGAGAAATAAACCAGGAAACTTACTTAAACTTGAAAACTTATTATCAAGAGAAATAAACCAGGACACTTACTTAAACTAGAACACTTATTATCAAGAGAAATAAACCAGGAACCTTACTTAAACTAGAACACTTATTATCAAGAGAAATAAACCAGGAAACTTACTTATACTAGAACACTTATTATCAAGAGAAATAACCCAGGACACTTACTTAAACTAGAACACTTATTATCAAGAGAAATAAACCAGGAAGCTTACTTAAATTAGAACACTTATTATCAAGAGAAATAAACCAGGAAATTTACTTAAACTAGAACACTTATTATCAAGAGAAATAAACCAGGAAACTTACTTAAATTAGAACACTTATTATCAAGAGAAATAAACCAGGAAACTTACTTACACTAGAACACTTATTATCAAGAGAAATAAACCAGGAAACTTATTTAACTAGAACACTTATTATCAAGAGAAATAAACCAGGAAACTTATTTAACTAGAACACTTATTATCAAGAGAAATAAACCAGGAAATTTACTTAAACTAGAACACTTATTATCAAGAGAAATAAACCAGGAAACTTACTTACACTAGAACACTTATTATCAAGAGAAATAAACCAGGAAACTTATTTAACTAGAACACTTATTATCAAGAGAAATAAACCAGGAAACTTACTTACACTAGAACACTTATTATCAAGAGAAATAAACCAGGAAACTTATTTAACTAGAACACTTATTATCAAGAGAAATAAACTAGAAAACGGAGGTCAACATGAGCAAATGTGCTGGTGCCGAAGTTGCGGGTTCAACTTCTAAACGGACAGTTGGACTTAAATGTTTACTTCTCGTCCTCGACTTGTGGACGTAAATTACAAGTACCTTGAAGTCGGAGTGGGTTTGTCTGATGGCGAGGGACACTGATAATAGGGAAAGCTAATCCACACGCATAAATCAGTCCAGTGCACTAGAAGTAGGAGCACATGTATGGACTACGCTTGAGTTCAAAGCGAGCGAACATAAAATACAACACGCACTCGAAAACTTAAAACTGGCAAAATTGATGGAGCAGAGCATAGGGAAGGCAGAGAAATTAGTACTTAGATGGCTTGGCCAGATAGCACTAACAATACAAGAACACGGAGCTGATCTAAGACAGGTGATGATATGAGATGGTGAAAGAACACAGAGCTAATCTAAGACAAGTGATGATATGAGATGGTGAACGCTGACCGCCCATACTTATCGGCACGGCAACATAAGAAGCGATCAAATGTTTCTTTAATGTTTCCTGTGTTCTTCATGCGTTGGTCTGTCATGGTCCATGATCTGGTCGATGGTCATTTAAGAACCATATTTGCCCTCATCCACCCAACCTAAAACGGGTGCCAGGAAATGTTATTGCAAGTAAAGGCGACAGGCGTGATATTGACCTCATTACTCATCGTGTGCCGACTGTTCTCTACACATTTGTGGCTAGAATCATATACTCAACCAGTTTCAATGCGTCTTTTAAGGTCTCAGTGGTGAAGCGGTCAAGCGGACCAAGCGGTCAAGCCCTCTGCCTTACGTTCTGAAGGTAGTAGGTTTGTTTTCGGACTGCGATGGTCAGACCAGATGTGCACGTTTTCCAGATAATAGTAAAAAAAAAAAAAAGAATTTCGCCTCGATGGGGATTCGAACATGTAAATACGAGGTCGGTAGGCAACTATTGCCTGGTTGTCCCACGCATGATGTTCTTTTCAGTATTCTTTCTGTATCATTCATATTTCACACACACCAACTCAGTCCAGTTATTATTATTATTTTTTTTTCTAATTTTCTGTTATCTTATTCATCTGTTAATTCACCGACTCATTATAGTCGCTGTTTTCATAATTTCTTCTGTAGTATTCACTCGTTACATTACTGACACAGTCCGGTTGTTATTTTACTATTTTAATTTTTCCCATTGAGTTATATTCACTGATGTTATTCTGTTATTTTATTAATTCATTCTTTCGATTTTAGTTGTTATATTCATTTGCGCATTCCAGTTACTGTTTTCGAATTCCTTCTGCCCCTTACATTTGTTACATTCACCGACACATTTCAACTGTTAGTTTGTTAATTCACGTGTCCCGTTCAACTGTTTTATTCAGTTACATAATCCAGTTGTTATTTTCCTTCTTTCCCATTCACTTAATTTCCCAATTCTTGTATACAATTCATTTGTTATATTTAGCCGCTTATTCCAGTTGCGGTCTCATTCAATAGTTAATTTCACCTATTCATTCCAACTGTTATTGCAAGACTTTATAACCATATCATGATGTAAGGAAGCGAATCATGGACAATTAGCAGACAAATGAGGAATTATTTGGAAGCTACTGATACGTGCTTTTATAGAAGAAAGAAGAGAACTCAGTGGACGGGTTGAATGAGCAAAGAAGATATCCTGAGAAAAGCTAATTCACAAAGAGAACAGCTTACTTACATTAAAAGCAGGCAGCCCACATTCTTTAAACATGTCATAAGAAGGGGGAAGCTGGAGTATGTCGTCACAACGGGGAAGTCTGAGTGGAGGAGAGACGGGAAGAGATCATGAACGAAGATGTTAGACAGTTTGACATCATGGCATGAGGAACATCAGTATCAGAGATGATTTGCAGCACGCGAGACAGAGGGCTGCGGATAGACATGATCACCGACGCCACACACGTGGAACTATAAGAAGATGCAATATATCGATTGTTTGAATAATGTAACACCCAAACGTTTGCTATATTAAAGTAATAATTTCATGGAATACAGAGAGGTAAATAAATCGGAAAGAGTTAACAGATGTTACACAGTGACTGAGTATAATATTCAGAACTCCATCAGTAAAGCGGACAAGTGGGCCGATAGCATTTCTGGCCAGGACGTTCTGCTCCAGTACATGGCACTGATGGTCCCTTTGTGATGTTACACTGGGACGTTTCCAGAATGTGTGTCTCTTGTCGTCTGTCCCCAGGGTCAAGGGAACCCGTTCATCCTGTCAGAAACAGAACGTCTTTGATTGGATTTCCGGGACTCATCTTGCCGTATTAGAGGTCGATGGTCAATCTGATAGCAATACGTTTTACTGAAGCGCTGATGTAGCCAAATGAAACACCGAGACACAAATTGAGGCTAGCCGGGCAGGCAGATCGTAAAGCACATTTACCACTTTTCCATTCTCTTGGAAATGTGCAGCCCTTGGGGGGTAGGTGTGGCCGGGGGGGGGGGGTGGAGGGTGGAGACTTAATAACTGTTCTATGGGTTTTAGATAAGAATATCTATATATGAGAATGCATACTACTTCAGATGATTTCCAATAGAGTATATCTACTAAATCACAAGTTTCCTATTGAAGCAAATGGCTAGATTCATGTTTGGATATCTACCAAATGATAAGATTCAAATCATAATATCGAATAAATGACCAGGTTCATATTGAAATAATTACTAAATTACCAAAGTCATACTGGAATATCTACTAAATGATACAATTTATATTTGAATATATAATAAATAATTAGATTCATATTTAAATATCTACTAGATGATAAAATTTATATTTGAATATATAATAAATAATTAGATTCATATTTAAATATCTACAAAATGACCAGATTTATACTGAAATATCTACTAAATGATAAAATCTCTATCTGGATATCTAGCAAATAACCACATTCATATTGAAATATCAAACTTAATTAGAAGTATCATGTTAGAGCATCTATTAAATTGCCACATTCATAATATACCTGCTAAACAGAAGTTTTATATTTAAACATCAACTCATTCGAAAGTGCATGTTGAAATATATTTACAATATGACCATATTTGTATTGGAATATCTACTAAGCGACGAGATTCATAATATAATGTCTACTAAATGATTTTGATTCATGTTGGAATATTTACTTACTTATCATATTCTTATTGGAATGTAAACTATTAAAATATCTACTAGATGACAAGATTGACATTGAAATGTCTACTTAATCAAAAGATTAATGCCATCACCTGTGGCCTAGGGGCAGTGAACGAATTTCATAATCTCGCCATGCCTGATTCACATCTGAAATATCTACTTAATTACTAGACCTAATGGAATGTCAATAAACTTTTCAGATCATTATTAGAATATCTACTAGATGACAAGATACATATTTAAATATCTACTACATCAGACGATTCATGTCATCGTTTTTGGCTTTATGGCAGTTAATGTATTTTCAAGTCTCAACAACCCGGGTTCGAAATTTAATTTAGAAGCAGACCGCTTTGCTTTGAATTTCAGAATGGCACGACTGTCTGTCAGTGAGAAAGAAACTACTAAACGTAATATTGCATGGAATATCATAAAAGATAAAGAATGTTTTGTTTGATTGCGATGTCCTAAAATGACCTGCAACTAACTTTAGAAGATTTACATTTGAATATGCACGATGATAAAATGGTATGAACACTCTTCTCTCGTTATCTTCCTCTATAAATTGTTTTCATTAATCTTTCAGGCTTTCACATATATTTCAGTTTTGTCTTCTTATACTGAGACCTAATAAATTATAATTGCCTCTTCCTGATGCTTGTTGTCTTTGATGTCGTAGCCTCTTAAAAAACATTTAGATCAATAATTTTGCACCGTCAACTAAATCTTTCGCATTCTGTGAAACTACATATGTGGGATCCCAAGAGACTTTATTTTGCTAGTTTAATAACTGCCCTGGATTCACAGTCATATATGGTAACTGGTTGTATGTAAAAAGCAAGAACTCTCTCTCTCTCTCTCTCTCTCTCTCTCTCTCTCTCTCTCTCTCTCTCTCTCTCCGTCTCTCTCTCTGTCTCTCTCTCTATCTCCGTCTCTCTCTCCCTCTGTCTCTCTCTCTCCGTCTCTCTCTCTCTCCGTCTCTCTCTCTCTCCATCTCTCTCTCCGTCTCTCTCTCTCTCCGTCTCTCTCTCCGTCTCTCTCTCTCTCCATCTCTCTCTCTCTGTCTCTCTCTCCGTCTCTCTCTCACTCTCTCTCTCTTTCTCTCTCACTCTCTCTCTCTCACTCTCTCTCTCTCACTCTCTCTCTCACTCTCACACTCTCTCACTCTCTCTCTCACTCTCTCTCCGTCTCTCTCTCTCTCCCTCTCCCTCTCCTCCATTGAAAGTGAATGATTGCACTAGCTGTTATTCATTCTATTGTATGCTGTTTTACTTGTTCTATGTTTTCTTTTTAATTGGCCGCGACACATATTCCTGAAGAAAAAAACAATTCTCAAGTCCTACAGGAAACAAATGAAAACAGTACATTGATTAGAGGTATTAGATACAGACATCCAAGATTTATTTTTGGGCACGGCACGAGAAAAAATAGAGAACTTGGTGACAACTTGCAAGATTGACGGGAAGGCGTATAAATCTGAATGGCCTGGCCACGTGTATAATCGAGACAAAAACTCAGATGTGATCCACGACTCACGTGATCGTGTGAGATGGCGACAAATGACCGGTCATGCGCAATGGCATGGCACATGCTGATGATTACAACTACTTCATCCGATGTTATCATTAGGTGCAGATATCTCATTAAGACAAAAAGATACAAGATTTTGTTATGCCACGAGTCGTGCTGGGCACATGGTGCCAGCCGCATTTTTTTTTTGTTTTTGTGTATAGACCAGCGGGAACTCGACGCATGATTAATTCAATATCATGGCGGTCGCCTTTACTGCCAATAACTTTACTTTTGCCCGTTTTAGGTTATGTCGATCTTGGAACCCAAGTCAATATTTAAATGAATCACTATTTCGATGGGATTTCGAACACATGACTACTTGGGCGCCAGGCTAAAACAAATGAGTCACTTAATTTTGTTCTGTAGGTACATCGAAATAATACCGTTGACAACCCGGGAAGGTTAACCCAATCAACAATTGCCCCAGAAGTGTCGGCCTAACGGCGCAAGAACGCAGCTCTGCTGTAAACAGGCACAACGCAATCACGTCTGAAGGAGGAGGAGGAGGGGGAGGAGGAGGAGGAGGAGATACCGTTGACATTTAGTGTAGATTTAGGCATGATCCGGTTCTTCGAGTTGTCATCATGTTTCTCTTTTATTATCTTACCGCTTACACAGGTTGTTTGTAAAGTCTTACTACACTTCGTATGTAGAACAGATTTGAAAAATGAAGAACATAATGTCATTATGTCGAAAAGCGTGGGCGGTCATGTTTTGCAATCCCACGACTCTGGTGATCGAGTGAGATGGCAAAATATGACCGCCCACGCTTATCGGCATGACACATGATGGATGATGGATGGAATGTCATTAAAAAATTTGCCCCGCAGTCCATCGGGAAGCAATATGCAGCGAATGGTTATCGTCTGCTGGAGTAATTCTTTGCACTCCCAATAGAATGGTGTTATCAATGGAATATAATTTTTTTTCAAATTTGTTCTACATACAAAGTGTAGTGAGTCTTTACAAACACCACGAGCTAAGGGAATTCGTATGCGCGATCATCGGGCCGGCAGGCAAAGCGTGTATGCCTATGCGTTACCACAGTTCCCAAAAGTACTTGCTATTAGGCTGGACCGACCCGAGAGTCCAGGTCATCGCCTAGATGGGAATATGAACCCATGTCCGCCCCGCTGGCTGGCCAGGGTGCTAGGACTGCGCTACTGTGACTCGCTGCAGTTGTATATACTCGGTCATGATGTAGTGAGGGACTGATCGACAACAAACAGGCAGACATACAAAGACACATACATCATCTATCAACGGACCCAGGGAGCCATGAACGATCCGTCGATAGACAGACAAACAGACAAAAATAAACATAGACAGGCAACCAGACAGACAGACAGACAGACAGACAGACAGACAGACAGAGGCATAGACGGACGGAGAGATGGATGGATGGACGGACGGACGGACAGACAGACAGACAGACAGACGGATCGGTAGATAGATAGATAGATAGATAGATAGATAGATAGATGGATGGATGGATGGATGGATGGATGGATGGATGGATGGATGGATGGATGGATGGATGGATAGATAGATAGATAGATAGATAGATAGATAGATAGATAGATAGATAGATGTTTACTGTGGTATCTGTATCTATGTTATAAATTGACGTGTCAATACGCACAAGAAAACAAGTGTACGACACACACAGACACCACCAACCTGCTTTATCTCGGGAACTGGCATGCATACTTGGGTGCTGGGGTAGAAACATGGCTTCTGCTGTTGGTGTGAAAGGAAACTGTGATATGTGACTGTGTTCAAATCTTGCTTTCAGCTTTTCTCCATGTTCATGAAACATTGTCGGTAAGTCAGCACTCTTGTGAAGTCTTTCGCGTAGATGTAGTCTTGTGGTAAGTGGTTTATTCTTTTATGCAGTCTGTGGGTAGGTGTAATCTACTTAAGATTATAGGTCTAAAAGTGGTTGAAGTCTTCACAACCGCTAGTCTAGCCCGAGATGTAGGCAGTAAGCTAATGTGGGTCTAAGTTGGTGTCCGCGGCACTGTCTACAACAACTGTAGTCTACTGAGGGATGTCGGCGGACAGAGGAAGTCTACGCGTATATGCAGTTTATAAACAGGCGTAGTCTATAGTATAAATGTAGTCTTCGCTGAGCTGTAGGTTATCAGATGAATGTAGTATAAACACAGACGAAGTTTCCCACCACAGAAATAGTCCACACACAGGTATAGTTTGTTTCGCACAGACGTAATCTATACACAACTATTCGTCTTGGCACAGATATAGTCTACGTTGAGCTGGACCCTTTACGCTGATCCAAATCTATACACAGCGCAGTCTATAAATAGGGATATTCTACCCACACATGTAGTCTATACACACGAGTAGTCTATTGGCAGATATATTACATTTGAAGATGCCGACATGTATCTCCTAATGTTTATAGATTGTGTATGTGTTGATATCGGACGTCCAATATTACAAGAACATATTGGACACACATACAACCCTATCGCCGGATTATATTTTCAGGTTGAAATTTGCTGTTCTTTATGGCGATTCCTGTCGCAGCTTTTCCTTGAACGTGCAGCAGATCTGTTGATTGAAAACGCCGAGTAAATATGGAATTAAAAGAAGCAAATAAACGTACAAATCTATCCAATCTCTTCTAATCTAAGCTGTTTATGTCGTTAATTAGATAAGCATTTAGAGATGTTAATCAGTACTCATAGAAGGTAATTAATTGAAATAGAAATCAGAGGGCGCATTGGACAACAGGAAAATTCAAATAAGCATACGAAGCCAGCCCCAGGCAATTTGGGAGTAGATCATTTTGCGTTGATTTTCACAGTGGTATGAATTTCGGCCATACAGAAAACAATGGGAAACTACTTCAGGTAAAAGTGCCTAGAAAATCACAAACAGTCAATACATGCTGGGGTTGATTGTGACGTCCTGTAAAGTACAGGCAACTAACATTTTTGTCTCTAAAAGAATCAGCTGAATCCGAAAATAGTTCCGTCAAAAGGCAACAGCGCCTCATAGAAAAAGAGAACGCATACACTTGACATCTTGGGGTTTTACGTTCTCACCCCTGTCAACAATAATCCTAACCAGGTGCCATCACTCCACACGTCTGCCATCATCTATCAGGAGAACAGCTGTGGAATGTCCCGTGTGTTTTCTTGCTGTTGAGCGCTTGTATTGTACCCAGCTTAGGTCAGTGAACCAGCACCACAGCTTGGGGGATAGTGTGGCGCTGAGTTTCATAATTCAGAGACATCCCAATTCGAGGCTTCGAAATCACAATCATCATCATCAAGTGCCGTGCCAGCCGGCGTAGGCGTTCAGGTTTCTACATATCTAAGTCTTTGGTGTTTTGGATCAACTCTGCTGCTGATATTCCTCCATGCCACCGTCTCAGTCCATCCAGCATCATTTCTCTTGATTGGCTCTTGCCTCTCTTCCCCTCGATCTTTCCGGTTGTCATGATGTTCCCCAATGCCTCTCTTCTCATCACATGACCAAGGAAAACTGTTTGTCTCTTTCTTATTGTTGTATACAATGTTCTAGTTACATTGACCTCTTTCAGTTAATCGTCGATAATTACTCTGGTTGTCCAAGAAATTCGCAACATTCGTCTCAGGACCCACATCTCTGTTGCTTTCAAATTCTTCCTCAGCGATCTGAAAGCAGACCGTTTTGTTTTGATTTTGATGGATGAGGCGTCAGACGTTCAGAAAGTAATAACAAACTACTAAACCAACATTCATCATCGTCGTCGTCGTCATCATCATCATCATCATCATCATCATCATCATCATCATCATCATCATCATCATCATCATCATCATCATCATCATCATCATCATCATCATCATCGTCATCATCATCATCATCATCATCATCATCGTCGTCGTCATCATCATCATCATCATCATCATCATCATCATCAGCGCCACCACCACCACCACCATCATCATCATCATCATCATCATCATCATCATCATCATCATTAAGTGTCTGGCCGGCTGACGTGGGCTATCCACAAATTGCGATCCCCGACGGCATTGACCAATTAATATGTTGACTCCCTTCCTTATCATGAAACAAGACTGAAGAATTTTCTCACGCTGTCTTCCTCTATCTCTCTTTCCCACAAATATTTACTGTTATCACAACATATTCCAGTTTTTCTCTACCTGGGGTATGAACCTGTCCTACTACTAGGAGCGTCCACCGGGTGTAGGCTGGCGGAGTGCCCTCTAGATATCTTGTCTGGAGATATAGTCATTAGCCGTGAATATGTTGAATAAGCAGCTGTGGACAAACACAGGCGGTGGTCACTGAAAGTGAGTTTGTGGGGCAGCTAGCTCTATAAAATACCTCAAAACTCTATGACGTGACCATAGGCTGGTCAGAGGCGCCATATATAAGCTCTCCCCCCTGCTGCCTTGCAGGGTTTGTCTGTTTAGACAAAAGCTAGTGGAGTCAACCGCCCACAAACTGACGGAAAGCCAGGGGAAACCATCGCTGTATTTTCCCAAGATAATCATGCTTCCAGACAACATTGAATACTTGTTCATGTGATTGTGTGCCATGTTTGGTCCAAACTTTCTTTTTATTTGGCACTGAATCAGTTAAGGCGGGATTATATAAGCTATAGCATTTGAAGAAATACAAATGTAATTCAACACATTAGATGTACGAAAATTTATAGATAAACATGAGTATCACAATAGCACAAACAAGTCGAAGATAGACAAGCAAGACATAGAAAAAGATAAAGGAGAGGAGGTGGATGAGCAGCAGCGGTCTGCCGAAGTGATCAACCAAGCATAGACAGAAAATACGAGATCCATTTCATCCAAACCTCATTGTGGACATGTCACTTTGATTGATTGATGGATGGATGGACGGATTGATTGATTACAAATTTGTCGGATCCACCCAAGAGTATCTGATAATCGATTGCTTGACGTTAATTTGTATCCCCCCCCCCTCCCCCAAGATAGGATAATTATAAATTAACACATGTATATTATAGGTGAGGACCCCCGGTAGCCCACTGGTTAGGCGCTTGCCTACCAGTCCGGTGGTCATGGGATTGAATCCGCATTGGGGCGGATTTTTAAAATTGGCCGGGGCTGCCTGGTCCACCCAGCCTAAACCGGGTACTAGGAAATGTCTTGGAAAGTAAAGGCTGCTGAATGGTGCTGACCACATCACTCACCGAGTGCCGATTGGTTGATAAAAATAGGTGTCTAGCACCATATGCCCAATGCGCCTTAAGGTGCGTAATATATATGGTGTATTTTTAATGACTGTGCAGTGTTTGAAAATATTTCCGGTCCAAGTTTTGTATTCACCTTCTGTACAGTTCATGCAAGCACAATAGGTATATACAAAACTTGGACCGGCAATATTTTCAAACGCTACAGTCATTTAAAATACACACTTCAGGGATGCAGGTATGAATCCCTTGAATACTCGGCATTTACCCCGGGTAAAATATAGATGGCGGTCTGCGTAGCAGAGGGGCTTCATGCGTTTGCGGTGGAACCTTCGAGTGCGCTGATAGAGGGGTGATGAGATCCCTCCACTGCTACCGGTCACTTGGATTGCAACGTTGATTTCATCATCCAGAAATCAATCGCAAACTACTAACCGTAAATCATATGTGATTTGCGTTGATGACAATGTCTTGCAAAGAACGTGACACATCGTGATTTAATTGCTTGACTTTGTATTATTCTTACTGAGACCTAAATGCGCTCTGCTGTTATTCGCTCTGCCTTTACGCTACTGGAATGGCTAGGCCATAAGGCATGATCCGAACAACAAGAACATCACTTGATCCGAACATCTGGACTATCGTGAGAGATTGGAGAACCATAAACACCCCCCCCCCCCCTCCCCCATCCTTCTTCCGCATAACTATCGGCATGACGCGTAATATTGGTTATAATGAACTAAGACGTTAACGTAATGTTTTCTTAGACGAGGTATACGCCTAGCTTTGAATTTTATAATGAAGCATACATGTGAATGTAGATGTTTCTCAATGTTGTGATTCGAACATGTGAATAGGAAGACATACAGCTTTGCACAGGGAACGCAGTTTAACTCGAGTGAAAGAATTTGAATAAAAAAATGCAAATAAATATGGAAGATGGACCAAACGAACAACTATAAAACATCAAAAAGGAATATAATTACTTTACTAGACGAATGGACGAATACACTTTAATTCTGAGGACACGTATTTTCAACCTCCGCAAAATAAAGGGATACAAAATATAGGTCGTAGAAACTAAAGAAGGCGCTCTTTAAATCTGTTCGTACGCAAAGAGCAGGCCTTTAGGCTGCCGACCTGGCACAATTGTTAGAGAAGACAATCTACCCACAGAGTAGATAGAGCCCGTGACCTTGGATGGAATCTGTCTAGAGAAAGCAGACGTGTCACACGTGCATGCCGAAGTCGGACACACTGAACTTTAGTGTGTATAACTGGTTGCGACGCACTTCTCTGGAAGGAAGAACAAAGAAGAGGGAGAAGAGATCTGTTCTTTAAAAAAAAAAAAAAATTATAGCGATCGATGCTAGCAGTGGTTTTAAAACAATACGGTAATGATAGCGACAGGAAAGAGCGTAAGAAGAAGTTTCCGGCAGTTTATGAACCACATTTATTATGTATTTCATTGGGACACTTCGTTATTAAGACAAACAGGTCATATACATCACCTGGGGAAAGGCAACAGATATTATAATATTCTGTTGGATGTATTGGCCCATATCTTTGACTCATATCATTAAAGAGTTAAAATGTGTATATAGAGGAGGGAAAACGTGTATTATTTACAATATTGTAATATTCGTGATAATTATGACGAACTTGTTATGAAAATCATTTTGTGGCGGTAGCTGTTAGTGTAGAAATACTGACCGACTACATTACACAACGACAGCTAAAACAGCATTACGCTCTCGAATAAGTTTAGTTGCTAATGCTAACGGATGTGATCTAATATCCCCGTTAACATGTCGAGTTAGGATTGTAGAAATACTCTTTTCACGCTAATGTAAAACAGGTACATTTTGGATTTGTTGAACTATATTTTTGAAGCTAATGTAAATTAGATACAGTTAGGATTTGTTGAAATATCGATTTCACGCTGATGATGAAACAAGTAAATTTAGGATGTGTGGAAATATTCCTTTCACGCTGATGTAAAACAGGTAGCGGTAGTTCCATGACATATACTATCAGTGGGGTTGAAAAGTCATGTTCTGACACATTATAGGCTAAGGTTTAATGGGGTGGGTACGTAGAATGAAAAGGCTAAAGAAACAAAAATATTACACTGAAATATAATAAAGAGATATACCGTGTTCTTTGAAATTGCAATGAGAAGAGAAACAGTGGCAAATTTTGTGACGACTGGAAAAAGACATTGGTAGAAGAAGCATGGGCAAGAAAAGTAAAATCATGCTGGATGGAAAACGGCGACGGCATAGCCATAGAGGAATATCTTCGGAATAACTGTTCCTGCACATCAGGCAGCGACTGAGATCAGTGTAGATGTATTATGTCTTCGTCAGATGGCAGAATACATGATTTTGATGAACAAGATGCTGATGAACAATATTTTTCTTCTTCACTGTCTTTCTTTCCTATACAATTGTAACAATTATCCGGAACCCTTTTGATGAAGCAGGGTCGACCCCAGAGCAACATTGTTCAAAATAAAGAATCCCACCACTGCTGGGGACTAAATCTACACTGTCTCTGTTCCTCCCCAATAATACTAGCGTCTATATAGATTTTTTAGGCATGGACACTGAGAGCCCCTGATCTTTGATAGCTATGGTATCTACACACGAGAGAGGCATCTAATAAATCTATGGAAACACACTCAAGTACGAAAACAGTTAATGTAAAATATTACACTAGCGACATTAACCGACATATGCCACTAGCGACATATTCCACAATCTATATTACTTGGCATTTTCCACTAACAACATTACCTAGCGTATTCCATTATCAAGATTACCCAGCATGTTCCAATAGCAAGATTAGGTAGCATATTCCACTGACAACACTGAGCAGCTTAATTTACTGGCATCGCTGAGCAGCATGTTCCACTAGCTCGTTGAGCAGCATGTTCCACTAGCATCGTTGAGCAGCATGTTCCACTAGCATCGTTGAGCAGCATGTTCCACTAGCATCGTTGAGCAGCATGTTCCACTTGCGACACTAAGCGGTATATTCCACTAACGACATTAAATAGGATATTTCACTAGCGACATCAACTAGCATATTTCACTTGCTACATTAAGGAGCCTATTGAATTAGCTAAATTAGGTGATACATTCCACTAGCGACATTATGCTACACATACCACTTGTACATTAAGTAGCCTATTCGACTAGCGACATTAAACAGCATATTCCATTAGCAATATTAAATTGCACATTCCACTAACAACATCGAACAGCTTATTCCACTAGTGACATTAAACGACATAATCCACTAGCGACATTATACGATGTATTCCACTAGCGATCTAAAGTAGGATATCTCACTTACAACATTAAGCAGCATATTAAATTATCAATCAATCAATCAATCAATCAATCAATCAACCAATCAATCTATCAATCAATCAAGAAATCAACCAGTCAGTCAACATATCTATCTATCTATCTATCTATCTATCTATCTATCTATCTATCTATCTATCTATCTATCTATCTATCTATCTATCTATCTATCTATCTATCTATCTATCTATCTATCTATCTATCTATGTATCTGTCTATCTATCTATCTGTCTATCTATCTATCTATCTATCTATCTATCTATCTATCTATCTATCTATCTATCTATCTATCTATCTATCTATCTATCTATCTACCTATCTATCTACCTACCTATTCTATCTATCTATCTATCTATCTATCTATCTATCTATCTATCTATCTATCTATCTATCTATCTATCTATCTATCTATCTATCTATCTATCTATCTATCTATCTATCTATCTATCTATCTATCTATCTATCCATCCATCGATCCATCCATCCATCCATCTATTCGTCTATTTATCTATCCATTCGTCCATCGGTCCATCTGTCCGTTCGTCCTCCGACCGTCTATCTGTCTGTTTGTTAGTCTGCCTCTCTCTCTCTCTCTCTCTCTCTCTCTCATCCTCTCTCTCTCTCTCCTCTCTCTCTCTCTCTATATATATATATATATATATATATATATATATATATATATATATATATATATATATATATATATACATATACATACATACATCTTCTATCTGTACACTGGACACACATATGTATGTAGTAACAAACATGTCCATATATAATGATACACATGATTTGAAATGGTTTTTCACTTGCATAAAAGAGGTAAACTAATAACAGTGAATTACTCCTGCTACAAAACTCACTTGTCTACCGCCGTTGTTCTTGGCTGCTACACGATGTCCTCTCTGTCCTGACTTTGGCGTGTTCCTTACGTATATAGCGCTGAATGGTGAGATGTGACACCAAAACATCAGCGGTCGCCGGGCATCGCAATTCAATCTTCCAGTCTTTGTTAACTGCTGACTTCCGCCTGTCCCCAATCCCCTTGGGGACGGGCCTGGATTAGATTAGTGGGCGGGGCCACAGCACGCGCTGACTTTTACGAGATAAATGTATCGATTGTGTGAACGGTTGCTGACGTTTTTGCTGCTCTTCTAGGCGTCATTTCTGGTCGGTGGTTTCTGTTCCCCACCTGCCTGGTGTTCGCTAACACTTAGCGCCGGCATTCTATGCACCCTCTACAGGATTTGCTTGGATATTAATTGTTCTGCCACAAATTACATCGGTTAACTCCTTATGCCCCATCCATTTGTTTCTGCTGTGTTATGTTTATTACTTAACTCCTTATGTTCTAGGCAGTTGTTATTTAATCCACTTTATTGCCGGAGCGAATGGTTGAGCGGGTACGACCCGAGTTTGCCGCATTGAGTGATGTGGGATCTAATCTTTGGTAAGACAAGAGATTTGTTTCGTCGGAACATGGCTGCTTGATTAATTGGTTGCTTGGTTGGTTATGAAGCCTCTGGAAGACGGAGTTTTAACTCTTATATCCAATACATCCATAAAGGCTAACCCGGTCAACAAACGCACGCAGCAGTAGGATGTGTCGGTCGAAAGTTGCAAATATCACAGCCCTGCTGCACACTGACAACGCATTTCATCATCATGTGCTATGCTTCGCTATCTCTCACGATTACAAGAGTCGTGGATAAGTTCCATATTCCTATCTTGACCATGCCACGTGGCCAAGCTATCCAGATATTTACTTCTCTGCCTTCCCTTGTTCTTTTTCTCTCAATCTTACCAGTTGTCACCAAGTTCTCTAATTTATTTCTTCTTATAAAGTGCCCCAAAATTGTTTGACTGTCTACGTCTAATTTCACTAATCAGTTTACGGTTTTCATTTGTTTCTTGTAGGACTTGCTTATTGGTTTTCTGTCTGTCTATGGTAATCTTTGTATTTTCCTCAGAAACCATATTTCCACAGCTATAAGAAGTATTTCAGCTTGTCTGCTCATTGTCCGCGTTTCACATCCATATAAAATTGTAGGTTCTATATAGCACTTTAGAAGTCTTTTTCTCATTGTAATTAACATCTTTACAATGGTCAATATGTGTTCCATCTTGCCAAAGGCTTCCTTTGCCATAGTGATTCTTGTTCTAATCTCTTCAAGGCATCTCCCATCAGATGTTATGATTGTTCAGAGATAGTTGAACCGATTCACCTGTTTAAGAATATTCCTATTTACCCGAATATTGCACTGTGGTAGTTTGTTCTTCTTAGTGACGACCATAATCTTTGTCTTCTTACAATTTAACTCGAAACGTAGTTGTTCACTGTGTACAACAACCGCATCTACTAAATGTTGCAGATCCTGTTCATTGTCTGCAATTAATATTGTATCAGTCGCATATCTAATGTTATTGATGTTATGACCCCAATGGTGATTCCTCTCATATCTTCTAAATTTCTAAAAAAAAAAAAAAAAAATTTGATTCGAAGCCATTACACATCCCTGTCGCACACTTCTCTCAATAGGCTGATATTGACCTGCTTCATTATCAATCTTTATGGCAGCTTATTGTTTCTAATATATGTTTTTTTTTACAAGTTTAAAGTCTTTCCCATCTATTTGTAGATCTACAAGGATCTTCGTCATCTTGACATGTCTTACTTTGTCAATAAAGCAAAGATATAGGTCTTAGTTTACTTCTATAGAACGCTCAAGTAATGCTCTCAGCAAATACACTATCATTTACATTGTTTCCCCCTCTTTTCGGGTTGTACTTTCTTCCTAATTCGTTGCATGATGATCTTTAGTAAAATCGTCGTGATGTAGCTCTTAATAACGATTGTTCCATGTTGATCACATTCCAAAGCTCCTGATTTCTTCTGGATTGCAATAAATATATAATTACATCATTCAAGAGGTAGATGTATCAAATGTTATGTTTCTTGATGTATATTTGACCTTCTTTAATTTTATATGTATATTAATCATGACTAATCTATGGTCGCTGTAGCATTCTGCGCTTACTATAGTGTTTGCGACTTTTACGGCATTTCGGAATCTTCTGTTGATAGCGATGTAATCAATCTGGTTTCTGCTCTTATGGTCAGGACTCCTCTATATCCATAATCTTCTTGGATGTTGTTGATACCAGGTGTTTCCAATAATTATTTCCTGCACTTTAGCCCACTGTACAAGTGTGTAACCTCTTTCATTTTGTT